>JBBPCY010000035.1:5463654-5481615 GCA_037974405.1 Brachyalestes nurse
TGAGCCATTTTAATCTAGATTAATCTAGATTAATTCCAAGATTAATCTAGATTAATCTAGATTAAAAAAATTAATCTGTGGGCATAGATAATATATATATATATAGTCCTAGGTGTGCTGGAATCATGTAGTTACTTTAGATACTCTCAGTTACTCTCTGGAATAATATACTCTCAAGACCACTTATTCTCAGTTCCCCTCTGAGTTCACCAGTGAGTCTGGTTGGTTGGTAACCTGTATGTGAGGTATTTTCATGTCCTGTCGGTTAAAAATCAGCGTCCGCTCCAGAACTGCGTCGTTCACTTCACGGCTCTGTAATCATCCTTGGAGATGACTTGAAAGGTGTTTGGGTGAGGGGGAGCCGGGCAGAGACATCAGAAGGGAAGATGTGAGAAGAAGCTTTTGCAGAAGAGACGAACACACCTGCTCTGGCTCAGTGCCAGCCGAGAGCTCCGAGGGGTTTCTGACACAATATGCTGGCTCTTCAGAGCAGATGGTTCTATCTGTCCCAGCAAACACGCGGCACAGGGTTCTTTCAGCTCTTTTCCAGACATCAAAGGTTTAACTGGTCAAAGACAACCTTCTTCTGTTACAACCGGTAGAAAAAAGAACATTTCAGCATGAAATGAGATGTGCAATATAGGGTGCACTATGCTAGTAAAGACGTTTTCTCACCATGAAAGCTAGGCAGTTACTCGTCCAGTCTCTGGTCATCTCCAAAACTGGACTTCTGCAACTCTCTACTGGCTGGACTTCCACTGAAGAAAACAAAACCACTTCAGCTGATTCAGGTTAGTCTTCAATGTTCCAATCTTCACACACACCACTCCTTTACTAAGGAACCCTGTGGCTGCTCGCTTAAATTCAAATCCTTCACTTCAAGGCCAAGAATGGACTTGCACCCCCATACATATCAGCACTGATCAAGCAGCATCACTTCGCATACTCTCAGGGCTTCAAGGACCGCGGTCTTGAGCCTCTACAGCTCAAAAGAAGAGGAAGACATGCATCAAGACTCTTTTCATTCTTGGCCCCGCAGTTGTGGAACAAACTCCCTCTTTCAATCAGATCTGCAGAGTCACTCACTGTCTCAAGTGTCGTCTGAAGACCCACCTCTTCAAAAAGGATCTTGTTGACCATCAAGGCCTCTCGTTTCTGCTTATTTATTTTTTTTCTCCATCCAAAAAAACCCCAAAAGACTTACTCTTATCTCTATGCCTTCCTTTTGTCTTAATTTCTGATTTTCTTTGACAGGTGTTGTTTAGGTGTACTTAGCATGCAGTAACTTGGTTGAATAGCAGATGTTGATTTAAGTACAGCTTTACAGGTTTGAGGAAGAGATGTGGACGACTTGAGCACTGATGTATGTTGCTCTGGATAAGAGCGTCAGCTAAAAGTGTAAATGTGAATGTAGTAAAAATAAGTTCTTACATGATTCTGGGTGCAATCATGTATCCTCCATTCTGTTTCTCATTTCTATCCCAGTTTCTGACTGCTTCACAGGACAGGACAGTGACATTGTCTTGGAATCTTAAAAAAATAATAACTAGGGCCTTGTTAAGAATCAGACTGACAATCTCCTGAAGTTTAGGTCAAAACAAAGCTGTTGTGGAACCGATATTTAAAAACCCATTTCCACTTTCTGCAGTCTTGGTTGGATGAACTTTCAACACAATGTTATTATATGACATTTTATTTATTAGATATACTGTGGCCTAGATGCAATATTTATCTAGTGAAATTTACATTAAAGTAAAAGTCCATTGAGTCAACAGCATCAGGGAAATGGTGTACATTTTTTGTATTGCATTGCAGAGTTTCTGGAAAATAAACTTTCCATTTATAACTTTATTGAAATCTAATAAAACAGTCAATTAATATCTTAACATAATTTTGTGTAAAAGGGACAGAATAGGCTAAATGAGAGGGTTTTGTTAAAACAGACAGTATTGTGCAAAATTCTAAGGCACCAGTGAAAATAATATTTGAAACTGTTTAGATTAATATTACTAAATATACTAAATAAAGTTGAAAAAGAAAAAATATAGGGGTCTCACCATACGACACTTCACAAAAATTCAGGTTACGTCACTGTCGAAGGAACAGATCTGTGTCTTAACTCATCAGAAACCTGGTTTGACTCAATCAGTCCTTCATTAAATTAAATCAGCTGCTCACACAATATCAACAATATGTTTGGTTTCCCAAACAAATTAATTCTTGATGCTTTTTATTGCTATCTTATTTGTTTATATAATGTAACAGATAAATATTGTTAGATAAAAAATGAGCAATACAAGCACATAAAAAACCCTGAAATTATCTGGCAAATACTCACTTCTGATGTTCAAAATGTGATGTTAGATAAATCTAACACATTACAGAAAAAAAGCCTGCTGGAAAACTGAAATGTGGACCAGTGGTGTAGTACAAACATAATCAGTGTCACAGCATGAGGAGCCAAACATTGTCTTGGATATCTTGGCTGGTGCCTTCCATCATAAGCAAAAAACAAAAGACATGTACTGACATGCACACAATGTTCCTGAAACCTAACCAGACTGGTAACCTTGCAGAAAGGCTTTCATTTCGTGTTATTAAAAAAAAAAATCTATAAAGTGAAAACCATAAGGTTACTGCGTTAGATTGAGGGGGAAATTGGAAGCCCCAGAGCAAGTTCTGTCACTTAAATTTCATTACTGTAGCCAGAAAAAAAACTCCATTATCTTCCAGCCATGTGTCTTATATTTTCGACACTCATGTACTTTAAGATGCTAAATAAAGAAAACATAATTCAATTAGGCCTGCCTAGATCACCGCAGGCTATTTCAGGATATATTAATGTGGAAATCTGTGCAGGATGTCTGAACTAAACCCTGGTGGGATCAAGAGTGGGAAAGCAAAAAAAAAAAAATAGTGTTAACTCTGCACTGTAGTTTACAAACTATATAAAAAACATTATTTATTATTATTATTATTATTAGTAGTAGTAGTAGTAGCAGTAGTAGTAGTAGCATTAATAGTAGTAGCAGTAGTAGTAGTAGTAGTAGTAGCAGTAGTAGTAGTAGCAGTAGTAGTAGCAGTAGTAGTAGTAGTAGTAGTAGCAGTAGCAGCAGTAGCAGTAGTAGCAGTAGCAGTAGTGGTAGTAGTAGTAGTAGTAGTAGTAGCAGTAATAGTAGTAATAGTAGTAGTAGCAGTAGCAGTAGTGGTAGTAGTAGTAGTAGTAGTAGTAGTAGTATTGCTGCATTATCACTGATGCTGGGCCATAAATAATATGCAATGTCACAGTTTAAAACAAAGACTATAAGGTTGATAACATGTATCTCTTTAACGTGTCTCTCTATACCAAAACAGATTCCCCCAGCAGAAGGTGGATAAATGAGAATAGATGGCTCGCTCCCAGCTTTCTCTTTCTCTCCCATCGTGACAGGCCATCACCACCAATGACAGCGACTACATGAAGTTGGCCTTTCATTTAATCCCTGCTTTGGAGACACTCCAGGTTCAGCTCATTACTGTTGAAGGACTGGGGGAACAGTTTAACTCTCTGGGCGCTTCACTGAATCGACTGAGGGGTGCAATCTCCACAGGTATTTGTTCTGACCCTGTGTCTATGTATCTCTATAATTAGGTTCCCTTCTTTGTTGGGCGATGGGTCATTATTCAGCTGGTCCAGTGCAGATTTGGAGGAAATATATGAAGACACTGCAGCCCTTGTTCAGTACCAAATCTTGTTATTAATTAAAATGGCAAGTTTAATGAAGACAGCGGGCCAGTTTTTGTTCACTGGATAATCTTAGAACTAAAGGGAGTCATTAATTCTTAAAACAGAACAAATTCCTGCTACTGTAATCTTTCCATTCACCTCATGTAGCTAACTTGACAGCACAATCTAATCTTTCTCGTACTTTCTTTCAAGCACCGCATTGTAAAAGAGGATTCCTCTTCACACTTCCCAGCACCTGAAAGCTAGCTGTTCCATTTTCATAATGGATGGTCCAGAGGAATGTCCACTAATTCCAAGAAATTTGCCTGTTCTCAATTAATTCACTTATCTATTCATACACCTTGTATTCAGGTGCAATTCCCCACATTACAGTGCAGGGGTGGCTTGATTCACAATCTGTCAAATTATGGCACAAGCCATTATGCCATTTAGAAAATGGGCGAAAAGAGACAACCAAATCAGATAGATACCTGCATAGCGGCATTGAATAAGCACACCATTGTGGCACCTTTTAAATGTATTAGGATCTGCCTCTTCTAAAGCAGCAGGACAACAATTAATGAGCACAGCGGTGAGTGCTTAGTATGGGAGAAATGACTTCAGCCTCAAAGGCTTTGAGTCGCAGCACTGCTTTCTCTGTCTCTGCTGTCTCTGAGCAATGGCTGACCTCCATGCGGGCCAGAGATAAAAGCCTATTCACACTCTCCCTGTGACGGATGCAGTAATTACCTTTGCCACAGAGATGTGCTAGCATGAGTGCTAGGGCTCGTGTGTGTGTGTGTGTATATATATATATATATATACATATATATATGTGTGTCTACTATGTGGCCACTTCTCTGAATCATTGCCCAGAAGTTGATGGCCCCGGGCCGGGGGTTGGGGTGTGTATACACACATTTGTGTGTGTTCACACCTGCATGTAATTTGAATTAACCATAGATTGCTGTGCTTTCATTTTTCATTAACATGAAGGAGAGAGATGTGCTAGCATGTGTGCTAGCATGCGTGTGTGCTTCGATGCCCACTGAATCTGAGCCCAGAGGCGGAAGGAGCGGAGGTGTGTGTTTGTGTGTGTTCACACTTGCGTGTGATTTTAATTAGCCGTACTTTGCTGTAGTTTCAGTATTCATTAGCATTAGCGGTCGACAGGGCTGAATGGAGCAGTTAGTTCCAGCGTGCGGTTTATTTAGACAGAGCGATGGCAGGGGAGCCTGAACCTGGCGAACAGCAGCTGAACCTGTTGGTCTCGTATCATTACTGCCAGGAAAGCGAGTAACATGACGACTGCCAGCATTCTGTGTACATCAGAGGCATCCCACTGTTACTTCAGCTCATGCTAGTACAACATGTCACCAGCAAACACACTGCAGCTCCTATGAGATTAGAGCGAGAGGAAAAGGAGGAGGGAGTCATACTGCCAGGTAGATCTGGATATTGCCAGAGATTGAAAACTATAACCCCTCTAGTATCTAAAATTGAAAATGGATCGGAGCAAGCGTAGTTTGATGTGTGATGTGCTGGGGGCCTTAATGTCAACAGCTATTTCAGTAAAGTATCTGACTTTCCATATCTCTACATACGCAATACTATATTTTTTTATCATAGCGGTCTTTTGCTTCTGGTAGTTTATTTCATGAATCAAACTGGCTAGACATCATTATGGCACACCATTCTGTGTTCTCTCATAGCAATGACTGCAGTCTTGCAGATGCTTTACAGAATATATGTCAAAATAAGTCACTGTAACTAATGAGAAATGATGCACTCAGTATTTGTCAAAATACATGAATTATTCACATGTTCATTTTGAGTTGCTGCAAAACATTTAGTTTCCAATTTATAACACTAGGCTCCCAAGCTGGATGTTGATGCAGTTAATCAAAACTATCATAGGTGTTACCACTAGCTTTATAGCACAATCAAAAAATATTTACACATCAAATCCAACAGCATGACCTTTCACGCACATACATACTATCATTTGATATTTATAACACCCTCTAAATTAAAATGGGATTATTCTGTAAAGACTTGGTTCTCGATTTGGGATCCAAAGAACCCCAGGGGTCCATGACTTATAGCAAAGGGGTCCCTGATTGTTATTATTTTTTTATGTGACATGGACAGGGACATATGCCACTTCACATCTAAAATAAAGTTAGCCTGTTACTGCCATCTGATTTTTTTTCTCAGACAATAGTCTATTAAGTTTGATACATGTAGATTTTTACCTTCATAACTTCTATTCAAATCATCTGCTTCCTCAAACTCTAGAACCTCCACACATGGCTATTTACACAGCTACAGATTTACCTCATGTGCGGGAGAGTTGTAAGCTCTGTGCGTGCGTATGTGTGTGTGTGTGTGGTTGGGGTGTGTCCCTTGATTTTTTTTATTTTTATTTAGGGGGTTCCACTCAACAACAATGTTTGATAACCTCTTCTGTAAAGCATGTCTTGCAAGATGTAGGCTTGCACTACATTAAGTGCAGCATGGACAGGTCAGTTAATGTACAGTCTTTCTTTTCCTTGCCACTGTCACTTCTTCATTGTTCAAGGAGGGGGGGGTGGGGGTGGTGTTCTGAACAGGGATTTCTATACAGCTGCTTTGTTGTGAAAAAGTCCTGTACAAATTACAAAGTCCTGTGTGAATCTTCATGAATATTAATGTATATGGCAACATAATTTTAATTCTGATTTAAATGGTTGCAGAACAGAGGAACTACTCTGCAGGTGTATTAAGGGCTTTGCGTATTTCCAGTGCTGATAATGTTATTCAGTAAATGCAGGATCTTTCCTTACCTGCAATGATGGATTCTTCTGGTGGCTCTGAACCAGCCAATCCCAGCACAGCAGCAAGGAGGATGAGAGAAACGCCTGACCATGTGACCCGCATTGTGCTCATCGTCCCAGCATCACCTTTTACCTACAGGAGCAAAGACATAGTCAGCTGCCATGCCAAAGTTTAGACACACTTATAATACACAGTTATTTCTAATAATAGGGAAGACTGTGAAATAACACACATGGAATTATTCAGCGACCAAACATCTGTCCAGCAGATCGGTGCTATAAGGTACGCTGCAAGCTATTTATAATGTGAAAAAAAGATATCATATATATGTATATTATTTTAAAAAATCACATTATTGTTATTGAAAATATTTTATTATATATTATAATATTAGTATAAAATGTGTACATTAGTACATTATTATTATTATTATTAAATGTGTAAAATACCTTGGACAAGTTATCAGTTGGCAATATTGGCTGACATTGATGACGTGTTTTATCAGTGTAGGTGAAAATGTTGCTGCTATTTTTTTAAATTCACGGTCGCCCAACTGTGAAGGCGGGCCACTTCTAATCTAACCACAACGTACCAGTAAAGACTGAAATAATTATACCTTAACATACCAAAACTACCTACAGTGATACGATATTGAAATTATTTAACCAATTTCCTCCTATTAGCCAATCCACCAGTAGAATGGAATGAACTTAATCCAATCAAATATTGAATTTCAAATTTAACTTTAACAATAAAATGGAATATTTTCAGATTTTAAAAATGAAAGAAAAATCATTTTTAATCGAGAAACTGAACAGTGAAAAATGTTCAATCCATGGCTACAGAGAAAAGGGATTACTGTGAAAAGTAGTAAAACTACCGCAGCATGGAAATGAAAATCCAAAATTTTAAATGGCGGATATTACAGTAATCAGCCACTAAAAAGTCTGTAACAGTATCAGCCACAGATGTTTTGGTTTTTGGTCATAGTATTAAAGAAATGATTCAGAATGTTCAGAATGTTTTTTAAAAGATCAGGACCAAAAGAATCATAGCTCAGAAGCCATTATCACAGTGATAATCACTCTATACCATCTCAGACTGAGTGATGTGTTGTGATGCCTGTGGCAAACCGTGCTCTGGTCAGTAATTATCTCTATGCATATTCCTCCAGACAGCACAGTAATGTTGGGTAATGACAGGCTGCACTGCATTCCAGTCATCACGCTCGTAACGCTACGCTCCATAATGCCTTTTTTACAGTATTTTAAAGACCTGTGAAGATGAATGACAATTTAATTCCACTAAAGCGTTCTACAGGCAATTTTGGAGCTGAGAGTGAATATGAATAAGTGGTTGGTCATAGAGGGCCCAGGCAGCAAGCAAGAGAGGGAAAGAGAAAGAGAGAGCACAGATGAGAGTTGTAATAGACAGCAGAGGCAGAAAGATGGATGGAGCATGAAAAGAGAAGCCCACCCATCAGAGTGTAACTGCACACTGACAGGCTAGTCCTGATCTGATCTGGACATACTTTGCCTTAGAGTGGGTGAGTAAGTGTGTGTGCATGTGTGTGTGTGCATGTGTGTGTGTGCATGTGTGTGTGTAGAAAAACCACAGAAACAGGACTTCTTTGTCATGTCCAACAAAGTGATTCTGACTTGCTGAGTGCTTTTTAAAGTGAAAAGTAAAACCATTTATTGACTTCTGAGGTTACGATTACACAAAAGATATATTATTACATATCTACCAATGCATTGTAACATAAAAACCAACATATCTACCATCATATTGTGGCAGTACCCCTTATTGTGCTGCCAAAAAGAGCTCTTTGGAGGCCAAGTCAACACCTTGCACACTTCCTCAAACCTTTCCTGAACAGTTTTTGCAGTGTATGAGGACACATTATCCTGCTGAAAGTGGCACTGCCATTAGGGGTGTACTTTTTAGATAACTGGTACATGTCAAAGTTACATCCTCATGAAAGCCAGGATCTGAGGTTCCAGAACATCACACTACCTAACATCACACTACCTAACATCACACTACCTCTGCCAGTTTGCTTTCTTCCCATAGTGCATCCTACTGCTATCTCTTCTCCAGGTAAGCAATGCACATGCACCTGGTCGTCCCCATGATGTAAAAGATAATGTGATTCACCACCGTCTTCCATTGCTCCATGATCCAGTTCTGATGCTCATGTGACCATTGTAGGCAATATATGTCACACATATGTAATATATACTTAGTATTCATGCTCTCCATCGTTGTAGGAACATTTGGTCTCCATAAATAGCTAAATACATAACACATAGACACACAGTCCTCAGCATGTTGTCTCTGTGTGTCCACAGCCAGCCCCTTCTCAAGTTTGGTAAATCAATTAGTGTGGCTCATTTGGCTTTAGAGTTTGGTCACACTTCCTTGTCAGCTTCATCAACCCCTCCACAGCCCTCCACCCCCCACCCCCTCAACTGCCTCCCTGCAGACTACAGAAGCTCCAATTGGTTTTACTGATCAGCCATCTGTGAAGCAAACTGTCTGCCCGTTTGGGCAGCTTCTGCTATCAGTGTCCACAGCGCGCCCAATCCGAAACTACTCTGTGGGAGCTGCCGTCCTTCACTTTCTTTTTGGATGGAGCTGCGGAGCTCAAGATGTTCACTAATTCACCAAGAACGAGCATGAGTTGTTGGAGACGAAGCTTCTTCGACAAGTGAAAAAGGCCCAGAATAAAGTTCCAAGTCTAGATATTTCTTCACAGTTTTCACATTTCCTTTAGACAGAACTGTTCCTTCATGGTTCTCCCAATTAATATGACACATACTAAAAAGGTAATTGAATATAAAGCACAAGAGGAACACATGGTACTCACTCCAGGAAAGTATGAGAAATGCTTATACATATTTAAAATCCATACTGCTCAATATACAAACATGGCAAATGTTCTTTATTCCTCTTTTTGATGTCTAGTAAATATATTGAAAATGAAAATATTCTATTGAATATTGAAAACTGAAAAGTAGCATTTTCTCCATTGTCACATTCGATGGCATCAGGTGCTCAAATCTCTTTCTGAGACTGCAGAGTTAAAAATATGCACTTCTTTTCCAGTGCTGCATTAAAAATATGTATGGAGTGAAAAGTCTGGTCTCCAAATTCTGCCAGGTTTCTGCCTCGCTTTGACAGAAGCTGCTCTCACCCAAATTTGATCAGCATCTGCAACCCAGAAGACTTATGGGTGGTACTGAGTAGTACTGGTTCAGGCTATGCCATGTTTCTCATATATGAAAACTTTCAATTGGCCAAATCATGTAAGCTTTTGGTTTAAACTAAAACAAAGCCAGGTTAGAGATAAAGGACCCGACGGTTTGGGTCAGATGAAGGAGGAGAAGGTCAGAAGGAGGGTACAGCAATGAGGACGACATGAAGAAGACAAGAATAGAGGGGCAGAGAGCAGAAGGAGACCGGAGCTGTGTAGGAGTGATCTCTCTCTCTCTCTCTCTCTACCAGGTAATATTCTTGTATTCTCTTTTGTGCACTGTCTCTTGAACATATTAGGAAAAAATATCAAGTTGATATTAACTGAAGAAACTCATTTTTCAAATGCATTAAAAGTATCAGAGTTGAAAGATGTGTGCCAAAGTCAATAAAGCCAAATACAAGGGAATGGATTGTGTTTTTCTGGGATTTTCAACTGATATTGTGAGACACTTACACAAACAAGATATAGCCTAATACTCAACTATTTTAAGTTAGGAGGAATCTTTGAATTATTTGTCAATGGTCTTTCCTGTTTTTACTTATCTGTGTTGGATTTCTTCCGAAGCAGCCTTCACTTGCATGTAGTCTTTTAAGTTATATTCTATGCTTGGGTTTACTGCCGAGCCTATTTATTGTTGGTTGTAAAAGCAAGTGACCATATTCTCCATTGAGTGTAGTTCTGAACTGACTGGTTCTAAACTGACTTGCAGTGACCACTTTCAAACACACTCTAGTAAGTTGGACTGATATAAGTAAACTAAATTTAATCAGTGATAAGTCCAATATAACTATAATAATAGCAGGTTAAGATAAGCCGGTTTCAGTAACTTAAGTTGGAATCAACAGAATCCCTTCCCTTTCAAAAAAAGTTATGTAGTTGTGTGGAAATCCATTCTATAATTCAGTTGAGATCAGGCAAAGAATAATTGTTTGACTGTAAAACAAAAAAATATTTCATTCATTAACTTGTAGCAGATCACACACTGTTAATAACTCCATCTATGTTACCTTAAACCATGGTTAAATGAAACCTTAACAGCATTACCACTCTCCCACTTGCATGCATGGCATTTAGCAGACTCTTTTATCCCCTGACTACAGGGGACAGTCTCCCTGGAGCAACTTGGGGTTAAGGGTCTTGCTCAGGGACCCACTGGTGGTGTGCTGAAGGCAGGATTTGAACCCCGAGGCAAGTATCCTACCCACTAAACCACCACCACCCCACTTCAGCATTAACAGTCTCCGGAATCTGCATGATCAAAACCACTGCATCAGAATTTTTCTCACAATTTTTTCAGCCCATGCTGCCCACCTGGAAAGAAAAGTACATTCTGTAGGTTCAGTAGTGTATGTGTTTGTCATTTGTAAGTGTAAACGTGCCTTGTGGCATGTATTGCTTATAAAAGAGGGATTTGGCTCTACAGCAAATAAAACTATATAAAGATTGCTTCAACTTTGTACAGTGCTTCCTTCAGGACATCAAACTGTTCAGCTTTCTTTCTGAAGTTGTATCGTCTGGAGGAATACTCCAGCATTCGAGAGGCAAATCTCTATATGCTTCACCTGTAGCACACAGCCTACTGCCGTGTACAATTTCACTGCACTTAGAGAACAACAGAAAACCAGTTGACTCAAAGAACACTTTTAACAGAAGCCAACAGAAGGTGATTCATGGAAGTTGTTTCAGTACCTGCCCAAGGAATTCTTCTATAAGTGTGTTTTGATTTGAGTGAACAACTTTTCTCTGTTGTTATTACCTTAAGTATGGCATGTTGCTCGCCACTCTATGTCGTCTGCTAGGGTTTAATTATAGTCCATGTCTCATATAACACTATAACTTTGGGAAAATATTAATGGAAACAACAGGAAAACAAACCCAGCACATAAGCCTGTGTTCGTCATCTAGACTAGTCCACATCAGAGAGCCTTTTAAAATGCTTATACATAAAAGTATGCCAGGCCTTTTGAAACACCTCTTCATGTACAAAAGAACTATGGACTGAGAGGGATAAAACGACTCTCTGCAGCTTTTGAAAGCTTGTTCTCACTGCACTTTCAAGATGCCATATTCAAATACAAGCAGCATATATGGTGCAATAGACAGGGTTAGTTTTCTTCGTTTCACTGCTGATATTACTGGGGCTGTCACTATTAGTAATTCATTAATCTGATCATTATTTTGATGATTAATTGGGGAAATACCGAAAAAATGGGCAAAGAATAAAAGTGATCTTGGTTGGGCAAAATAAAACTATACATTGTCAAGATTAGAAATAGATAAGGAAGTCTTCAAAGACATATTAATAATATAGAATGTGTCTGTGTCCAGAAAAAACACACAAATGAGTGTATATTTCAGGCTTGATTTCTTACCTTAGGAGAAAATTGCATTAACCTGCTAAATGACCATGATGTTCTGGCAGGTCCAGGCTTTATTTCCTCGCCACTTTAAATTAAAGGGAAATTCCACTGATATGTCACTGCTTAAAAAAAAGTATAATTCAGAGGTTAAGATGTGGTCGAGGGCATTAAGTGTGGCCCGATGTAGAACAGGCCATTTTAGTGAAACTTAATGAGCTAGAATGGTTCGCTATGCTATGGTGCTAGGAACCAAATGTCCTGTAAATGCCTCTATAATCTATTGGCTAAAAATACATTGACTGATGCCTGAGACATTATTTTAATATAGTTTAGAGAAGTTTTTGGTGTATAACACATTTTTAGAAATCAATTCATGGCAGAGAGGTGCAGGAAAAATAGTAATCCAAAAATCTCAACAAATTCAGACATTTTGAAATATCTTTGGTATTCCCCTTAATGAAGAAATGCGTTTTTAAAAATGATTGTGTAATGACAGCAAAAGCAAGCAATAGTGAATAAGATAATATATATATATATATGTCCAAATAATACTTATATACATGTATTAACATGTATCTATATATTTATAAATATATTTTGCATCTTCATATTGTAGATTGTACATTATTGTATATTATATTGTCCAGCATGTTGTTCATTGTGTTGTTACATATTATTGTTGTTTTATACTGTTGTGCTTGAGAGACACCCTTGACCAGAATCGAATGTGTTCGCTCACATACTTGGCCAATAAACGCGATTCAGATTCTGATTGTGATTCTGAAAACGAAAGAAAAGCGGAGGAAAGGATGCTGGAGTAAAAATGAGGTGGTGTGTGTGAAAGTGGTGGGAAAGCCTGAAAAGCAGCACAGGAACGGCAAAGCTGGTGGCTTCTTTTAAACAAATCAAGTCTGGCATCAGACTTAAATCATGCCATCAAAGGTGTTCCTCATTTTTAGAAGAAGAATGAGGCATCCTTCTGTGTCTGGGAAGGCAGCCCAGAAAGATGTAGAGAGAAAATAAAAAAGTTTGCTGTTGCTGTCAGCACTGTGAATGCGACGTAACTGGCAATAATTAGTTCTCTACAGCACCTGTCTGCGCACAAGGAAGCGGCCCATGGGCTGATTAGGGCTTTGAGGTACAGTCTCGCAGTGAAGCTCTCTTTAGTCCCTTAATCCTTCCCTCTCTTTGATTTCCCGGCCCCCCACCCCCCTCACAGTGGTGCCTCTGAGCCACAGCAGTTAGACCTGTGCTTTTGTCTAACAGAGCAAAAGAGCAAAACAACTGCTTGTTCTCTCCTGAAGACTGGTATGAGGAGCGAAATCACTCGGCACACTCAAGAAATGTTCATTATTTTCCATTTCGCCTGATAAACATTAGCTTCTTTCACTCTATACCTCCCCCCCCCCATGACTTTCCTACCTCTAGTTCCCATTTCTCTCCTCCTCTAGCCTTTTATTCTTTGAGTCCCCCTCATAAAAGAGACAGTGGAAGACTGAGCCATGGTCAAAAACAAGACGATGCATATTCTAATGAGGCAGAGAAGAGAGGAGATGGAGTATGCACAGAATGTGACGCACCTATAAGGCTATCTGAGTGGGTTCCCAGTGCCCTGACTTTGTTAAGGTCCATGCAGAAAGCTGAGGGGTCTTGGTTAGTGGTGCACATCGAAATTAGCCAAGATTAAAATCAGCCATTTTTTTCTTAAACAAGCAATCAGCAATCAGACCGTTTATTACACTGAGCCAGGAAAGTGCACTTACACTGTATTTAAACGGTGCTGCTACACCTGCATCAATATGACATAATTATGCATGAATCACAGTGCTAAATAGCCAGTGCTTAAGACATTTTAAATAAAACATAAGTCCAGGGTTTACAGACTGAAATTCCTATACACTGATCAGCCACAACATTGAACCAGAGACAGATAAAGTGAATAACATTAATAATCTTGTTATAGTTGCTTCTTTCAAGAGGTGCAATATATTAGGCAGCAGCCAGTTCTTGCAGTTGATGTGTTGATGGCAAAATATGGGCAAGCATAAGGATCTGAGTGACTCTGACTTGAGGTAAATTGTAATGGCTAGATGACTGGGTCAGAGAATCAGCAGGTCTTGTGGAATGTTTCCAAAATGGGGCAGCTAGGTGGCCTAGTGGTTAGGGAGTTGCTCCTGCAATCAGAAGGCTGTGGGTTTGAATCCCAACTGCTAATGTCACACACTGCTCCCTGGGTGGCCCTCGCTGGTGGCAGCCCACTGCTTCACTTGGTAATTGGGTTAAATGCAGTGAGAGAATTTCACATTGTTCACACTGTGTGCTGTGGTGTGGTATGTTCATAAGGGGCCACTTTACTTTAGTTAGTACTAGAGGTGTGAACCTTCACAGGCCTCACGATTCGATACAATTACGATGATCATGTCAACGATTCAATTCGATTCGATATCTCAATGCATCCCATCAATTTTATACATTACTTCACATTTTTATGTTTTCAAATACAAGCAGTGAGATGTAAGCTCCTGTTTTTATTTTAAAAAACAGAAAATGTGAACTAAAATTTTGACCGTTACACTAAATTGTAAATAGAAATAAAGAATATAGACATAGCTCATCAAAACGTAAACAGAAACTGTGCCCATAGCATTAAATTGTAATCAAAATAAGTAGCATAGGCCTAGCCTACATCTTCAGTATGGTCAGTCTTGAAAAACAAAACATTCTGCAGTGCTTCTTTTTAACTAGATTTTTAAAATCTAGACTTTTAAAAATGTCATTATGATATAATCGATTATGTCCTGCCACTGCATCGATGCATCATCGTCCACGCAATGCATCAATTATGTGATTAATTTCAACAACCTTAATACGTATACACACACACACACACACACACAAACACACAGTGGGTATATGAAGGAACTGATTACAGCTAGAAGCCAATTAGCTTGGTGTGTGCAAAGGAGAGTATTTCTAGCAAGTGGTGATCCTTTATCCTTCTCAACTTTTCTAAACTATTGCTAACACTTGGATGGTATAGGTTGCATTCAGTAAATACAGCTGGAAAATAGATTTTGTGTGTGTGAATATTTTGAATGAAGTGGTCCTATGCATCACACACTGCATTGACCTAAATCCAATGAAACAAGACGAATTATTTTTGCTTATAATGAAACATGTAGTTGGTCAATATTACTTATGATATGTTCAGAAAGCACATTGTGACATAATTGAAAGTATGTGATTTCAGTCATTTCCAGGAAAGTACAAAGCCCCCAAAGGAACCCATCTCACCCCCCATTAACACTACTGTCCAGCGTTTGCAGGTGACGAAGGAGCAGACTGTGCTTAAACCGGTTTTGGTAGTACTGGTTTTAGTGGGCTGAACTGTAAACATGTTGAAAGTCTATACTGATACCCACAAGACATTATCTGGCTTTGTCTTATGTTCCGAACACCCAGGAATAAAATTAATAACATTTGTCTCAGATGGCTGCCCTCCACTGCTCTAACCCTAATCCCTTACACATTTCATCCAACTAATTAGGGTCGGTTTTGTTATATTTCGGTAGAGATCTCATGGCTAAATCTCTCCAGAGACACCAGGTTTGAGCACTTCCAGAATGTGGTTGACATTCCACTGTACAAAAGGAGCTGAGGAAACGAGTGTGGAGATGTTCTACAAAGGAGGCTGGGACATGGTCTCAGCTGATTACACACCAGTCTATTGAGAAAAGAAATGAGACTCAGCCCTGACCATTTTTTAAAAGAGCACTGACCCATCTCCAATCTTAGTGGGCCGCTCATTCCTGAGAAAAATTCCACAATGAGGCGCTCACTGTCTACATGTGGTGCCATTGACGCAGGGCTAAATTATGTGTGTGTGTGTGTGTGTGTGTGTGTGTGTGTGTGTGTGTGTCTCAGATGCCACATTATGACCCTCCATCTGGTTGCTTCATTTACTTGTAGCCCCTAAACTGCTTTATACAATGACTGCCTTACATCAGCTCGTGCTATTAGAGGCTATGTACTGCTATTTTAATTGAGTTGGTTTCATTTCCTAGCGGATCCTATTATTTAAGTAATGAGGGTCATTGCTAGGATTAGGATCGTTTGGAAGTCCATGGATAAATGCATAGATTTAAATGTGTGTGACATCGTTCCAGATCTATATAGTGCCAGCACTAAGTTTTTAACGTCAATGGTCTTCTGCTAAATGTGATAATTAGCCAAATGCACAATGAACCAATGAATTAGCCTAAGTGCTTCACTGATGATAACATACTGAAGCAGCACCTCCTAATGGAATCTATGGAATGATCTCAGAGAAACACACGAACGCAGCCACAGTGGCTGGTTTTCACGCCACCAGCAAAGATGTAGGAGAGAGCCCCTCCTTTGTCTGGTATGTCGTGCGGAGAACAAATGCCAGTCCAGCACACATAGCTAGGAATGGGATCTGGACAGAAGTCTAGACCCTGTGTCATCTATGCTCAGTTCAGTGGAGGAGGTGAAGGTCATGCTATTTAAAGAGCATGGGGGAGAAGTGGGAATCCATGAGGGAGGGAATCTGCCTGACCACACTGACAATGACCTTTTATAGAGATGCTGATAAACTGGACTTACTGTGCCCTTACAGTGCCAGTTTTCATTGGATTTTCCAACTGAAACAACTGGAGTTTAAACAGGATAATGTAGTTAAAAATACTTTAGCATATGTGAGATACTCCAGTGTGTACATATATATTCACTGTGTACACTTCTATAATATATATGGGCACACATACAGTGCCATGCAAACGTATTCACCTCCCTTGGCAGTTTTGTTGCCTCACAACATGGAATTAAAATGGATTGTTTGAGAATTCGCACCATTTCATTTACAGAAGATTATTATTTTTTTTATTGTAAAGCAAACAAATAGCACAAAATAACCAGGATGCATAACGGTTCACCCCCTCTAAAGTCAGTACTTTGTAGAGCCACCTTTTGTGGTAATTACAGCTGCAAGTTGCTTCGAATGAGTCTCTATGAGCTTGCCACATCTTGCCACTGGGATTTTTGTCCATTCCTCAAGGCAAAACTGGTCCAGCTCCTTCATGTTGGATGGTTTTCACTTGTGAACAGCAATCTTCAAGACTGACCAAAGATTCTCAGTTGGATTGAGGTCTGGACTTTGACGAGGCCATTCCAACACATTTAAATGTTTCCTCTTAAACCACTCGAGTGTTGCTTTTGCAGTACGCTTCAGGTCATTGTCCTGCTGGAAGGTGAACCTCCGTCTCAGTCTCAAATCACGGGCAGACTGACAGGTTTTGCTCAAGAATATGGTGTTGCAGCCTCTGGGGCCTTTCAGAAAAGGTGAGTTTATACTGACTGATCATGTGACACTTAGATTGCACACAGGTGGACATCATTTCACTAATTATGTGACTTTTGAAGGTAATTGGTTGCACCAGAACTTTTAGGGGCTTCATAGCAAAGGGGTGAATACATATGCACATGCCAATTTTCAGTTTTTATTTTTTAAAATTCTTTTTATATATATTTTGCTCATTTCACCTCACCAACTTAGACTATTATATGCAGATCCATCACATAAAATAAGATTTAAAAACATTTAAATTACAGGTTAGAATGTAACATAATAGGTAAAAATCCAAGGGGGGTGTGTATACTTTTGCAAGGCACGTATACACAGTCTTTCACACACACACACACATACACACACACACACACATATGTGTGTGTGTGTGTGTGTGTGTGTGTGTGTGTGTGTGTGTGGGAAGGATACAGAACTCTAAACATTACAAAAAGAA
>JBBPCY010000035.1:5481715-5502843 GCA_037974405.1 Brachyalestes nurse
GGTGTCTCCAAACAAAATGGCGCCTCAGAATTTCTCCTCTCCTTCACCGCAAATGAATCGTGATACGAACCGAATTGTGGGTCAAGAATCGTGAAACAAACCGAATTGCGGGTTTGGTGTGTCGTTATAGCCCTATTATTCATCATACTGAACACACCTAACACTGGTTTCTGCTCCTTTTTCTTCAGAATCTCACATTTCAATTGGGTTCTACTTTATATAAAAAATACCCTGATTGAATGTGTATTTTCTTGCTAATTCAATATAATACGCATTCCCTGCTACTTCAAAAAGTCACTCTAGTGGCTAAAATACACACTTACAAAAGCTACAAAATGCTTTATAGTCATATTTCCTACATGGCAATAGAACAAGAGGATAAAACCTGCAAATTTCTTTAAGCAAGCACGACTAACACTAGTTTTAGAATAACTCCCCTGCTGCTTTCATGTCAGGGAGTAACAGCATCAGTTCGGCTTTGTTTTGAGATCCAGCCCCTTAGAGTGATCCTCCAAGCATCACATACAGAAGACAAGCTTCCAGATGGGATAATACTTACATCTGTGAAAGCCTACAGTCCAAAAAACACTGAGGAGATGACCAGATGCAAAAATCACTCCCAATAGCCCTATAGACTCCCAGTAAAGACTAGAGTCCAGACAGGACCTCAAATGATGTTGTAAAAGCCTGCTGTTCAATAATCACTGATGTTTGTCTCACTAACGACCAGTGTCCATGTGAATCATGGCTTCAACACAGTTTTATGGGCTGTGTTTCCACTGCTGTTCCTTAACACATTTTTGCAGGATGTAGTCTATTAAATCTAGCTCACTCTAAACAGACACTCTAAATAAACACCACATGCAGTGATGTAAAGTACATATTTCATACTTCATAAAAGCTAAAAAAACTGAACTTCAGCTGTGCTTCCCAAGTTATACAGTAGATGAGCTTGAATCCGATAATACGACGCCTTAAAAGTCCCATTAAAGCTCATAAAAGTTTGCTTTCTGTGTCTCGTCATGCAGTCAGAATCCAAGAGATGTACAACTCTTTGTTTATTCAGGCTGAGTCAAAAGTCAGGAACAACTCAAACATCTGTAAAGGATTTAAGAATGTTCTTCTCATTTCCATGATGTATTAGGCAAATATGTGTGTCTATGGTATGTGTTTCTCTCTGGTCTAATATGCAACAGTATTTATAAGATCCATCTGATACTAAGATTCATTCGGATATTTCAGTGGGATCTAAACTTTTCCAGAGAAAAAAATAGAAATAGAGAAATCATTAGCTATGACACGTGCTCAGAAGTGTTGAGTTAATTATTTCAGTGGGCATCCATCCAAGTCATTTTTGCAGAACAACACCCCGCAGTGCTTCTGGCTCCTGGGGCGACTTGTGACAGAAGATATTTCAACCTGAAAAATCATGACATCCCAAGGTATACACCTAATAAGGCTTCTTCAATGCAATGGTGAGTAGTCTCACATACATACAGTAAACCCCCACTTTAACGTGGATCAGCAGTTGCGGTTTCAGTCCATCACGGATTTTTCCTTAGAACCAAACTAATAATTGTTTGCTGAAACCCCTAATGCAGAAACTGCAGAAACTCCACATTGTTTTTGCTTTTGTGAGGTCCGCGCCTCATCCGCCACGCCCCCTCGTCCTCGTGTTGGGCGTAGCGGACGAGGCCTGGACGTCATAACTTTTTTCATGGCAATATATCATTTATTTTTGCATTCTAAATAATATAATTTACTAATTTTGTAACATGTCAATTCAGCTACATTTTCATTTAAAAAATAACTATAAATGTTTTGGTACTGTTGAAAAAACACAAAGAAAGCGCGTCTTGGGATGGTGGAATACCACTGTACTCAGAGGCAGGAGCTTTGAAAGTAGCCAATACGAGAACGCTATTTATTTCTCCTTGCTGCTGATTGGCTGCTGCCCTTTGACGCAGCTGCAGTCCAGAATTTCACCCAATGAGCGTCTGGAGTGTTCTCGTGTTTTTCATTTTGTTCTTCTTAAAGCCCTGTATTTTTATTACTGTAAATTAAATGAATTGATTACGGTATTTACCTGGTTATACCAAAGAAAACGATACAGTACAAACAGTACATTGTCTTTAAAGGTAATGTATTAAGCTGAGTTTAAAATGAAAAAGTTTTTTGGGGGCATATTTAAGGATTATGCTATAAAAATAGGCCATTTTTTTACGACATCACAACATCACAACTCTTGGAATGTAACCCCCATGATAAGTTGGTAGTGAGTGACCACTACCAGACTCATTACACTTTTTATGCAACCTTTCTATACTCCTCATTCAGCAAATGGAAACTACCCTCACCATATCTACAAAGTACCACACAGACAATTTGGTGTATCATGCTCTAATATTTTAATGTAAACATCTATTAGGTAAAAATGCAAGACTCTGGAGCCGAACTGATGTCTGCAAGAATGCTACTGTTTCAAATGCAGAGTGAGTGACTGCATTCTCTCTTCCTGGTGAGTCTGGACTCCTTAGCTGAACGCTGAACTTAATAGGTCTAAACTCCCAAGAACGAGAGGCTGTACTTGATGTAGTATGCATTGAGAAATGCCTTCAATTCTAAAGCTGATGTGATGAAAGCCGGAAAAACGGGCAAGCATACGAATCTGAGCGACTTTACATTTATGGCATTAAACAGGTGCTTTTATCCAAAGCGACTTCCATTCCTTAACTACAGGGGACAGTTTCCCTGGAGCAAGGTTCCTCCTCAGGAACCCAGTGGTGGTGTGCTGAAGGTAGGATTCAAACTCATAACCTCTTGGTCCAGAGGCAAGTATCCCACCCACTCATAATTTACAGTACTTAAAGGGTTCTGTTGCTCTTGTGGAGTGCATGCTGTAATGTGTTTATTTATTCATGCTAAATTTAAAAAGTTTTTAATCATGGGTACAAAGAGCCTAGTATAGAGAAGCCAGTCAAAAACGAGGTATTTTATATATATATCAGTATTAAAGGCAAAGTTACTAAAATAGTCTCATTCTAAAGGATAAAGAGAGGTTGGAAAGAGAGTCTTATAAAAAAATAAATATCACTGTTTTGGAATGTACAAGTATTAGAAGTCGACTTCAGAGAAAGCAATTTACATGCAAGAAGAATGCAGGATTAAACCCACATTAAAACACCTTCCAGCATCCCTTAGCCACTGAATTTTAATCAAACAAAAATACTATTATTACTTTCCCTCCAGCTAATTAAAAGTAAAGTGTAAGGACTGTCTGCATTTCCTATGAACAGAGAACTGAGAGGCAGCTCCTCTGAGCAAAAGTACAGTACTATAATGACCATCTAGCAAATTACAAAAAACCAGAGGTGTGTAGCAAAGACACATCAGATATTCATTTTATTTTTGGATCGTACTTGTTCATCACTTTTCATCAGACTAATAGACTTTCGATTAGATTTGATTGCACTGGCACCTGTCATATATATCTGTTATAAATATATATATAGTTAAAACTACTATTACTTCCCCTCCAACTAATTAGAAGTTAAGTGTAAGTATTGGCTAAACTTCCTACTACTGAACACCTCTGAGCAAAAGCACAGTACTATAATGACTGTCTGGTAAATTACTCTCCTAACCAGAGGTCTGCAGCAAAGACACATCAGATATTCATTTTTGCAGTGCCGTGAGAAATGGCACTCTGTAATGGAGCATGGGGTCCAGATGAGGTAAAAACTGGGGGCAGGTGGGCAGCTGATTACCCCCTTCAGCTCTTCCTCTGACAGGAGGAAACTTCCCCTCTCCCCTTTTAACAAATTGCCAATATGGGCAAGCAGATATGGCTGAGATGGAGGAGGTGCAGATCACATGTGAGCTATGGAGCGTGAAGCATCAGTAAAACGGGCTTTTCACTTCATTACTTTTGCTCTTCTTTACCTTCTCTCTCTCTCTCTCTCTCTCTCTCTCACACACACACATTGCCCCCTGTAAGGATAGATCTATCGCGAGCGGGACAGATTTAGCAGCACCTCTGCACCTGCACAACATAAGAAGAGAGAAAGAGAGGGAGAGAGAGAGAGAGGGAGAGAGAGCGAGAAAGGGAGAGAGAGAGAGAGAACGAGAGAGAGAGTGAGAGAGAGAGAAAGGGAGAAAGAGAGAGAGATGGATAGAGAGTTGTGCATGAGCACCACAGCCACAGTCATTATCCATAGAACAATCCCAGTCATTACCCAGACTGCAATCAATGGCTCTCAGCATGAAGGGCTGTTTGGTAAACAGGAGGCTTCAGGCTCCACAGCGTCACTCATTGTCCGCCGTACGGTCAGAATTAGTGTCGGCCTCTAAACGCCCCTGAGCACCTGCTCTAAAAGCACATTCCCCACATTCTACCGACCTTTTTATCCAAATGGAACCCAGCCATCAACAGATTCTGGTGAGGTGACTAGATGAAACCTCTTATGCCTTGTTTTGTCCAAAAAATAGTGCATTCTTTTAGCAAGAACAGACATTGTTAGTTCACATTTCAGCATTTAGCAAGCTTGCGTGGCTACTGTGTCCCTGCAAAACTGTTCTATATAACTAATCAGCATATTTAGTATTCAATTAGTGTACGTTTAAGTGTACATGCCTAACAGAAGAGTTTCAACTGGACACAGAGTGTAGTAAACAGTTTCCGCCTTACCTCAAATGTAGTCAATGGGTCCAATAATGTTAGCTTATTAATTCTGCACTGGAACTACATGACTAATGTAGCTATCAAGTAATGGAGACTAGCACTGTGCAACCTGCATGCCTAATACATCCCACATTTGCCTCAGATCATGTCGGGTAATCCTAAATGTACTTGCTTATGTGGTTCTGACACTGTATGACATACTGGTGTCTAAATGCAAAAAACCTAAAAGTAGCATAGGCAGCTCTCTTGAAGCTTGAACTTGGACTGTACTTGTTCTCTACTTGATTTTTCACCAGACTATGGCCTTACAGTTTCTGTGTCAATCACATAGCCAAATATAGAGACAGCAATCAATCATCAACCACAGACTTTCTGTTAGATTTGATTGCACTGGCATCCGTTATTTGATAAAAGAGGACTGGAAACTGAAAAAAAATTATATATATGAGCAGTTTTGACAGGCATGACTCAAAATGCGTCCTTTAGGAGGAGCGGCACTGTCAATAAAATGTGCCTAAAAGGTCACATTGTGATATATATTTTAGTTGTGTGTTAAATACTGAAATATTTATCTGAAGAACAAGGACTAAAACAGTTTACCCAGAAAACATTTTATCCAATAATGGAAAGGGTGCAGAAAGTGGTGAAATTAGAGAGAAATTCTGCCTAAATCAGGCGTAAACTATGTCATTCAGAGTGATTTGTTTGGTGTCAATAGATATATTGTAGAGAAACATACAAATTCGAATTTAGGAATGACATTGTCTGCAATGTAGCTGTTTTACCTACTTTCTAAAACAAGCCGTGAACTTGCACTTTCATATGTAATGCTGATTTTGGCAAAATACTCCTGAATTTCTCTGTGGACAATTTTGCCTTGCAATGCTTTGCATGTACCTCTCCACCAAAAGCTTCTCTCACATTAAACGATCTCTCAGACATCAGGAAGCATATTCATTTCATTTCATGTAATAGCTTTCTTTGAAGAGGCTCTTCAGACGTCTGGTTCCTATCACTTTCTGTGAGAACACATCATTTTAAACCACTCAAGATGTTTACATCTCAACAACTTAATAATTCATACATTTTGAAAAATGAAAGGAATTGGATTTCTTGGAGACCTTTGGCTTGCCTATAGAAGGCTCAGCACCACATAGCACACATCGCCAGGTTCCTGCGAAGTAATGTTTTTCCTTCGCTTGACTACAGAAAGAAATCATCAGAATATCAATCGTGTTTGTGCTGCTGTAATGGCCTGCTGATTGACAGCATTAGTTGTCTGCCCATGCTTCAGAGGTAAATCAGTGTGAAATGGCTTATTATGGGCGGAGTGGCTAAATGGGACGTGTGCATCCCACTTAATTCTGAGACGAGATGTGGAGATAAATCAGAAAGGCGAGCTCGCTGTCTCCTGGGAAGCATTCCCATGTTATTGAGTCTCCAACCACAACCACAACCAAGAGGAGGGCAGCTAGAGAACAAGAGGTCAACCACACACACACACACACACACACACGCAAATACACACATGCAAAAAGCAAACATCAGAGCTATCAAAAAGACAGGCTCTCACATGTGAATATGTGAAAACACATTAGGCCATTTCTGAGGTACATGCATAGATACAGACACCTTCCACATTTTGAAAGACCAATAATTAATAAGTCACTCATTCCTCACAGAGAACATACTTAAATATCAATTAGCAAAAAGGGGGTGCCCTTGTTTTCCCATACAACTCTACATGGGCATGCAACGGCAACTTATGTTTGAGACCGACGTATTCGTACTAAGAACAAGATTTGTTGCAAATCAATGTGCAAGTTTGAATGTTGCTGTATAGCAAGAAACTTTTAATAATCCTAATTTACCTTTTACTACAGACCGTATGATAAAATAAATCTCAACACCTGTCACAAATAAAGCACTAAGATACGATGTGAGTTTAAAGCAAGTTAGAAATGTACTGAAAGAAACTCAATGAAACCTGGAGTATGACCAAAAAGAAAAAAGGACATAATATACAACTTTAAACCAAACAAAAGACACACTGAAACAAGACAGCTACTTCTAAAAAGGTAAAAAAAAGGAAAAATGGTACATTATAAGTACATTTTTGTCCCCTCAATGTACACAAAGGTACAGCATGGACCTTAAGGTCCAATTGTGTCTCTTCAATGAGTTTTAAATGTACGGTACGTTCACTTTTCCAGGGAAAGAGGCATATATATATATATATATATATTTTTTTTTTTTTCATAATCCAAAAATAAAAAGCCAAAAACCCTGGAGTCAAGGCAAGATTTAAAATCTGAAAAACAGGGGGGCTCCACAGTAATAGTGTTTGTGCCCAAAATGTAGCAGTACCTTCCACTAACCTTCTTTGTGAGCTTTTTTTAAGATTAGCACTAACAGATTAGAAGGTGTAGGAAGGAGACACAGGAGTTAACTGGAATACAGTATAGTTCATAATATAAAAGTCTATATTATTAACTAAAACTGGATTTTAAAATAATCCCATGCTTTTTATGGTTTCACCTTATTCTCTTTCTCTTAATTTCCCAGTTTAGCTCCATCCTCTCCTGTGTTCTCTCACATTTCTGACTAGTACCTACTTCTTTGTGTTCTCATCTGTCCGTGTCCTTTCCTGCTGTTTCTAGCCTTGACTTTGGTATAAGTAACCGTCTTGTTTCAGTGTCAAATTTTCCTTCTGGTCATACTCAATGCTTTGTTTGGTTTCCTGTCAATAAATCCTGCTCATTTGTGGTAGCTGTGTTAGTTTTAACCACTGCAGTTAAAGTAGAGAACTCTTGTTATTCAGATATGACTTCACATGACTTCAAATGACTTCACTTTATCAGTGACAATGCTGAATATTCATGGTGCTATGGACAGTGATTATCCATGAGCAAAAATAGGCATGAAAGTGAATTTCCTGTCAGGACTGAGAACAGCAGGAGCAGCTGGAGTGAATGTAAAACAAGCTTAGGGCTTGTTGCAGACGTTGTGGCCCCTTTAACCCAGGGTCATGGTGGCAAGGGCGAGGAGCAGACAGAGCAGAAGCGATGATGAGGTTCAGTGTTGAGCTGAATCTTTAATCGACCACCAGCTCCCCTCAGGAGCCCCATGTTTACCACCCCCTTCAGCCCCAGCCCCTGACCCCAACCCCGAAGGGTCACCCACCAGGCCCCATGGAGTTAACCCTTACAAAGTAATGCTGAAATTTAATACTACCCATTGCTCACTTGAAAACATCCAAAAGTTTTAATCCATAGCACATTTGTTAAAGAGATTTTTTTTTAATTATTTGAAATTGAATTATTTGAATTATGTGTCTTTAGTCATATTTTACAGAAAGAAATGTATATTTTTTGTCATTCGTTGACACTAAAACCGAAAACTGTTGAAAGGAAACGTAAATGTAATTCATGATGTGAATTTCTATAAAATATATGCATCACTCACTCGCTCGCTCATTCATTGACTCATTTACTCATTTACTCATTTGCTCAAGTAACTGAAATTTGTGCACTATTAGTACTTTTATTTTGGAAGGTTTTGGTGCTTCAAAAGAGTGGTGCTTTGCATCAGTCACACTGTGCCAGCACCACTAAGCAAAGCACATTTTAGATCTGAAGTGGTAACTGTGGTGTTGAAAGCTCTGCAAAAGCCCTAATTCTATTAAATATATAGTAGGGCACTGTCCAGAGCAAATAGTAATTGTTTTTTTGACCATGACACTCCCCAGAATTCAGCTATGCAGCATTACAACTTTGCTTTAGCTGCTTTAGCACCGTCTGTCTCTACTGTTTTACTGTGTGTCTCCTCCCTACTTTATTCACAGGACTTTAGGCTATTTTAGGCTGAGGACTTGTCTGTATTAACAATGTTGTTCTTTTTGTTTTTAAATGCACATTTTTGTAAAGCAGTTTAAGCTGCATTTCTACAGCCAAGAGGTTCCATACAAATAAAATCTCGTACTAACCAATGTTCCACATATTCAACATATCAAATCTGATATTTGGACAGGTCTATAATATCGTTCAGAAAAGAGATACTGAAGACTGGCAAGTGTAACATCTGCAAATGTTTTAAAACAATTTTCTCTAGTGTCCTTTTGTTCAAAACTATGGTCAAACTCCATAAAAATAGAGGGTCTCTAATACCAGAGGTCTGGGCCTGGTCTGTTTCTGAGGTTTGGTGAGTGGCATTCTGTAACAGTGTGCGTAACTGACCAAATGGAAGACTCTGACTCATTCTCTCTGCACATTATTGAATCTGACCTCTCCTCTGCTCTGGTTCAATCCTGTTATTGGAGAAGAAGATGACAGCTGTGAGACACACTCGGGCGAAAGTTAATGGAATGTGGTACAATCGCACTGTAAACACACTGAGGGACACTTTCTTTTGAGATCGCCACTGAGGTCAGCTTTTGTTTATCAGAACCATAGTCATTACATTTTGATTTAGTGTATGCACTAAAAATGTTTACATTTGAATTGTAAAGTGTAGCATCTCTATAGTGATTCCTTCAGTTAAGAGTCCTGCAGAAAGTACTGTTTACTGTCTCACAGAAACCCACTTCTGATCATTTTCACATTCAGTAATGTATCTAGGACTTACAGAAGGTCTAGAGCGAAGTTTTCCCACACAGAATTGGTCCCACTTATTGAAAATCATAACATGGTCGGTTGATTACCTTCCTAACAAAATCTGAATTTCATTATATGTTCTACAATGACAATAAAGAAATCTGAATCTGAATCTGAATCTAACTACATGGAAGCCCTAATAATGTTGGTTGTAACAAACTGTTCAGTTGTGCACATGATTTCCACATGAATAAAGTACACAGTGCCATTCAAAGGCTAAAACGACTTTCAGAATTTTGAACATTAAAGACTAAAGGACAGCCCTTGAAGGACTAACCAACAGAAGAACTCACTTATATCTGAGAAAAAAAAACTCTGATTGGTCCATTTTCAATAAACTTAATGTCCAAGTAAGAGCAGTAAGGCAGTACTTGCAGAGTTTGAAATACCACATGATTCTAATGAATAAATATAAACTAAAAGTTTCAGAAATGTATTTTTTAGTTCCCAGAAACCATTAGACCTTCTCTTGAGGCCAAGAAGACCCTGAGGTTTCCCTCTGCTGTTATAATGATGAAATTCCTGATGCCATACAGCCTTCGCTGACATTTTAGACTTTTCCACGGATCACGTTTCATTATAGATATCTCAAAACTTTCTTCCCTTTTAGTCACCTTCTTTCCTTCTAGCTCAAACATGTGAAATTGCAAAGAATAGAGTCCTTTTAGACATATATCTTCTTCCAACTTGGTTTTATATAACTGAAAACATCTTTAAGTTTACATACTTTGGCAATAACTAAGTCGACATCAGATACTGTATATTATTCATGTGAAAATGATATACATCTCGGGTACGTTCGGCAAAGTCAAAGAGGAACCTTGGTGAGAGTTGAAAAAAAAGGCCAAACAACATTAAAAATCTACGAGTGGATTTTTTCAGCAGAAAAACATCGGTTTACTGGGTGAAACCACAGCCCTGTGAAAGGCACTCTGCTTAGTCTTACAGAGAGTACAGCGCTCTCCACCAGTGAATAATAGCATTTAACGGCCTGTGACAGTCGCGGAGATAGATAGTTCCACAGCTCACCGACGCTCCAGTGACATTAGAGGAATTGATAGAGCATGACAGCAGTTATGAGAACTATCAGAGAGACGGAGGGAGCGCAGAGCGTGGCTGGAGACCATGATGGACAACTGCACGCAGGCCGAATGGGCCTCCACAAGCTGGGCTAACAAATGATGTCTGGCTCACGCTGTAGAATGCTGATCTTTGACCTCTAACTACAATGTGGGCAAACGTGTGCAATGCCAGGACATCAGTATTTTCCACGACCTGCTTTAACACACATTTCCTTTACTTTGAACCCCTTCAACTGCAGACTTTCACACAGTTAAATCTAAGACATATTACTCAGTACCCACCATATTTTACTGAACACTTTGTATATGTTTAACACAAAGGCTAATCCACCAGATCTAATTCTCTTTGCCCTTTTCTGAAACACTTTGAGAGACTTATATAAGCTATTGGTTTATTCTCATGGAGAGCAATTAAGGAGTTCTTGCTTTTTTATCTGGGTTTCCTGTGGCTTTTAGGTTTCCTTTTGAACCTTGATTCCTTTCAATAGTTATTTCTCATGTTCTTAGTTTTGGTTCCTTAGTATTCCCTGTGAGTTTTGACTCATCTCATACCACCTTTCACAAACACAAACACAAACTAAATGCTAGTTTTGGGCTGGTGCTAGGACCAGTCCAGAGTTTTTCAGCCTCTAAGAACTGGTTTCCTTTTCCATAGTCCCATCAAGCCCCAGTTATTACATCACTGGCTACATCTGTATACATCTCCACTTTCAAAGCAATGCCAGCACAACAACAACATTGGGGGGCTACATAATGCTGTTTTGATGTTATGTTCATACTGAACATACTTAAATTATCTTATTGGGGCTAGAAAGTACAGAAGTGCATTGCAGCCACCAAATAAAAAAAATTGCACACCATATCTCGTAATTACGAGAAAAGATCTTGTAATTTTGAGAAAAGGATCTCGTAATTACGAGAAAAGATCTCGTAAAGAAAAGATCCGGATCTCTTATCAGTCATCATATTAGATCTACACATCCTATTTTGACCTGAACAAGTGGGCTTTCAGTGGACCAAAGCATTTAAGGCATTTTCCTGCCAGGTTCATAAAGACATGTTGCAGAAATGTTTAAGGTTTAAGGATCCGGCTCTTTTCTTTATGAGATCGTTTCTCGTAATTATGAGATAAGGTGTGCATTTTTTTTCTTTGGTGAATGCAATGCGCTTCAGTAAGAAAGTACACTAACTCTGTTCTTTTATACGGTGGTCCCAAAGTTTTAGTTAGTCTTGTTGGTCATGATAATGCATTTTTGACCCTGCTAAAGTGTTGGAGTCACTCTAGAACAGGATCTTCTGCCTGAGAACTGTTTCTCTGGCTGTCAAAACATGAAGTACTGGTTTGAGATTAGGCACAACTGGCCTTGGCAGAAAAAGGGCATCAGGACTTCTTCCTCATGCTCCTAATGTGTTTTTCTGTTTGAATCGTGGTTATTCTTACTCATGCTTACTTCTTACTCAGACAAGTTATTTCTTTTGAGTCTTGGTTCCTCTTGATGTTTCTTCCTCATACTCTTTATGGAGTTTTTCTGTTTCAGTGTTGGTTCCTGTCAGAGGTTCTTGTTGCTTTTTCTTTTCCCTGACACTGTCACCCTCGGACTGTTCATTAAGAGACTGGACCTAACTATTGAAACCACCTTGTAGCTGGTAGTCTGGTTGTTAGGGAGTTGCCTCTGTGATTGGAAGGTCGTGGGTTCGAATCCCAGGAATGCTAGTGGCACCACTGAGGTACCTTTGAGTAAGGTACCAACCCCACACCCTGCTCCATGGGTGCTACGTCGCTGGCTGCCCACTTTTTCACTTGGTGAATAGGTTAAATACAGAATTTAACACTGTGTGCTGTGCTATGGCTTGTTCATGAGGGACTATAAGGGGCCACTTTACTCCAATTAAAAGAGCAGTGGCCTCAGTTTTCAACAAATAGTGATGAAGTTTGCTTTCTACAGATTATTCTAGAAGTGCAAAGTGTTGGATCACAAGGCCTCTTTCCAGGTGGGTTGGTGAGTGAGCAGCGCTGTCTGAACAGAAAGTCTATTCGTCACTGGCACCATGGGCAGCAGTGCAGAAAGTGTCTCTCTGGTGTGAAATTAAATACGAGGGGCCGGTTTGAAGAAACGATCACTTCAATGGAAATTCAATAAAAAGGCACTCAATCAACACTGGGGGAAATAAAAGGCGCAACTGTCATTACCAGACATTAAGGGCAAAATGACTTGCCGAGTGGCCCACACCACAAGCGATAAGGGCGGCGATAGGGAAGGATCTCCACAATAGATGTCCACCAGCATTGATCGCCTAAGGGCGCAATGGGAATTTTTTTTGGAGGCCATGAATTACAACTTATTTCTTTTGGCCATAAAGTGACCAGAGTCCATCCATCGGACACAGGTCATTACCCCGTACATCCATCCAGGGGAACATGTGTACAAACGCAGTGATGAACGACCGAAGAGGAGCACCTGGCAGAGAAGTGCTATTGACTGAGGAACCATCACGGCTGATTACAGACAATTCCTTTTCTATCCTACCTGCACAAAAGCACAAAGACAATGACTGACATCAGTACAAGCGCACCAAGCAAATAAGGCCCGTGTCAGCGATTCGCTAATAATGTGAAAACCCAGCCATCTGCACAAATTTGCACAATTCTGCTCTCATTCTGAACAGCTTACAGTTCATTGCTTTGCAGAACAAAAAAACAGAGTGTGACTATCATTTATAAAGGAAAATTATTTTTTTCTGAAAACCACGGCCATCGTACATATTTATATTGTGTTTACTTTGGCATTTAAGCCACATTACAGTAGGCAGTCTGAATAGACTATTAATGCTTAGTGTTTTCATTGTGTTGGAGCATTTTGCTGGTAGGAATGTGCAAAATTCAATATAGGAACAGAAGCACTATGAGCCAAAACCTCAGAGACATGAACACATGAGATGAGTCATCTCTCTGGGGAAATATCGCACAACTGCTTAAAATATACCAGAGGGATCAAGAAACACACGTAGACATGTACATTCCCTATCTCCTACACACACACACAAACACACACACACACACACACACACACACGCACACACACACGCATACACACTGACACCAACATTTTCTTTCTCATATATTTTTGCTTTAACTGATGTACACTCACTGGCCACATTATTAGAAACACGTTGGTGTACAATTAGAGATCTACTGATGCACAGTTTGTGTTAGCCATTCTCTAACCCATCCAGTTTCTGAAACTATTCTTGGTTGAACTTGTTTGGGTGGTAGACTACTTTTAACCAAGTGTGTGATACACTCCATGCCACGTGGGTCAGTGTCACTGCTGCGTTGGTCCACGAGCCAAAAAAGATCTGGTCAACAGTGTTCCTGTTATCAGAAAATGCCCAGTGATGAATTGGGGACGTGCATAACAACAGATGGGCTTCAGTTTGTAATTGTGCACCCACAGAGTGGAAATGTGAGGCACATGAACCTCACAAATTGGCCAAAGAGTGGAAGTAGCAGGAGTGTCCGGTGTACTGAACCAGTGTAGTTTCATGAATTTAAAAAGGCTAACATTTATTATCCCAGGCTAATGATCTTTCAGAAACTTTCTCCCCCTTTTACTGCAGTGACAGTCCCTCTCTAATTGGCTAGGCAGAAGATGTCAGCCCTGTCCTGCTCAAGCTGAAAATGAAACTTGCATATTAAAGAGCAATTCAGTATAATTAAGAACAGCATATATTCTTCAGGAGTCAAACGTTACAGCTTGCACGGTCTAACTTAGTCTAACTTGGTCTAATGCAGCCTAATATAATCATCCAAGACAAAAAACCCTTTCATCAGTGATACACTGCACACATTATCACCTACTCCTTGTCCACATATTTACAATATGTGATTAATTTCAAATTATATTTATATAGTATATTTACAAAACGTCATACTGTAGTTAATGTGTCGATTTTGGTGGGAGGATCAAGCTAATATTAGCATGGTGCCAAAATCATTGTCATTTCTCGCCTAGTTTTGATTATGTAGAACTGTGGAGGTTTCATGTAATTAATTTCTATTGTAATAAAGCCTGAGCTGTCTCTCAGTAGGTTAAATTAGTTTTTTCAACATTCTTATATAGCTTGTCCCACCTCATAACCATGGAGGAAAAATGCTGATAAGGGTGGAGCATGGAAAGGCCAGCTAATGAGTATATTATTGAGTTCAGTCCAGTAGTCTCTTCATTTGTATTTCCTCACTCTCTTATGATGGCTGCTCTTTCTAGGCACTTGTATTGCACATTGTTCATGGCAGTCCATCTTTGAGATGGGTAATAAGAGGCAACAAATGTTTACCTCTGCAGTGAAATATGCATGAGAGAAGGGGCAGAGATGTCAGTGTGGTCCGTGTCAGTCAATACTGTAATTAAATGACCAGTCTGAAGCAACATTCTCATTCTGCATTGGAGGCCTCCCTTGCAATCATTACACAGCCTCACCTCTTCTAGCAACAAACAAATTGTGTTATTGTGCCATCAATAATGCATACTCACATTTTATTGAAATTCAATGCAATTCCTTATTCACATCAGAAGAGATCTATGCAATAAGCCTCATGTATATCACCTTGACTGAGTGATGCTTTGTCGCAGGAAGAAAAGACACATGACTCTTTACAGCTGCTGCTGCTGCTGCTGTGGGTGTTCATACTGTGAGTGTGTAGTTCTGGGGACAGTATATTGGTATTATCCTTATCACACAATACTATTGATTTTTTTATTTCAGCTTTATCTGTAGATGTCAAAAACATGCAGTGAAGATCATTTGCTGGGAAATGTTTAAAAGAATCTAAATATTACATTATTTTTTCAATAGTATAGTATTACTATTAGTATTTTAGTACTATTAATATTAGTATAATTAGTTTAACAACATGGGCTTCATGCAAGCTGGCTAAATTGTTCTGAGGTTATATAAGTTTGGACAGGTAGGTTCTGGCATGTACACAATATTTTTTATAGTTTTCTTTTTGGAAATGTTTCTGTAACATTTATAGTATTCTGTAGAACAGTCATGGAGACTCTGTATGGTTTTGTATATTCTCTACTCTGCGACATCTGACTCAGCCAATCTGGAGCTTGAAAATGAGCCGAATCAAGAATGCAGGAGGCGACAAAGCACAAAAGGTCTAGAATGTGGGGTCACCAGGACTGGGACTGGGAATTATTGGTGTAAGGTTCACTCTGATATAATTTTAAGAGGATGAAAATCAAAACGTCAAACCATCTACACTGTAAACGATAAATCATCTGAAGGTTTTCGGAAAAGAAATAGAATCAAACTGCAAATTAAACTTCAAGCAGAATTTGTGTAATACTTCAGGATGAATAGTTTAATCTGAAATTATTTAGCAGTTTAAAAGGAAGGCATCAGATCCTCAGCTTTTTATACTGAACTTTGTACTTAAAGTTTAAAGTTTAGTCAAAATGAGTTAGAGATGCTGCCTTTTAACATAAAGTACTCTTTGAAAAAGCGTTCCTCCAGGATAAAGGGATATAGCTGTACCTTTCTATAAGCTTTTATCACTGCTATAGAAAACTATGTTCCCTCATTAAAGGTTATAAAGAAGAATCCTTGAGGATATCACTCCAGCACCATGAGAGGAACCACCCAGATGACAATTCAGTATCTTTCTCTAAGAGTGTCTTGGTTTTCCATCATAAATACCAGTTTAAATAGACAGAGAACCATTTAAACATTCAAATGGCTCTTTAATGAGTTGTCATTGTTCTCTACGTCACAATTTCCTTTTCTAAGGAGTTCTTAAAAACCTGTTTTAAAAGGGTGTAGCAGTATTACCCAATGAGTTCATTAATATTATTTGATCAAAATGTATTAACTTTTTAACTCAAAAACATATCAACTTTTTCTGACATGTTTCCTATAATAATATGATTTTTCAATGTCATGTGTACTTTGATATGTAAAGATCTAACTGAGACAGATATTTAAACAGAAACCAACAGCTGCAACAGATGCATAAGAATATACATCACACTTCAGTCCCCTTTTATTGAAGCAAATAAGAAGCAATTCCATCTGCATTGTGATCTAAATGTGTGCAAATTTGTTAAGAAACTACCGCAGCAAAATCAGCATGGAGTCTCTTTTCTATGGTGATATGAAGTAATGCAGTAGCACATAAAGCTGAACTCTGGCATGGTGATTACTTTTACTGTGTTTAAGTTACACATGCATGTCCATCAGCAACTGTTGGGGCGGATTTGAATGGGTGAAAAGGGGCAAAGTCAAAAATATCTTGCCTATAACATAGTAATTAAGACAGATTTAATGCAAACTTTAATATTATGTGATACCATGATATGTTTGGAAAATATAGTGAAACTGAATTCCATTATCACTGTGTGTGTGTGTGTGTGTGTGTGGCTGTGTTTGTGTATGATGCCTCTATTACAGATGTTTTCTCCTTTAATCAAACAATTGCTGGGAAACAAAGTGAATGACAGGTTGGAAAATAACTTGTAGGGCTTTAGGGGTGAGCATTGTAGCCATGTTTACTTTAAAAAAGCAATTTCAGCTGTCACTAGATAAATCAGGCCCCTAAGAGGTATTGTGGTGTGATAAAAAGGGGGATGTGTACAGGGCTCTGTCTTCCAGTGCAAAGTGTGGAGCAGGGCTGCAAATTTCAAATTAACAAAAGAGAAGAAAGAGGGAACAAGAAAAAAAAAAACATACAGTATCTTATCATGGAAAACAGAAGACTAGAGGAAGCAGAGGATATTAATGAAGTACAGGCCTCAGTGACCACCCAGGCACCCCTGAGCACACGGTACAGTCTTGAGGATCCGGCTTGTAAATCAACATCGCATGCTTCAAAATAAGACACCAACATAATACAATAAGAGGAAGCAGTCGCTGCAGTGGATTTCGTATGTTTTAGCTAACACTTAATTATGTGATGGGGTTGGCCACATAATAGCATTAGGAGATGATTACTGTAGGATTTAACCTTTTGAATTTTGCTGCTGAATGAATGGCTGCACCAGTATTAGCACTCGCAGAAGGATTTCCTTTTTTTTCCCTCTAATCGAAGCGAGAGAGTCGACTGACTGGAATTGGATATCACGCTCTCATAATTTCATTAGATACAGCCCTTAGGTCATGCAAGACAAAACCACCACCATTCACAGGATCATCTGAGACCACAGCCACTGCTTGCCAGGAAAATCCCCAGTGCTGAATAACCATCTGCAGTACTGAACATCTGCAGTGTTGAACATTGACTATAAAGAATGAACATCTATTGCATCAAACATCCAGAGAGTTGTATTAACACCTACTACATAGAAGGAACACCTACAGTGTTTAACATTTACTATGTAGAATGAACATCTATTGCATTAAACAATTAGAGTGTTGCTATTACATAGAAGGAAGATCTGCAGTGTTGAACATTTACCATGTAGAATGAACATCTATTGTGTAGACTAACCATCCATGTTAAATGAACATCTGCAGTGTAGCATAAAGCCCCACATCAGAGAATTCACATCTACAGCATTGTACACCTACATTGCACAGTGAACATCTACAGCATTAAACATCTGCAGGATGAACATCTACTGCTTAGATGGAACATCTGCTGCGCTGGAAGAACATCTACAGTGTGGAATGAACATCTACTGCGTTGAACATCTGCGGTGTTGTATAAATATATGCATGGCTGAATGAACATCTACATTGTTAAACAAACATCCACATCACTGAATGCACTCTATAGTGTTGAAGGAACACTGACACAGTTCAATACCAGCACTGCTGGAGTTAAATTAGTATATCATATAGAACACAAAGTGTTCATTTAAGTGTTTTATGAACACATGGCAGGTTATTTCCAGTCCAGATGGTCATAAAATGAAGACTGGGTATGTTTACTTAACATTATAGATGTGCCCAGCACACAAGGAAACCACCCTCTTTTCTTCCACACACTGTAAAGTCTATAAGCAGCTGCTTTCAGCACCAGCACCGGTGGACAGCTCCTAGTTGCTCGCCCTCCTTTCTCTCCCGGGGGGTCTCTGGTAAAACCTTGGTGCACGGGGGCTCTCATGGCGCGCGCAGCACACCAGCAGCGCTTTATTTGTAATTTCTGCTGAGCAGAGATGAAGTGAAAGCAAGTGAAGATCAATACTGATCAAATCCTCTTGTTATTGAAGATCAATGTTGATCAGTTGTATCAAATCAAGCGAGCCTGGAGCGATTAGTTAAGGGTCTCCCAAATGTCCACGACCACTCCACATTTAACGCTTCCCAACAACGGGTCCAGATTTCCAGAGTCACACACGCAGCTGTTGTACGAGCACGTCGATGAGGGGCGGGCTAATAACAGTTAAAAGGCATTAAGAGAAGTGTGTGTAAAGTGCTCTCTGGACACCTAAAGCACTGCCCACTGCCACAGACATGAGCTCCAAAATCTGCAGCAAAATTACAATAAAGAATGAGTTTTAATTATTAGATGCCAAAAGCGGTTCCCTTTCAATTGAAGGGTCTCGTTTGGGCTTTTAAAGAACCCATCAACAATTTAGGGAAACAATAGCTGCTCTCCTGCAGTATTTCTCCAAAGAAATATTTTCGGCAGACCTATTAAAGAAACAGAGAGAGAGACAGACAGACAGACCAATAGATAGATGGATAGAAAGAAAGAAGGAGACAGAACGAGAGAGAAACAGAGATAGATAGATAGAGAGAGAGAGAGAGAGAGAGAGAGAGAGAGAGAGAGAGAGATGGAGAGAACAAGAGAGAAAGAGAAGCAGAGAGAATTAGAGAGAGTGTGACAGAAAGAGAGAGAAAGTGAAAGAAAGAGAACGAGAGAAACAGAGAGAGAGAGAGAAATAAAGAAAGAGAATGGGAGAGAGAGAGAGAGACTATGCCACCTATAAGTTGTAAATCATAAAAAGCTCTTCATTAAAATCAGCTGAATGTTTCCATTAGTGTTTGATAAAGTAAGATAAAGTAAGAAATGACATCCATTCCCCTCCAGTTGAGTCAGCACGTGCTGAAGATTCCACCTCAAATCCCTCGTGCGCCTCCATCACGTAGACCTGCGTTGCTTTCTTTCCGTTCTCCTCTCTCTCATTCTCACACTCTCTCCTGTCCTCCTCTCTTTCATTCTCACATTCCCTCCTGTCCTCCTCTCTCTCATTCTCACACTCTCTCCTGTCCTCCTCTCTCTCATTCTCACACTCTCTCCTGTCCTCCTCTCTTTCATTCTCACACTCTCTCCTGTCCTCCTCTCTTTCATTCTCACATTCCCTCCTGTCCTGCAGCCTCTCCACTCAAAACTGCCGTGTAAAAACTCCCACGGGCGGACAGGTACCAAGCACGCGCCACTCACCTGTGTCTCCGCTCAGCTCGCGCTCCCGCTCCCGCGCCGCAACACCATCGCTCGCGCTCTGAAACGTAAAGTGACCGGCGCGCACGAGCCGTGCCGATCCGTGCCGCGCGCGCAGCTCCACGAGGTGTAAAAACGCAGCTTGCTTCCCTTCCTCTGCGTTATGTGCGTGTGTGCGTGTGTTTCTTTCTTTCTGTTTTTACTTCTTGACTAAACCCTTCCCAGTGTTCAACAGAGAGGGGTCCTGAGTGCTGATGGGGACAGGAGCGCGCGCTCTCACCAGCCACACACACACACACACACACACACACACACACACTACCGCGCGCTCCAGGGTCCTAAAGCCTCCCGCCCCGCGCGTTGAGGATTGAGCGTGCCTTAAGATGCGCCCACAGATTTATTGATTTAGCTCCAATTTCGTTTTTATTGCCTTCAAACTGCATCGATCGTCCACAAACACTGATTTATCCCAGCATCGGTCACACGCAGAAATCACGTGACGAATAAGCAAACAGGAATTAGAGAGTAATGACTAAACACCTGCTAATATTCGTCAGAAACACCTTCTTTGTAGCTCCGCCCTGCAGGTATAGAGACTGTTGCCCCCCTCTAGTCCTTTATCAGTGGTCTGTTTCTGACCAAAGAGTCACTTTAGAGTGGATGTTACTCACCAGAGCCTGTTAACACTTATGACTGGACACTTAAATGGAATCTTAAGTGACCACTCGTTGACCTGAGAGTGAAGAACTGATAAACAAAACAGACCAATTATTTTACTGTAGACAATACATAAAACATGCCACGTGGGTGATTTGGTTAGTTTTGTGATTTGGTTAGTTCTGTAATGCCTCTCCTGCAGCTGCTTGTGACTCTTCAGGTTAAGACAAAAAAGTGTGACCAACAGAGTTTGGTGTTAAATGCTCTAAACGTGGCATTTAATGGAAACAACTTGTAACAGCTGGCAAGTTTCGATAGCAGGCCTGCAAGAAAGCGATGCACCTAATATGGTTTTAGTAAGTTATGGATCACATTCCAGTGACATCTTTTTTTTTTCCTTTCCAAAAAATTGGAATATCATGGAAAAGTTTAGTTATTTGCATAATTCCATTCAATATGTTACATTTTCATAGATTATAGATTCAGGGCCCATAACTTTTCAAGCGATTTCAAGTACTTAGTTGTTCATTTGTACATAATTTGGGCTTCCAGCTCATAAAAACCACGAAAACAGGGAATTCAAAAATTTTGAATACTGTGAAGACATCACCATTTACTTCTCAGTTGTTGCAGAAAAAGAAAGAAATTAGGATCACATCAAATCA
>JBBPCY010000035.1:5504816-5519313 GCA_037974405.1 Brachyalestes nurse
ACTACATAAACCACAGCTGAAATGGGACATATATTTTATAACTTAAAAAACACTGTTATTTTATCAACAAACCGCTGAAATTGCATCACAAACTGCAATAGAAATCAACGAGATCCAGCGGCGTGGAACTGCTGTTTGGAACTCTAGAGGCTCCTATAACCCGGAAGTAGGCAGGAAGTACCGCCCCCATTGCTTACAACGGGACCCTATGGAAGTGTCGGCACTCTGTTTTCTCTACCGCTCTGTAATATGTGAACTGTGGCATTGCCTGGGAGTTATGGAAGCCCAGATTTCCTTGATGCTTGCTGTCAGCTCTTTTTGTTTTTGGATCTGGTGGACCTCATTTTCCTCTTGACAAAACCCCAAACCTTTGCAGGTGCTTTGAGTTTAGTAGTTGAGTTTTGTGTGACACTCAGTTTAAAACAATCATGCCCTGTAAAATTTTGGCTGATGTCTTCACAGTATTCTAATTTTTTGAATTCCTGTTTTGCCAGCCCACTGCAGCCATAATTAAGTTGTGGCCATGAATTAAATATCTTGTTCCCACACCTTATTGAGCTGTGACCATGCATTCAGTCTCATTCACACTCATCTGTAAGTTGGTATTATTTTTATAAAGAAAAGACGTCAGCATTGGCGTCCATACATGCTTTTAAAACGTATTAAAGCTTCAACTGGATTAGTGATTGTTCTAGTACGCCAGAAAAACAGATCATATCATAACCCAGAGACTCAATACTCAACTCAGCTAGTGAAGTTGGTGGCCTGATGGTTAGGGATCTGCTCCTGGAAATTTAAGGCTGTGGGTTCAAATCCCAGGACTGGCAGTGGCACCACTGAGGTTCCCTTGAGCCACACACTGCTCCCCGGGTGCTGCGTCACTGGCTGCCCTCTTCTTCACTTTGGTGAGTGGGTTAAATGCAAAGAACTAGTCCACACTGTGTGCTGTGGTGTGTTCATGTGTGACAAAAATGTCCAGTTTTCTTTAAAAGAAACACCTAAAGTGATTTAAGAACATCTCTGCCTAGCAGTGATACTGACATACTGAATGATTAAACAACAAACACATTCTTTCTATGTAAATACAATATGTAAAAGTAAATATACATATCAAATATATCCACACAATGATATGTACATTAATAGCATTTTTCAATTTTCAGTGCAAAATCTCACATAATGCTTGTGTGCTTGAATGGGGCAGCAGGTGTGCAAGGCAACAGTCTATAATTGTAACCTGTAAAGTGGCCCAATAAAGAACACAGAGCTCATAAAGTGGCAGGTGCAAACTAGGTGCTCCTAATAAAGTATATGGATGGCGAGTGTGTGTACATAAGTGATACTGACAGAAAGCAAGCTTCTTTCTATAATAGTATTTCTTTCTATTGCATTATTATATTTTAACGTCTGTGCACAAAATATGATGTTGCTTAAAAGCAAGACTCCTTATTAAAGCTTTAATTCTTTAAAACGTTTTTTTTAAACTACAGACCTCCTAGGTGCCATGCTATTGGCAGATTTTTATTATTTTTTTTTTTATAAAATTCATGGCTGAGGGAGAGCGAGTGAGGTGAATTTGAATTGTAAATCTATCATGAACAAGGGGTTACAGACAATGGACCCAAACAGGTCCTCCATCCTGTTCTCTGCCAGGAACATCTTGGTGAAGCACTCTCTTGAATCTCAGCACCAGGATGGAGCAACAGAGAGGCACGTGTCTGTTACCATAGTGATCAGCTTAGCTTCCATAGATGCACCACCCCTCGGCCTCTAACCCTCAACTTGGCCCCTTCACCACTCAGATTGTTCCTGCTTGACCCAGACACAGCCCAGCCTGGACCAGATGAGGTCTGTCTCCATGAGAACTCTGAGCTTCTTTGCTCCATCATCAAGCACAAGAGAGAGTAATAACGAACTTTACAGCCACATAACATTTCATTAGCTTAATAAAGCTCTTCTCAGTTTTCTTCTCAGTTTTCTTACCTCAAATTGTTCTTTTGATGACTCAGCAATCTGTCCAAATTATGAACACTAGTATGAATGTTTTTCTCCATCAATTTCATGTTTTTCTCCATGTTATCTTTATCTTTTTTCTTATCTGTAAATGCTTCTACTACTACAAAGAATAATAATAATAATAAGAAGAAGAAGATGAAGAAGAAAGTATGAGGAGCACAATTAATACAAGAAGCAACGGTTCAGTGATAAAATGAAACAGATAAAAGTCCACGTCTTTAATTGTAAAAAGAGTAAAAAGATACAATAACAGAAACAGATACTGACTATAACAAACATGATCATTCAGTAATTTATTCATTGGTTCATTCACTGGAACCGCTTAATCCTTACTAGGGTTGCGGGTACCCAGGGCCTATCTCGGGTACGAGACAAGGAATCACACTGGGCAGGGCACCAACTCACCGCAGGGCACACACACCATTCACTCACACCTATGGTCAATTTAGAATCCCCTATTCACCTGAGAAGCACGTCTTTGGACTGTGGGAGAAACCGGGAGATCATGGAGGAAACCACACACAAGACCAGGACCCGGATTCGACCCCCCAACCCTGGAGGTGTGAAGCAACAATGCCACTGGGGGCCCTTCAGTAAAACATAATATTAACATAATATTTCAGTAAAAAGCATGTGAAGGAACATATTGTCACTTTTTATGAGTGTATTAAGCTTTACTACCTAATAAAAAGTGGTGAAACAGAGCTTTATAGCTTAGAAGCAGCTTTGATTTGTACTTTGCGATCTTCCATTGACTCCATTGACTCAAAAGTGAGTTTTGAGTCAACAGGTTTTCACTTCATTTCTACAAACAGAGACATGTGTCAAAATTAATGTGTGGGCGGATCAGCTGTTCTTTGCAAATGTTACAGACAAGGATTTGGATGGCATATAGCAGAATATCCCTTTAAGGTCTAAAGATAAAATGCAGCCTTTTTCTATTTTAAAAGTCAGAAGGACTTTATTCGCAGATCTCAGATCAGTGAGTTACACTGGTGCTGGGACGTGTGGAGCTTTAGTAAAAGAATGTGCCAATCTCTCATCATCATATCTCGAGGATTTCATCAGTGTTTTTTGCACATCTCCCTCTACAAACGTGTAGCCTGCGGCTGATTTGTTCCTTGTAGAGTTCATTTGGGGGCTCCTGCACTGCAGGGGGTTTCAAACCCGCAGCCTTTTTTCCAGGTACAGCCCCATAAAAACTCCATCTGTGTTTTTATTCTGCGGTCACTTAGGGTACTGATCTTTGTGCAAACATCACATCACATCCTCTAATGAGCTCCTCACACACAAAGCAACAGGGTTATTACAGCGGTTAATCCCTCATAAATAACATATTCATACAGTGATGAGGCTGAAATTGCCAGGCTGAAAACGAGATATGATGTCGCCGTTGTCATCCTCATCACCGAATAAATCACAGCTTATTTGATGATGAGTGGCTGGTGCTGATAGGAAATCAGAGTCTGCTCCAGCAGCCCCACCCCCACTACCATTTCTTCCCTCACCCTTGGTCATTCTGTGTCATCTTGTTGCATTTATACTGTCACTCTATTTGCTGCTAAATCACACTATTCACATTAAAGTAGCCTGAATGATTTTTGGCTTGGACATACCATTGTAAAACTGGCGTGGAACTTCTATTGTCAGGGTTTGCCCGATCTGCCTCCTCCCCTTTCTATTCTTATCCCACACTATACTTTAAAGAACTTGTGCCAAAAGAATATGATTCACATAATTCCAATTTAATATTTTTTTCCAAGAACATTTATATTATGAGGTTTTATAGGTTCCTCACACTGGTGCATATCATTTACAAAGAAGCTTTCTTTAAGAATCTTTATATCCATTAAAGGGTTCCTGATATTAAGATCCAGCCATGTGCTTTGTTTTGTTTGTTTATGTTTGGTTATCTCAATCTGGCCTTGGGTCAAGCCCTTCACCTCTGTCTGGTTTGTGACCCCCTCATGTGTTTCCTGTTTTGTAAACTATTCTCCATTTAAAGTTCTTTAGGAAGTAAAACTTAAATGATTTTCAAAACGGTCCTCTTTAGGATCCCTTTTGGCACCTTTAACTTTTAAGAGGTCTAAGGCCCTGTCTGAGGGATCGCAGTTCATACACACACACACACACACACACACACACACACACACACACACACAAATTGAAAGGTTCTTGAAGTCTTACCATAGGAAAAGCACCTTGGGTTCTCTAAAGAACCTTTAAAGAATCTTAAATGTGAAAGACATTAAATGTCAGCTTCTCCTATATTTTGTTATATTGTTTTGGAGCCTTTGAGTTTTCCGTCTTTTTACTCACTATAGTGGCACCTGCAGAAACGACAGTCTGTGATAAGTGGCCATATGCTAAAGATGCAGTGGATCGAGATTAAGCATATTCCTTTAAAGATTTATCCACTGAACTTTTCTAAATGAACAGAAACAGAGATGGTTCTTCAATGGCATATTTTTGGCACCTTTATTTTTAAAAATATAGATTTCAAAGGATTAAAAGTAAAAGAAACCAGCATGCTGTGAAGCCGGGCTGTGGCCGTTCTGGGGAGACCAGCAGACCAAGCAGACCAAATAGCCTCTTTGTGGAGATTCAATAGTCTGTGATCAGTGAGCTGAGTGCTTTGGTCAGCAGCCAGGACAGGAGATTCCTCAGTGACTTTAGGACAAGCTTGAGAGAGCACAACGATCCCTGCCTAACACACTGATTGTCCGGAAGGCCGGAGTTAATTCTCCAGGCTGACCCTTGTCCCGCCATATTGATATCAAACTGTTGGACAAGTGACTCCCGGACGGAAAAGAAAAGGCTCACATACTTTTATATGGGGAGGAGTGAGAAATGAAATCCGTCACATAACATTTTACTCACTTCTGATTCCAGTAGATTTTACTATAAAGTAAATAGTGCAGAAGTAACCCCAGGTTTTAACAGCCCTATATGAATTTCTGTGTTGGTAAATATTGGTTTTTCTTGTGAAACAGGAGTTAGCATGTTTTCATTTTTTCATAAGACCATTTGTATGGAACAACCTCTTTCAGGCGCAAAATCAAGCCACATGTAGCACCAGGTAACAGGTAGTAACAGGGAACACCACAGCCCCACCCTCTAAGACACCCCCCTCACACACACACACACACACACACACACCCCAGGTTATGCTAGTTTATGTTGAAGTGTGGATGGTTTGCTGTGAACCTCACAATACTAATGACAAAGGTTCAGGGTTAATTCTGGAGAACCACAACAATTGCCTAAATGCCCACTGTTCATTAGGTCAGTAGGTCATTTGACCCCTTTTCTGAGCCACAAACACCCTCAAACAAATGAAATGCCTTTAAGATATGCCTTTAAAAAGAAAAGCAGGTCAAGGTGAGCTGATGAAGGATGACCACTCTAATGATGTGACTTGGGAGTCATAAGCAGTTTTCAGATTTTCAAGGACAAAGTGAGGCCAATAGAGGAAAAAGAAGAGAACGAGAGAGAGATAAAGACAGAGGAGGATGAAACAACAGAAGAGGAAAGATACAGTGAGTATAAGGAAGGTGTTTGAGGCATTTTAGAGGACAAACACTCTAAAAAGTAGCACAAAGGATATGTCCTGAAGTATCTAAATAGTTTATGCATAACCCTGATTCCACTGAATAACAAAAGAACTGAATATTACAGACATGTGTTTAACCGAAATCAGTAGGCATTCACTGAAGGCCTAAAAGGCTCCGAGTGCTCTTCTCTATATAGATGACAGAATAGAATCAGTTCTTAATTCCTATTGTCTCTTTCAGACTGCCGCCTCATGCTGCACTGAGTGATTTAAAAACCTTATAGATTCTAAAACATGTGGATCCCTGATTGGTCAGTCATTGTCTATGGGCCTTGTGGCCCAATAACCATTCTTTGGGAGATCTCTTAATGATGTGTGTCTGATGTTTCAATCACACACTGCGCTCAGGCAGGTAGACAGTAGTTCAGGGTCTGTATTGGATCTTCCCGTGTCTATCTGCTTATTCTGGTCTCAGCCAATCAGCACCTTGGACAGAGACACAAAAGACGACCCTTTAAAAGAGCCACTCGGCCACTTCTGCCGTGCATTAGCCTTGAATGCCTTTCAGATCAGGTGAGGGTGTGTGTGTAGTCAGGCATGCTCTGGGTGCCTGGCTTGATTCGTTTTTATCAAATGCTTTATCGTCTGCCGCAAAATCGCAATCGCACAATAACTTTGCAAAGAGCGCCTGTGGCAAGCCCGGAGCGATGGTAAAGCCCACCTGTCAGTGCAGCCACAGAGTGGAGTGGGATGTGTGTGTCTTCTGCCTAGGCTAAGGGAGTGAGTGGCAGGAGGCCAGTCGATCTCCCGAATATTAAAGCAGCTCAATGGGGGCCGGGCTAAGAGGGGGTTTGCAGGGTCAGGGGGGGGGCTGGCTAATTGCCAGCCTGGAAACTGCAACTGCTCGTTAAGCAAATACGGGTTAACGAAGCCTGTGCCACAAGAGAGCTCACCACCTTCTCTCTCTTCAGCGTCATGAAACTCGTCCCTCTCTCCCCCTCTCTCTCTGTCTTTCTGTCATCTCAGCCATGTTCAAACATTTAAACAGGCTAATGAGCCAATTTACTGTGAGGTGCAAAATAGAAATAGGGACTGGAAGGAAAAATCATAGCACCTCTCTCTCTTTGTCCACCTTCATTCCCTTTACCTCCTCTTCCCCTATCTTTCTCCTCTCTGTCTCTCTTTTGCTTTGTATTGCTCTCTGATTTTGCCATTCATGCCCCCCCTTTTTCTTTCTCTTTGTCACCTTTCCCTTTTGTTTTCTTTCCTTCTTTTTTGCAATGTTTTTACTTGTAGTGCAGAATAGGTGGTTTTATAGCTGGTGGAACAAAGTAGCCAGGGGTTTACTGGTCTTTTGATTCCCAAATCTTATTTTACTCCATGAATTCACTCTGATATCAGGTCAGATTGGAGCCTTTTTTTCAGTTGGACCTACCAGCATTCTTTTACAAACTTGATGGACAGTGGATGCTGTCAGTGAAAAGACCAGACTGACATCAAGGTTGCAGTGTTTGAGATTTAGCACAGTTTGTACCAAGACAGTTCTTTCTTACAATGCAGTAGTTTCTGATGTTCAAAATGCCTTTTTAGAGTTAGAATGTAATTGTGTGCTGTCTATTGAAAACCCACAGTAGCTTTTGTAGTAATGGAGCAGTTTTCGTGTCATGCAGCTCAATAATATGTTCTAAGAACGGTAGAAATACAGAATGGATTGTACATAATGTCCTATGGCTCTACAATCACATGAGAATAAAACACAATATATGTCCCTGCCACACAACTGACGGTACATTTACAGCAGTTTGCTGGCAGCGCCATGATCGGGTAAATTTACAGGAATCATCAGTGTTAGGCAAGTTACTTTAAAACTGTAGTACGTTATTTATAACCTGTTACTGTCATTTCAAAGTAATTTTTTACATTACAATATTACTGTATTTCAAATGTAAGACATTACACTACTATTGCATTACTTTTAAGTTATTCTCACCAAAATAACTGGAAATATGGATTTGGCGATCTAAATGTAGCTCATGATGCTCAATTAGCTCATTACACAGCCAGTGGAAGGTGATGAAGTATCTGACTGAGCTGGGCTTATGGTTAAAAATAGTTCTATCCGACATTAGACCAGTTGCAGGTTCTTATCTTTTTGCGCAGACGCGTCTCCTCTGCTGATCTCGCGGTGATTTTGGAGAATTTGTATGAAGAAAAAAAAATATCACTTCATTCCGGGTTAAAAATGCATTGTAACCCATGTTACTGACATTATTACCGAATAAAATATTAACAAATTTTTTTTCTGTAATGCCTTACATTACCGTGTTACAGCAAAAAGCAATGCATTACAGTAATTCATTACTTTTGTATTTGTACATGTTATTTTTCCATCACACTTATTCTCTGTCAGTTACAGAAAATGGCTGTAAAAATAACTGCAAACTCTTATCTATATTTACTATGAATTAAACTGAATTATATACATTTTTAGCATAATGATGGTAAGTGGATAACAGACGAACTGAACTGCTCATTACAGAGGATCTAAAATCAGATTTCGAATGAAAAATTCTCCGATAAGCACCCGTCCCTGTGGAAGAGTGAACTAATGAGTTCGAAGGGTCGTACAGAGTACAGACATGAACGCTGCTCCAAACTGAACCACTACCACTTCCTCCTGGCATCAGGTGAGATTGTTCGGGGAGTTCTCATTAAATATTGGCAGCACATGTGGCACAAGGTGGATATCAATTAAAATGATGCATGAGCCTGGCATTTTGTAATTAGGACATGGTGCTGCATTTAATAACATCCATTAGACTACTAATCAAGAGTAAACTGGTCTAAATTGCATTGTGTACCAACAACAGGGACTAGTTAAGGTCGAATCTTCTACTGTGAAGGGGTGGCTGACTAGACTGTGTCAAAAATAGATATCTTTAGCTTGCAACAAAGAATAATCAAAAAAACAAAAGTGCTGTGATAGAATGGCGACTTGCTCAGGATGTTACTCTGGCTTTCACACTGCGACTGCTGGGATAGGCTCCAGCACTCCCTCAAGACTCTGACAGAGGATAAGCAGTTCAGACAATGGATGGATGGATAGACAAAAGTTAAGTGATAGTTCTAAGCTTGGCCATACGGTTCTAGGAAAAAATATATAGAATTGTGTGGAGATTATTCCTAGAGCTGAACAATTTAATCAAAATATCTGAATGCACATTTTCTGACTGATATTGTTACTGCAGTTTAAGATAAGTTAGGGCCCAGACCAGCACGCCACCTTTTTGGCAAATAGTTTCCACAACATGGTTTCCACTACAGTTAAAGCCATGGTGTCCACTACAGTGGCCAGATATTAAGAAGCCATTGCTGATCATTTAGTTTTTATTTTTATTGTCTGAATCACCAGAAGATGAACTCCCTTGAGCCTTGTTTACAATTCTTGACAATTGTCTTTATGTATCATTGAACAATGCCATCCTACCTTTAAAGTGGTAGCAGGAAATGTAGACACACCAAGTACTTCAGGAATATCTGTTCTAAGATGAGTAAAGAGTAAAGAGAAATAAAACAGATGTGTGTGTGGGTGTGTCTGCATGTGTTTGTGTGTGTGTGGTGCCTGCATAGATGAAAGAGAAGTATTCAATCTTTATTGTACAATCATGCATTTTTTTGATCTTTATTGATGTATTGATCTTTCAGGTTAAATGAATTGAAGTATTTGTAAATTATTGAAATTAATCAAGTACATAACAAAAGCATGACAATACGTGCCAAAAATGGACCAATATTTGATTAAATGTTTTAGGAGTGGTTGATTCTGTAATGTAATGTTATGATTTTTAACTTGTAGTTTAAATGAAAGGTTTTAAAATGGAAATATAAATGCTCCTCTATGCAAAGTTCTATGGTACTGCTTTTAAACCACTAAGGCACAGTATAAAAGTACAGTGGACAGATACGTTACCTCTTCAAAATTGGAATAATGGGAAGAGTATTTTACCCTTGTTCCGAAAGTATTTAAAAATAGTAGAAGAAATATTGCGCTGTGTTTTAATAATTCACACCTGAAAGGGTTCAGTGAATTTGTCATGTGATTGATATTATTGATATTAACTGTGCTGTCATGTACACAAGGACTTCTTTATGAAGAAGAAGCTGGTATTTGTAATATTACATACTGCCTTCATTTTCTTTTCCAAAGGCAAAGGAAAATGTTTTTCCTGATATGAGACCTTGAGTATTATAACAGCAGAAATGGTCAGTGTCCTGCAAGTTGAACTTTCTCTGCTTCTGGTTCCTGTCACAAAAAAAAGGTCTCACCACAGTTGACTCTCTGCCTTATGTCCAGAAGTCAGATCTTCTGGCTGTGTTTTTCCTCCCTCATTAAAGACCATGGTGCAAACTGTTGAATCATAAACAGATATGCAGTGCACTTGGTGAAGAACTCTCTAATGACTCCCAGCCACGCCGGACCAGCTAGAGAATATTCCAATCAATCATGTTATCAGGCGGAACAGCACAGGCAGCCCTTTCCGCTCCACAGAAAATGCCTTCCATCAAGACTAATTGGGGCCCCGGTGAACTGCATAACCAATTGAAGGGCGAGCGAATGCTATGTTTTGCCCATTTACAAAGATGTAAATCCGTTATTTGTGCTTTATTTGACAGCCATGCAACGTAGGAGTCATTCATTAGTGTGTAAAAACGAGTGTTTACTGTGAAACAATGGGCACCTGGACCGACTAGCTTAGCAGGAAAGCTGGACGGAGGCACCGGCCACGGGCAAACACACTGCCCATACACAAACAGCAAATCAATGGAGGATAAATACCCGTACCCTCATTAGGATAATGATCACCAGAGATGCCCACAGGAAGAGCTAATTGGAGTGCAGTGAGTTTGTATTAAAAGAATGGGGTCAAAGATCACAACAATGACAATTACATTACGCAATTAGTTTGTTTAGGTTAGACTGAACGTGAGGATGATTAAAACATGGCATCAAACAGGGATGCAATGTTTAACCCAAGTCGATGCAAGTTCACACAGCATACTAGCGTTAAATCGACTATCACAGCATTTATGATAGAATTATACACAACAACATCTGCTGCAGATTTGTGTTGTGATTTTGGAGGAAATACTGTTGTATAATAAATATCAAAAGTTCAGTAGTGGAGTCTTCACTGGTACTTTTTCAGCACATTTCTGTGTTACATTTCTCTGTTACTAGTGTTCTTACAATACTCTTCACCCATTTTGTTTTTGTTTTAAACATTGTGCACTAATTGCTTGGCTACATTCTACACATCATTGTTAATATGCCATATAGAGCATGCTAAATGAGGAAATAAGCAAAATCTTTTAATCAATTTTAGATTTGTTTTTTATTTATTTGAGTGTTTTTCTGTGTTTAAACCAATTTTTTTTTTTTCGGTATTGTCATTTTGGTGTCAAGCATTTGGATTCTATTCATCCATCCATCCATCCATCCATCCATCCATCCATCCATCCTTTCATTTTCTAATTGTTGACTCCCTAGGGCAGTGATGCAGGGTTGGGGTTTCGAGTCCTGGTGGAGTTTGCATGTTCTCCTCGTGGTGGCGTGGGTTTCCTCACGACATGCATGTCTGGTGAATTGGGAAGACTAAACTGACCATAGGTGTCAGTGAAGTGTGTGTGTGTGTGTGTGTGTGTGTGTGTGTGCTCTGTGGTGGGCTGGTGCCCCACCCAGGGTGAGTTCCTGCCTCACACCCGTAGACCAGAAGGATTGATTTAAAACAGGTAGTAATTGAAATTAAATGTACTAAAAGTATCATACAGTAAACTATAGTCAATACAGTATTAACACTTACACGCACTGGATAACATGTACACACATAAAAAACACGATCATATTTAGGAGGCCCCTAGTGAATGTTCCAAAACTGTCCCATTTGTTAATGATTGTTAATGGATTCCATATAAATAAGTGGACTTTTCATGAAACATATTAACAGAAGGATTCTATGAAAGGAACTCTCAACCAGCTACAGCAAACAACAGCGTGAACTGAGTAAACATTACAACAGCTTTTCTGTGTCTCATCAATATGTATTCTACTTTTTAGGAGTTGTTACAGAATATGTTACTGAATACATTTAAAAAGGTCTATTCAGCATTCAGCCCTCACTTCTGTTTTGAAGGATTTTGCCCAGATATGCAGGCCTGGATTCTTGCTGTGCCTTCACTGAGGCTGGCATTTCTGATGCTGATAAAGTTTAAATGCAAAAAAGCTGGATGACCAGGGCTCATTGTCACAACAGAATTCTCTGAGGAGGAGAGCTGATGTAGGAGCAGATTTCCTCTTTACTGATTAGGGTTTTTTTTTCAAAGAAGCATCCTACATCTACAGTCCTAGTCTGAACTAAAAAAATAAATAAATGGCAAGAGTTTTCTCCTGAAAAAGAGCCATACATATGTAGGACGCAAGCATACAGTCATACGCCACACATTCACACACCAGAATACACACGTATACACATGAAGAGTATCTTTTGAACAATTGAAAGAAACAGCCTTGAATGCTGCAGAGGCGTCAGCCTCAGGAGGACTGAGGGAGCAGGACCTGGCTGGGTTAAACGTCTCTGCTATTATGAAACACTTTGATTACTTATTTATCAGCCGGGTTCTTTTCTCTTTCCTCATAAGAAGCCAGAGCTTGCGCTCTATTCTCTTAGAGCTCGGAGCCTCCTTCAGCTGAAAGCCGATTTAGCATGTTCACTTCAATAAGCCCAAAGGCCTTGGGGAGGAATTAATCAAAATCCTTAATGCATAAATAAACTCCTCTCACTTTCAGCAGAAAGGCTTTCAAGGAAATCCCCTCAGTGAACGGACCTGACGGCATCAGTAAACCAGTCAGAGTCCAGGGCCTGGGAACGAGGCTACCATTACTAACCCAGCTAACCCGCTACCCCGTCTTCTGCAATCACTGTCTTTAACTGTCTGAAAAGAAAAGGTTTCTGGAAGATTATCTTGCCAGTGGAGCCTTTAAATGTTAGGATATTTATACAAGGACAATGGCAAGGATGGCTACAGCCACTGGAGAAAACCAATCTATACTATTCTTCCTTACATCATGGCCTGAGTCCATAATTTTGTTTAATTTCATGTTTTTATTATGTGTTGACTTATATTGTTATTTAGTTCAGATGTTAAAACTGCATCTTCAATGGAGGTATAAAACGTCCCAAAGATTCATCTAGTCAGAGGGCATCTCCTCTCCTGTTGCACTACCTATCTTCTTGCACTACTCCCTATATAAAGAGCACTTAAGACTCTCCTCTGATTCATTCACTGTCCTGATACTTGAGTATTTCCTCAGATTGTAAGTTACTTTGGATAATAATATCTGTCAAATGAATGTACAGTAATTCCCCAGTTTTACGCGGATTCAGTCACATGCGGATTATTTTTGAGAACCGAACTCATAGTTTTACGCGGAAATCCCTGCAAATATCCTCTGCCTTTTTTGCTTTTTTTGTGGCAATAAATATAGTTTTTCTGGATGTTTTCACACAAGGGGACCCGTTCACCTCGCCGCGGTGTCCCAGTACTTTTGTCCCGTGACTTTCCGAGTTGCATATCTCGGCGGGTAAAGCACTCAGACTTCAAAATCCACAGTTCAGTAGATCTCCAGGGGACCTTTCCAACGAGCCCTCATTTGTATTTTTAGCCCGAATAGATCAGGTTTTATTCCCCGAAAACCAGGTGTCCCAATACTTTTGTCACGCAACCTCCTGAGCAACAAGTGAGGGATTACAGTAATTGTATGTAGTGTAATGAATTAAGAGCAAACTGTCAAAGTCTTTTTTTTCTGGCTTGCCATCCTTAAAGCTCAACTTGTTAGGTTTAGAACATATAGCTCACCCCTCATCCCATTCAGTCCTGTGTTGTAAAAACAGCCTGATTTAAATTCGCTGTTTCTGTAATGGCACAAAAACCAATCAATTCTCATTTTTCCTCTTGTTCACAGTGAGGTTGTATGGAATGTTTCAGCCTGGACTACATTTAACACACCACAGGACATATTATTTATTTACATATAAATATAAACATATAGATACACTTATACACACATTTACTATATACAGAAAAGTACATATGTGTCATTAGTTGCTGCAGGAAGCGCTTTTGCAAAGGCTTTTTCGAAAATCCATAAGCACTTGATTATTAAGTATTCTGGGAGAAACCCAGTGTGTTTTTAAAGGTTCTTGAAACACAAATGCTTCCTAAAAAAGCTAATTTCAATAAGAATCCCTCAAGGCCTGTTTTTCTTTCAGTCTATCCCTCTGTCTTTATCCCTATCTGTCTCTGCCCCTCAATCTGCTGACAGCTAGATGAATGGCTGGCCCAAAGCCTGATTCAGAATTTATATAGCAAAAGTAGCTCACCCCAGTAAATCAATACATTGATGTCATAGAAAAACAGAATAACTACTCTGCCCAGTGATTTAATAAACTAATGTGAAGATAAAATGAGACACATATTGGATTTTCAATAAAGAATAATTGCTTGAGGATTTGAATTCATTGGTTTTCACACACAAGGTTATGACCTTCACATGGGTCATGGTACATGAAAAATGTTTTGAAAGAATACCAATCTGCATTATAGTACACTTATACATTGAAATATATGATTGATTTATAGCTATCTACAGGTATTTCATTAGAAAATCAGACCTGTAAAGTCCTCCAGTACATCATTAACCTAGAAATATGGATCTATTCAGAGTTGTCCTTTAATATTATACTACATTCTTATAATACTATAAGAATTAATTAAAGTAAATAAAAAAACAACAATAAGCCATCTCTACTAAAACTCCAACACAAATTTAGCCATTTTTCAGTAAAACGAGCCAGGCTCTTGCTGGAACTC
>JBBPCY010000035.1:5528873-5540861 GCA_037974405.1 Brachyalestes nurse
GTGCTGTTTTGTTGGCAAAAGGGGGTTGTACAAAGTATTAACATCAGGGGTGCTAATAATTGTGGCACACATGATTTTATGTAAAATAATTATTTCTTAATGTGGGATTTTTCCCACTGAATAAATGCACTTGAATTAAAGGTTGGATTTTCCTCTTTTTTCATTGTGGTCCTATATTATTTAAAACAAAACTGAATTTATTAGAAGCTAAAGAACACATCTTAACCGGGGATGCCAATAATTATGGAGGGCAGTGTAGTACAGTTCTATGTACTGTTTAATCACAACATTCCATCCATGCTCCTGCAAACTCCACCATTTGCCATAAGTTCTCTTGCAGACACACAAATTGTAGTGGGATCTAAATCTGAAATCACAAACCTCTACTTATACTCTTGTCAAGTTTAGCATTTAACTAAAGGCAGCAGAGCAGCATTTCTACAGACATTTCACATAAAAAGTGGACATGTTGAAATGTTGCAATGGAAAGGTTCATGCAATGTGAAAAAAAGTAAATGGCATTTATAAATTAATGTAAAAAAACTCTACAAAGTTATCATTTGTGATGCTTTTACATGATACTTCGCATGTTTACTAGAATATGGTCAATTGAATTCTTTTTTATTTGTCAATGCAGGATGCAAACAGCAACAATAAAGTGTTTGGTTATAGATTTAGAGCCCATGAAGCACCAGTTACAAGACAAGCAAAGATGTTTTATGTCGTGTAGCTGAGGAGCTTTCCGATGTTTTGCAACTCTTCTTTCTTAACAAGTTCCCAGAACCACTCACAAAAAATAAGTAACAGGTTTGCTAAATGGTAATTGATAGCAGTGTTCCTAAGAGAGGCAGGAACTGGAATTGATCCGTCACCCTTTAAGCAGGTGAAATTTATCTGCCATCCACCAGGTCTTACCTTTCCCCTTACAATCAATTCAAATTCTACCTGACCACGGTCTCCAGGGAAACCACAGGCACAAACACTTAACACCATCGTCAGCTAGTGTCTACTCAGACACTCCACTGTCCATTTTAGGCACTACTGGGTTTAAATTAATTACAAGAGACAATTAGTTTCGGGATGACGATCGATGAGTGTGACGCTGATAAGAAAATAGATATCATATATTATAGAGATAGGATTATTTTTGTTGATTATTTTGATTACATCCTGAAAATATGGTCTTTAAAATGGCATAACATATAAAAAGGTAACCTATGTTACATTTGCAAATAATGTAGTATTGTATTACAGTATTAGAGCATTGATTGCAATATCGTTGTCTGTGTATTTACAGGTTTTAATGTGTTGGAAAATTTGTCATGCTTATGGACTTGAGCCACTTTGATAAGGGCCAAATTGTGATGGCTAGATGACTAGGTTACAGTATCTCCAAAACTACACATTTTTGTGCGATGTTCCCAGTATTCAGTGGTTAGAACCTACCAAAAGTAGTCTAAGGAAGGAACCAGTGCCAGGGTCAAAAGCACAAAAAGCTAACTGATGCTTGTGAGGAGGACAATTATTTTCATCAAGAGTTTGGTCCATGGTAACAGGGCATAATCTACAGTTGTGTCAGCTTGAGATTGACCCATTAAACATTAGGGGTACCCAAATTTAAACCGAAGTATCCTGAACTATTCAGGTGATATTAATATGCTAAATGGTAGTGTGTGTTGTGATGGTAATAAATATGAAAAAATGGTGTTTATGCTCTGCAAAGTCCTGGATGCAGTACCACTGAAATAAAGTGTAAGACGTAGTGTGACAGAAGTTAGCCTTTACCCCTGGCTTTGGAAAAGTATTTCATCAGCTGGTGCTGCTCTCACAGGCACTAATAATGGCTGGACTGATTGCCTAAAGTGAGAGGGAAGTAAACAGCTTTGTTAGATGTCCAGGGAAAGGACATTCTGCAGACAAATCATGTAATTCTGCTTGTAGAGAGAGAGAGAGAGAGAGAGAGAGAGAGAGACTTTTGAGGGGCACTTGCTGCTCCAGGCCTGACAGTCCTCTATCATTACTGCTGTTTCTGTGCTGTTTTGTTCCCCCCATGGCACACACACACAAAAGCATGGCTGTGTTTTTCAGGAGCGTCTCTGAGGGGCTGTTTGAGGGCTGAGGGTTAGAGGGCGAGTACACAGGGATTATTCTGGCAGGCCAAGGGCAAAGTCACAACATGGGAGAAAGTCTTCTTCCAACTTTAAGAAAAGACACTGACTGCTCCCTGCCTCTGAAACAGTGGTATTATGAAAGTATGCCTGTTTTTAAACAGCTTTAAACATATCAAAACAATTTTTTTAAAATATATGCTTATGTGTGCTGGAGTCAGCAATAATATGTAGGAATAATATGGGAAAAATGTTCTTACTGGAACTTGATGTGTTTTTTTTTTTATTCACTGGTCTGTTCGTCCTGAAATTTTAAATAATGTGCCAGGGTTAGGTCAGAGGTGGAATGTAAGTATTATATCCAATTTAATAAACAAAAACAAAAATCTCCAAGGGTACACCGAAACACAAGATGATCTGAAGGGTTAACACAGACATGTATAGCAAGAGAACTTAATTATGTTTACTTTACTTTTACTTTACAAATTAACTGAACACTAACAACGGTTCAGACAGAAACATGAGATAATCCAAAAGGTTCATGAAGACACCAGCAAGGCAACAGTACTACTGAGAGGAAAGGATGAGGCAAAGAAAAGAGACCTTCCTCTGGGTAGAGATAAATATTAACAGGGAATCCACCCAAGACATACTGAAACACAGGGGTGTATATGCAAGGACACCCGGGCTTGGGAGCAGTTGAGAACAAGACACAGGTGAACAGCATAACAAGGAGGGAGGGCTAAGGTGGGGCTAGGACCAAAATAACAACAGACACATGGCAAATGAAAAACAAGGGCATAGTCAAAAAACACAAGCCTGGACACAGGGTAGGACAGAAGACTGGCCACAGGGCTGAACAAGGGACTGTACTAACGGCTGGACATGGGACTGGGAACAGAGCTGAACATGGGACTGGGCACAGGGCTGAACAAGTGACTGGACTAAGGGCTGAACATGGGACTGGGCACAGGGCTGAACAAGGGACTGGACTAAGGGCTGAACATGGGACTGGGCACAGGGCTGAACATGGGACTGGGCACAGGGCTGAAAAAGGGACTGGACTAAGGGTTGAACAAGGGACTGGACACAGGGCTGAACAGGGGGCTGGACATAGGGCTGAACATGGGACTGGACACAGGGCGGAACATGGGACTGGACACAGGGCTGAACATGGGACTGGGCACAGGGCTGAACAAGGGACTGGACTAAGGGCTGGACATGGGACTGGGCACAGAGCTGGACATGGGACTGGGCACAGGGCTGAACAAGGGACTGGACTAAGGGCTGAACATGGGACTGGACTCAGGCCTGAACATGGAACTGGACTAAGGGTTGAACATGGGATTGGACACAGGGCTGAACAGGGGGCTGGACATAGGGCTGAACAGGGGGCTGGACATAGGGCTGAACATGGAACTGGACACAGGGCGGAACATGGGACTGGACACAGGGTTGAACAGGGGGCTGAAAAGGTCATAAAATGGGGACTACAAAAAAAACAAAAAGACAACAGGGACCAGTTTTCGGGCCTGCTGGCAACAAGGGACCAGGAGACAGGCAGTCCCAAATTTGCTCTGTAAAAACACTAATACAGGCATTATAATACAGTCACTAATAAAGGCGTTTGGTACTTGTTTCATAGACAGTTTTATTTTTTGTCATATAATTACGATCAGTTGCAGTTGTAGAAACCTTCTCCTGAACTTCTAATCCTAACTATTTAACTTCTGTGTTAAGTTATATTTTGCTAACACCAATTGTAGACACTGGGGACTACTCAAATATTCAAGGGGCACTGTGCCTTTTTAAAGAGATAGAGGGAGTCAGGATTCATCTTGACATCAAAAAGAGGTCGAGAGCTGAAAAACTTTCAGAAGCCCTGAAGTAGAGTATGCTCTTAAAGATGCCTATTACTATTCGACTCACACCAGCCCAGCTAAATCCCACTCCCATACCTCATTCTTCCCTTTGTCATGATGATATTGGCCAATCTCACATCAATAAGAAACCTTTTTATCTCATCTGTTTTTATCTATAGGCTAGAAATGTGTGTGTGAGTGTGTGTGTGTGTGTGTGAGAGAGAGAGAGAGAGAGAGAGAGCGAGCGAGAGAAAGAGGCGATGGTTATAAAGAGCCCCCCCCTTGTACTTTGAAAGGCAATTGGTCTTTACCAAGTAGCTCAGTTGAGACATAGCAGCATTTATGAACCTATAGGACTTTGTTTGCAAATTTAGAGTTGTTTTCCAGTTTGACATTGAAAGTTAATTCCCCACACCACTCTCAAGCTATTTTACATAACAGGGTCTGTTTTCACAAACCACCTCAGGAGTAGAAGTAATTATGTATGCAGAGGAATCTGATCTCAGCTCTGTCCTCTCCATCCCTGATGTTGTCTAAAATTGCTTTCTCTAGGGGTGAGGTTTTGTTCGTTCTTATATCTTGCAGTAAGTCATATTCTAAACCACACTGGCAAGTCAAGCCTTAGAAGGAACCATGGATATCAAGATTCGCAGGTTCTGACCTTCTACAATTGTTCTCTTCTATTAAAATACATTATTAGAAACACATGAAGAAGTTTCATTATTTAAAAAATAATTTACAGCATATTTCGGCCTGTGCCATTGCACCATGCACTTGGTGGGATAAACTGGGTGCCCTCGCTAGTTTTACCCACAGTAGAGAAAATACCAAAGCAATGTCACAATGTGCTGCGTTTGGTTGAGCTTCCCAGTTGAAAGGGAACAAGAGATGTGATGCAAGTCTTCACAGCTTTTCTTGATCATTTCCTCTTTATACATCCACTTCATAAAGTGTTCTTGGCACTTCTCACCTGACGCATTTAATGTATTCAGTCAAACACAGCAGTTACAAAAGCTCACAGGTACTGATAGTCATGAGTCTATGCGATTTTGTCCCTCTCTCGCCTCCTCTCTCATCATCTTCATTTTGGTGTACATTTTGCAGTAATGCCTTCCATGTTGTCCTCCTTATGTTGCACTTTCAAATTGAGTTCAAATTGAAAAAGTTGAACCCAGGTCATGTGTTGTTTAGCTGTTAGGTCAAGAGCATAAGACCAGTACCACTGCAACCATTTGACTTCACTACAGAAATGGCAGCCTTTTATATATTTCAGAGATATATTTTTATATATAGGTTTAATTATAATTTATCCCCCTTTTTTCCTCATTGTTGATCTGTCTGAGTGTGCTGCTGGTGTGTTGTATGTTGCTCCTATGGTCCAGGAGGACGATATTTCATCTCACTGTGTACTTAATGTATATACCTGGGATGACAGTAAAGCTCCACTTGACTTGACTTGATGACTGAAAAAATGTTTCAAGTGTTAAAGTGTTTTTTTTTTTATCACAATTACATACCTGATTACTAATCTAATATAATAAGGCATACAACCTTAATAGCCAGGGTTCTCTTTAACCTAAAGAAGAGATGGTTGGACAGGTTGAGAGAAGGTTGAGAGAAGGGATGAATTTAAGGGGAAAAAATGGGTGAGTATTGACTTAGAGTTAACAATATTGAGTGTGAAGTGTGCATTTGTCATAAACGAACACACTGTAGCACAGCTCACCGTGTAACCTGTGGCAGTCCTGGGATTCAAACCCATAGCCCTCCAATTGTGGGGCAAACTCCCTAACCAACGGGCCACCAGCTGCTCTGGTATTAGGCTTTTAACTCAATTTCTAAACTAAAGAAGCACCATATTTTGGCCGATCAGCAACATCTCTAGTAAGTGGAAAATAATGTACATAGTATTCTTTTGGTGTTAAAATACTGGGGTTTGCGTCTGATATGTCCTCAGATGCACATGAATCTTTAGATCAGTTTTCACCAACCCTCCTCCTGAAGATCTATTTTTTGTGTGTTTGGCTCCAACCTGCATCCAACATGCTGCCCCCCCCTTACTTACCACTCCAACCAATCAGAAGTTCATTAGTGAGAGCAGGTGTTGCAGATTGTGGCTGTCAGTGTAGCTGTCATGCTGAGAATGTTCCACCACCTAAGTAATGTCTGGGGAGTGGAGGTCCTGCAGTTATAAGCCTATAAAGCAGACCTAGAAGGTGGGTGCATCTGATAAAATGGCTAAAAAATGTAGATAAAAGAATGCGTACCTAATAAAGTACAGTCCCCTTATAGCCCCGCATGAACACATCACAGCACAGCACACAGTGTGAACATTGTGAAATTCCTTTTCTGCATTTAACCCATTCACCAAGTGAAGCAGTGGGCTGCCACCAAAGAGGGGTGCCTGGGGAGCCCCCAGGGTACCTCAGTGATGACACTAGCAGTCCTGGGATTCGACCCACAACCATTGCAGGGGCAACTCCCTAACCACTAGGCCACCAGCTACCCAGCACAGAGTTGTAAAGCCATGCTGTTGTTTCCATGTGGGACATCCTCTTCCCCCCTGGTCTGACAGATGTAAACTTTAAACCCAGTGCAAGAATACAGGCTGAGGCCATTAGGTTCTTATGGAGGCTGGTGTTAGAAGTGAGGAAACTGGTTTAAGAGACCCTAGTACTTATTTCTCAATAGGGAGGCTGGAGGCAGCATCCTAAAAACAGCATGCCAACAGACCTCTGAATCAAAACCCAGAGGGCTTACACACCACCCTCGAGAGAACACTGTTCTGTCGCAACATCTGGAAAAAAGACAGAGAGGCAGGGAGAATTACTGACAACATGGAGCCAACAAAAAACAATACTGTAGAAACACTGAATGCAAACTGAGGCAGACGTTTGACCTTTCACATTTGAGAAGAACAAAAGGAAGAAATTTGATCAAACTTGCTTACACATATAGAAAATCTGTAATGGGAAAAAACTGCTTAATCTAGTTTCACTTCTTCTCTGCATGATTGTCTTCTTCTCGATTCTTCTGCAAAAATAGAAAGGCAATTTCAGATACAGCTGACAGCTTGCTAGGCAAATGAAAAATATACAAAGTTATGCAAAAGGCTGCAGAAGAATGGGCCCTGTTCTTTTTCCGTTAGATGTTGGACTTGATACTGGAAATAAGTGGATGGCAACAGAAGGAGGCTGATTGCTCTTTCTTTCCTTTGCACTCCTCTATGCAGTGTTTATCTGGATTTCCTTATCAATAGCCTTGCAAGCCTCCTGGGAAATAGGTGGGAAAAAGAATACTTCTGTAATTTAACAGACTTATACCCAAGAGTCATTCCACATCAGACAAACTAATGAAAAAATCACCCTCCTGCCTCCCTGCCTCCCACCCTGTACTCTCTCTGCATTCAACAAACGGGATTTGTTTTCCTCAGTAGACAAAGTCACTCAATTGCTTCTCATCTTTATTGGAATGAATAGCCTCTTCACCAATTCACAGCCAATCTACTGCCTGCAATATTGAGCAAAGGCAATTATGAATTGAGTACACTCCCCTCATATCCAAGCAATGAATAAGAGCAGCTTCGCAGAAATTGAGATTTCATTTCACAGTGTCATTTGTGGTTAACATGAATCCAAGAAATTGCTATCCCAGTCACATCGTCATTTTTCAGGCCACACCAGTTTGGTCAGTGGTTCATATCTTGTATTTTTCTTTGTTTTCCTCCCTGAGGACTAGTTATACTGTTTAACCTCGCATTCAACCTCGCTTTATCCCTTTAAATGAATCCTTTAAGACCAAACAAGTCACCATCAACACGTTCAAAACATATTGCGTTTAAGCTTAAATAGCCCTACACAGATTACCGTTGCATTTCTTTTCTGTCAGATGCTTGATAGCTATCAGATATCTTTAGATCATCTTGTTTGCAAGCTGATGTTGAATACACTATCAGATCCAATCAAAGCAGGAGTTTAGCTTTAGAATCTACCACTCTCTCACACACACACACACACACACACACACTACTCTTTGGTTCTGTGCTGCTGCATCATGAATTAAAACAACTTTTGAATATTTCAGAGAAAGATTTTCTTCAAGATGGGTGCTAAAGTACTACTAGCGCTTTTTAAGAGCTGCAACAAGAAGGCAGAAGATACTTTGGAGTGTTTGGAGTGTGATGTGGCCATACACAACTATACAACATTACATAACACTACATACAATTACATGACAACAATAAAAAAAATGCCTTAGTGGCAGAGTTGTGAAAAAATGGTCACAGACCTTTACCTGTGCTACTACTACTATTTCTACTTCTCTGTTTTCTTCTTCTTCTTCATAAAATAATAATAATAATAATAATAATAATAATAATAAGAGGGGTGTGACTAGATGCTCAGCTCTTCTCACAAGACTATACACAATGTTAGGTTCACAAAAACGAGACAAGACAAGATTTTGACGAGATTCTTCAGCTGGCTTCAAAGATTAAATAGATGACTGGAAAAAGCCTTTCAAGATCACAGGAATGGAGAGGTACTCTTTGGGAAGTGGAGACAGCATAAGGATATGGTTCTGTGGAGGTTCTGTGGTGGTTCTGTGTAGGTTCTGTGGAGGTTCTGTGGTGGTTCTGTGGTGGTTCTGTGGATGTTTTGTGGAGGTTCTGTGGTGATTCTGTGGAGGTTCTGTGGATGTTCTGTAGAGGTTCTGTGGTGGTTCTGTGGAGGTTCTGTGGTGGTCCTGTAGAGGTTCTGTGGTGGTTCTGTGGTTTTTCTGTGGTGGTTCTGTGGAGGTTCTATAAGTGTCTTTGCATAGTGCTTGTGTAGCCGTGGTGTTTACATGTATAAGCTGCTTTAGGAAGAATGACTGGATACATAAAAATGTGTAGCTTTTGTGAAATTCATAACAAATATTCCCCAGATACTGACTGTGAGGACTAAAGTCTTTTACTGAATAAAAGAAAAGGAACCCTTTTCACAACACAGGCCCTTTAAGAGTCATTGCCTAGCACTGGCTTATTTTCAAAGTTCACCATCTTCTCTTGATTTCCGAAGCCAGCTCAGCCTTGAAGTTCTGCCTGAGAGAAATGCACAACTGAGTGAACCTGACATCAACAAGACATTGCAACTTTTCTCATTACTGCACACAGCAAGGGTATATGCCAGAGAAGGCGCACGCATTTATTTTCATGAAGTTTCCTGCCTTGGATGGTACTTATTACACAGAGCAGCAACATGATGAGCCACCCCCCCACCCCACGCCCTTCCAAACCCCACCCGCCTGTCTCTGTTCCGTCATTTTCATTAACTGCCGCAGTGGATCATTGGCCAAGCAATCAAATTCAATTCTGGGAGGAATTCTCCACCAGAGAGCACGTCTAAATCTAAAAGTAAAGACCACGCAGGCATAGGCGGCTGGTGAGAGTGCCATTAGGCAGCAGAATCATTGCGAGGAGCACTATTTTTGGTCACTGAGCACGTTACGTGACACAGAGCGAGCTGTTCATATATCATTCCCCAATCGGGCCGTCAGCTGGCGGATCGCTAGAGCAACACAAAGCTTTTTCAATTAACCTGTCAGAGTCACAAATGGAAACTAATCAAACCTGCAAATCATTATTAAAATGCTAATGCGGAGGGTGTTACTCAGTTATATTCATAAGGGCTACTGCGCCAGTGGGCCCAAACATGCTCTAAGCCTCATTAATATTGCATTAGAGCTCCTGAAACAGAAAGGAGCCGAGCTGGGATGGGAATTTTTTTGGCAGGTTCGAGGCACACAGGAATAGGGCACAGGTTGCTGGCTCTAAGGCACTTTGTCAAAGACAACAAATTATGGAAATGCAATTACTATCTGTACTGCGAACCCAGAAAGAAACAATCACAGCATTTTATTGTAACTGAATAAGATAAGATAAGACAAGATAAGACTAGATAAGACTTTGTTTTTGACACCACTATTTTGTTTTGTGTCAGAATTAAATGCAGAATGGACATTTACAAATGGTTCAAGTTGTATAATATACAACAGAACATTTTTGCTTTTCCTGGAAAGTTACTACTTAGAGAAGACAGTGACCACCTTAAAGCAAACCAATTTGAAAAGAGAAATTTGAATGTACCACCATTCAAAAGTTTGCCATATAAATGTATTATATAAATTTTCTATGCAATAATAAATACGCAGTAACATTTCATTTTAAAGTCATTAAATCATAGGCTGTAATTGTGGGTTTTTGGCACATTATAAGGCTTGAGATTTCATTAACACTTGAAATATTAAGAACACTCATTCCAAATTTCAAACTTTTAAATGGCAGTCAGTGTACATGTACATATGAATTTTTAATCGGCACTAAATAATTGTACCAGGTTGCTTTTGTAAGGTAAAGTGCATATATAAAGTGGCCACACTGACTGATCGGCTATCCTGCTTCCTAGCCATCTTTACTCTGTAGCACCATGTTGCACCTCACTGCACTGCTGGCTTTGTGCACACATGCAAAACTATTGAAAGTGAATATATATGAGCAATAACACTTAAAGAACACCTGCATTCACATTATTTGCAGTAATGAAATAAACAAACCACAAACAATTAAACTAAAGCAGACTATGTCTAAATGAATGTGTTTCAAACTGTTTATTTTATAACTATAACTTTATTTGTCGCAACCCACATGATGAAAATGTATTCAGTTCACAATATGACTGTATAAATGATCAAGGTCAGTCTAAACAACTGGGATCATCTTAAATAATTACAGTTAGTAACAACAACAACATACAATAATAACAGTAAATGAAAATGTTTACATCCACATGTATTGTAGTTCAGATATAAATAATTAAAGAGGGCACTACATTTCCAAGAATTCCAGCGATACCAATTTGTTTGTGAGAAAAGATAAATACATTTATTTCTCATTTTTCATTATACTTAGTCAGAACCTAAACATTTGTCCTTGATCGCTATTTTAAAAATTGTGTGTTCCTCTGCTAGATTCCACTACTATCCCTCAATCCATCTGCTAATATGAATGAATGAGAATGGATGGAGGGAGCACAAAAGAGGGAGGGAGAGAGCGAGAGTGAGCTGCTCATCAATTTGTTGCTGTTAAATTGAAGTTTATGGCTGAGGCACAATAAGAATTTATCTCTAGTGTCTGTGTAATTGGCATTTCGGTTAGAGGACACACTGCTGTGCTGCTTTGCAAATGAGACCAATGATGAGCCATTAAATCACAGAGGAAAACTACAGGCTGTCAATGGTTCACTGAAGAAAACGAGGTGAGGGACAACAGCCATCAAATGGCATGAAAAGTTTATTCTTGCTGAGATATGACAGCTGCACGTACACAAAGGGGGTGTGTACCAAATGAAACCCCCACATGAAATACTTCCATTAGATACGCCTACCATAGAGGTGCTCTTTATAGATTTACATGTATTGACTATAGTTAATCTTTTGGCAAATAAGCCTCCTTCATCATCACTGGAAAAAGAGGTAGCCATCCAGCTGGAGATTTTTAGTGCTCTAGTGACACTGACAAGCTGGTGGCATGGTAGTGGGTGCTGACCACTTCCTACACTATATGGACAAAACTATTGGGATGCTTGACCATCACACCAACAGGGACTTTATTGACATTGCATTCGAATACATAGACTTTAATATAGAGTTGGTCCCCCTTTGCTGCTATAAGAGCTTCCACTCTTCTTGAAAGGCTTTCCACAAGATTTTGGAGTTTCTGTGGGAATCTGTACTCTGTATTCTGTATTCATTCTGTAGAGCATTCTGTAGAGAGTAGAGGCTGACACTTCTTCGGGAATCCCACGGGTCACGGGAAACAAAATCACTATTAATAACGTGATTGGAACAGGACTGGAAAAAATGTAAGTGGGAGTGGGCGGGACCGGGAATCATAATAACACTATTATAACTTTATACAGAAATATACCTTTTAAATAAATAAACTAATTTTGAACTCAATACTAGTTGTCCTGTCTCTTTAT
>JBBPCY010000035.1:5580916-5595066 GCA_037974405.1 Brachyalestes nurse
ACGGGGGAAATTCTGGACTGCAGCTGCATCAAAGGGCAGCAGCCAATCAGCAGCAAGGAGAAATAAATAACACTCTCTGATTGGCTACTTTCAAACCTCCCGTCTCTGAGTACAGGTGACTGTGACATCCGGGCCTCGTGCACCACGCCCCCTCGTCCTCATGCTGGTTGTTTATGTTTAGGCCATGCCCCCTCATCCTCGTGCTGGTTGTTTATGTTTGGGGCGGCGCTGAGCAGTCGAGGTTCGTTCTGTTCAGGTGTCTGGTTGCCTTGGTAACCGCTGGCCAAATATAAACAACCAGCATGAGGACGAAGGGGCGTGGCGAATGAGGGAGCGTGGCAGACGACAAAAGCAACAAAAATGCGGAGGATATCTGCAGTTTCCGCGAATGTGCAGGGGTTTCCACAAACAATTATTAGTTTGGTTCTCAGAAAAGGTCTGCAATATTCAGTGATGTGATGCTGCATTAACTGCAATTTAAATAGAGAAAAAAACAAAGTATTACTATAGGTATAACTAATGCTTACCAATTATTATAAGTATTATACGTAAATCCATAAATAAATAAACAGTATCAGACACTATAATAAGAAATTGATTAGCTGAGACAGAAACAGAAGAAAGAAAGAAAGAATAAGAAAAATACTGATAGAAATACAGCAATTAGAAGACAGAGGGAGGTTATAATCTGCCTGTCCATCGGCCCATATCAGTTCTGGCTCCATTTGCATCTACCTGGATCTTTAACCGACGACATACGAAAAAAAAGCCCTCTAGCCTACTACACACACACACACACACACACACACACACACACACACACACAGCCCCTCTATCAGTATTCTGAATGTGAGCAAAGAGTACAAAGCCATTGTTTTCCTGGCCACTCGCTTGTTTGCAACATGGCTGAATTATACAAGAGTGTGACGGATTGATGAAGCGTCATGCAGACATCAAAGCTGGTGGAGAACCTTTGAAAGGAACTCTGTGCAACTTCTACCCAGCACTGAATCATGTCTGAAGGTAAACATAACTGTGTAAAGCTTTTCCAACTACTTGTCTCGGGGAAAAAAATCCCGCGAGCCCTCAAGGATGTTTATGCAAAGATTCAGTTCAGCGTCTGTCAAACTGGATCCCACCGTCAGTGAAAAGAACAAACAGAGCTGTGAGGGCGACTGGAGTGTCCACACGTTTGTAGACAGTGGGCACCTATGTCCTCCTTTGGCTGCACTAACAGCTTCTACTCTTCTGGGAAGGCCAAACACTATTAGATGGAACATCGTTGTGAGGTTCTCATCGTATTCCACCACAAAAGCTGGACAATTAATGCCAATCCAGATCATCCCAAAGGTTTTGGGTGGAGTTCCACTGCTCCACAACCCAGTGCTGGTGGGCTTTATACTCCGCTATACAATGTTTAGCATTGAGCATGGTGGCCTTGAAGGGGACACTTTTTGCATCCTTTTGTATTTCCGTTCAGTCTCTACAGCTCCTGTAAACACCCCAAGTGCAAAAAAACCCCCATCAATTCGTTTTCTGAGAGTCAATTGAAAGATTTTAGTGTCAGGAATCATATGCTTCTATGAGCCGTTTGGACTGCTCCCTTATTCTGATGTCAGGATGAGGAAATTTGCATAGAACCGCCCCTCACCTGTTGAGCCCCGCCCTCTAGATTAATTAAAGATCCTCCATTTTTGTCTGCTGGTTTTACGAGCATAAGACGCTGGGCTACAGATGAAGGCGGAGTCACATGAAGTGTGTGTTCATCTCACTCTGGGTCCGACTCAGGGTCCAGCATATAGGGCTGGATAGCGCCTCTGTTTTCTGAAATTTTCACGTGAGGTAAACGCAACGTAAGCATGGGATGGGTGGGTCTGGCCTGCAACAGCTCATTTGCATAAAAGTGACAGAGCCCTGAAACGACTCATTCTGAAAGGGACTGAAACTGTGAAGAACAGAGCTGGTGAGTCTCTTTATGTGAGAGTGATTTTGTGTAAAGAACTTCATGAACGTGTTTTGTAGCCCATAGACCTGTTATAACTTGTTTAAAAAGACAACCGAGCATTCATAACGGACTAGAGCCTCATCAATATATTGTTCGTTCAATAATATTGGCTGATTTTGCACAAACAAACTGAGTTTGCACAAACAAACAGTCTTTAGCGCTGTCACTATTGATTATATTGATCATATTGGCAATAGAGTAATGTGACAATCAGCAAATCCTTTGGTGTATTGTTTTGTGTGACCCTTAAGAACCCTTTAGAACACAAGTGTAGAATTGTTTGAGGTTCCTCACACTTTTCAGAGGTTTATTGATCACTGATGTAAACAAAGCAAATGATCATAAAACCTGGGGGGAAAAACCAGTTGCACTCGGCAAGTCATTGATACTGAACGAGATTTATGTTTGCCTCTCAAAGTTTAATTACGCTTAATTAGTGGTGGAACGAGAACCTAAGCCAGCTAAATTAAGGAATGAGAAAACATGACTAAACAAGATTTATGTGTTTAACTTCCTTGATGCTGTCTAGGTACGCAGATATATTGTCAGATACTTCTGCCTCCATAATTGACCAAAATCGTATTTTAACAGTTCAAATGAAAAGTGACTTGAGTGCTCATTTTTTTATTATGTAATTGATTGTAGTTGATTAATGAACCTCTGTTGTGAAGAAAACTCTCTTGGTTCGTTGCTCACACAGCAGTTTTTATAGAAGCGGCTAAATTGACAGCCAACAGATGTTTCAGTCTGGATTCAGAGCTGGTACACACATGCACAGCGCCTCTCTAGCATGAAGATATCACTCCTACAACACAAAATAATTATAATAAATAAGAGTTAACTGCGAGAAGTGGAATGTCTCCACTTTGCCACATTCACTTTGCTTAAATGTTTACTGTTGTTTAAATTAATGTTGCTTTAATTAAATTGTTTGTCAGTAAATCACTGCAACTCTTGGAGTATACGTTTAAAATATTAAATATATTGACTTATTATTAGTAGAACTGGGAAAGTTAACGCGTTATTAATGCATTATTTACTTAATGCCCACAATTACTTTATCGTTCGTTAATTTTGTCGCGCGTTAAAAATCCTTTTATTTTGAAAGCGTTGAGGTCTTTAATATGGACAAAAGTGATGCAGTATATTCAGGTGTTTAGTCCTGCAGCCGCCAGTCAGAGTCAGAGTCAGAGTCAGAGTCAGAGTCAGACTCAGAATCAGAATCAGAATCAGAATCGTGTTTATTGTCTGAGTATGTGAGCAGCACATCCAATGAATCTGATTCCAGTCGATGGTGTCTCTCAGCCCAACAGTATAAAACAACAACAATCTGTAAAGATCCGTGTGAACATGAGCCTACACTTCACACATATGTCTCTTACAGAGCTGCTGCTGCTCCAATAGGTCAGTAGACGCCATTCTGAGTCTGATTCTGAGTCTGATTCTGAGTCTGATTCTGAGTCTGATTCTGAGTCTGATTAAATTACGTCAGTTGATGCTGTCAGCCGTTCTAGAGTTAATAACACTGCATTTCATATGGAGTTGGTCCCTCTTTGCAGCAGCTATATATATATGTGTGTGTGTGTGTGTGTGTGTGTGTGTGTGTGTGTGTGTGTAAGATTCTTTTTTGAAAACATTTTGTTGACAGTATTGACTGTCATTAATAAACATAAATCTGCACAATGTGAACATATTTGTCTGCTCCTGTGTTAATAAGAGTATTAAAAACATGTTTATGTGTAGGACTGAGATTAAAGTTGCGATTAATCGCAAGTTAACTCTGGCAAACATGAAATTAAATATTTTAATCTACTGACAGCCCTAGTTATTAGATTTATTATTAGAAGTTGATATCAGTCATGAAACATCCAGGCCCTCAGACTGGTTTAATCTCTTAGTTTTGATTGCTAGTGCAAATATGAATGCATGCCTTCATACACTCTCTCAAATGTGTCTTATTTTATTCCTCTTTCCAGGGCTACTCGTTTGTGGCTCCCTCCATCTTGTTCAATAAGAACGCAGCAGTGGGAGACATTCTGGCCGCTCCAGTAAATGTGGACCGACCCGGCTCAGCTACTGTTCAACGCAGCGCCATGTTAAAGGTACCAGGTCGCTCTTATTGTCACATAGTTATTTTCTCGTAATGAAATAAAATCTGAAATATACACATTCTATTAAGATTTTTTACATTTTAATTTTTACATCCATATATTTTCTGTGTGGATCACTAAGTGCATGTACATGTGTACAGTAAAGCCCCGAAATTTGCAGGGGTTATGTTCCAAGAGTACTCATGAATTGTAAAAAAAAAAAAAAAAAAAAAAAAAAGCTAGTTTGTGATGTGGTAAAAAAAAAAAAAAAAACTAAAAATGCCTATTTTCATAGTGTAAACCCTAAATATTCCCCTAAATATGCTCCCCAAACGCTTTATTTTTTTTATTTTAAACTCATCTTAATACATTACCCTTAAAGAAAATGTAAGGGTAAACCCGTACTGTAGTGTTACTGTAGCAGCCAATCAGCAGCAGGATGTGCTTTGCGTTCTCTCGACAGTACCAAAAATGTATACAGTTATATTTTATATGGAAATGTAGCTGAATTTACGTTAATATTTGTTACAAAATCAGTAAATTATGTACTTTTTTTAACAATTTAGCACTAAAATGCATTAAAAATTATCTATTGCCACCAAAAAAGCGAAGAAAATATCTGGAGGATGTCTGCGGTTCCCCCAAATTTGCAGGGGTTTCCACTAACAATAAAAAAACCAAAAATCTGTGAACGACTGAAGCTGCGAACTCTGCAGGGGTTTACTGTACTATAATAACTGTATTCTTTTCTTTTAGATTTCACAGCTTGCATTCTTCTTTTGTAGTCTTCCTCTGACTCTGTTGTCCCTCGTTCTCTCTGTCAGGAGTCTCAGTTCTTTCTGCATTACGAGCTGTGTCTGCAGGGGCCTCCGCTGGGCGAGGGCAGTTTCTCCGTTTGCAGGAAGTGCCGGCACAAGCAGAGTGGCCAGGAGTACGCCGTCAAAATCATCAGCCGCAGGTGTGCACAAGACCGTGACCGCCCTCGCAGCAAATCAGACAGATCTGGCCCAGAATGTTAAAGCTGCATAGATCCAGCTAGAACTATAACAAGCTCCAGAGTCTTACTTTCATCCACAATGTTCTTGTCTGTGGGGAGAAATGCAAATTCCTAAAAGAGCTCTTTTGTCCATGTGTTGCTGTAGAATGGAGGCGATGACTCAGAGAGAAATTGCAGCACTCAGACAGTGCGGATCTCATCCAAACATCGTTACTCTACATGAGGTCTACACCGATCAGGTACGAGATGCACAGAAACACTCCCAGATCATTGGATGTCCTTGTCTTGATTTTTTTTTTCCAGTTCCTCTCTTTTCTCCTTCCCAGTACCACACATATCTGGTGATGGAGCTGTTGCGTGGAGGAGAGCTGTTGGAGCGACTGAAGAAGAGAAAGCTGTTTGCTGAAGGAGAGGCCAGCCAGCTGATGAAGAGCCTGGTGTCCGCTGTCAGCTTCATGCACGAGGCTGGAGTTGTGCACCGAGATCTCAAACCAGAGGTACGTATAAGGAGTGAAGGATGGATGCACTGATGACAGGGCAGCAGTCACCTCATAGAAAGTTTAACGCACACAGATGAGCCATAACATTAAAACCACTGACAGATGAAGTGAGTAAGATTGATATTTTTTCTTACAATGGCACCTGTCAAACGGATGGACTGAACTAGGCAGCAAGTGAACGGTTAGATCTTGAAGTTGATGTTCTGACAGCAGGAAAAAAGATCTGGGCAACTTTGCCAAGGGCATAATAATGATGCCAAGATGAGGGTCAGAGCGTCTTCAAATCAACAGGTCTTGTGGAGCGTTCCCAATATCCACTGGCTAGTATACCAAAAATCATCCAAAGAACAACAGCTAAGGCCTCGTCCACCTCGTCCACACAGACCTTTGAATCTTGGATAAATGAACGCGCTCTGAGGCCATGTCCACACGTACACGAGTATTTCTGAAAACAGATTTTCCATTTTCCACATGAGCACATTTTTTAAAAAATATCTCAGTTCACAAGCAATCGCAACAAACGGTGACGAAAGCGTACCGAGGCAGCAGGTGGCGATATAACCTTAAACCCTACAGCACTGGTGACCAATCAGAAGCCTTGGAGAGGGGGCGTTATTACCAGAGACAGTGTCTGTGTTACCTTTTTAGACAGTTTATAGTCAGTTTATAACCCTGATAATGATGAGAAATAGGCGAAACCACCGATAAGACAGCGCAGATAAACCAGAACAGTAGTGCTTTGGAAACGTCGGGCATTGTAGATGAAAACCTGACGTAAACGCGGCGCATACTGTGACGTCAGATGAGCGGCGCGTAGTACGACGCGAAACAGTTCGCTTTTCAAATTCTTCGCTTTTCTCGTCCACACATGAACGCAGAAACAGAGTCTTTAAAAATCGCCACTTTTGCCGGATTTAAAAAAAACCTGTTTTCACACTGATTCAAATGGCCATTTATGTGTGTAAGAAAGGTCAAAACGCACAGAAACACGTGTTCGTGTGGGCGTGGCCTGAACGGCGTGCCTGATTTTGTTGTGACGCTGTGTAACGCCAGCCTGCAGCCCCTTTTGTAGTTTCATGTATTTACCTGTGGTGGGACTGAATTCTGTCTAAAGTGTGGTTAGTTAAACATGGGTCCCTATTCTGTAGACAGGAAAGGAACAAACATCGCTGTGATACTGGGTTCACCCTCTCAGATCAAATGGGACATTTTTTTGTGAAGACATAAGAAAAATGTAAACATGATCAAATCTCTATATGCCTTGTGAACGCCATGTAAACGCGGTAGCAGCGTTTTCTTTCGGCAGAAATGAATGCCAAGCAGGAAGATCACAGTTATATATGGCATCAAAATATACACTATTGGAACTTTAGGTCCTGGTATTCATTTGGATCGCTGGAACAGGGTTCCCCTGCAAAGTCGCGGTTTAGACTTCACGGTCTCAGACGTTCGCGGATTTTTTCAGTACCGAATTACTTATTGTTCGTCGGAACTTCCGCAATTCCGTCGTAAACCACAAATATCCTCCATTTTATTTAGCTTTTTTCGTTTTTCAGTTTTCATGCCTTTTAGTTGTTAAGAAAAATATAATGTATACATTTTTTTAACATTAATATTAATGTAAATTAAGCTACATTTCCATATAAAATATAACTGTGATTTTTTTTTAGCGCTGTTGAGAGACACAAAGCAACCGTATCTTGGCTGCTCAAGTGTTTCTCTGAATGTCCTCTGGTTCCTCTTAAAGCCCTGTATTTTTTATTACTGTGAATTAAATCAAGTAGTGAATTAAATCAAGTAGCCGTGAATTTCGGTGGTCGACTGTATTCATTGCTGGGAGTGGATGCAGAGGGATTGCGTGAAAATAGTCGAGGGAAAAAGGGATTTAACAAAAGATAAAAGGATTGATGCTGCTGCAACTTGATAAATGGGGTTATCAGTAAACACTTGCATAAAGATGGTGGATAGATGGGGATGGGTTACCATATTGCCTGGCCTCTGAGGAGACAGACAGAACAGTACCCACACGGGATAAGCCTCATTAGCAGTCCGGGAACACTGTGAAAACAATGAAGGGAATCCTGAGTCGGTAGCGGTAATAAACTCATCCATTTTACCTCGCAAACAAGATTCTAATTGTTTTCTTTGCAGGAAGGAACAGTGCATTTGCATCTGATTTGCATGTAAATGTAGGAGTTTGGCTGAAGAGGAAGGCGCCGTTCGCGCTGAACCGAAGATCAGAGTAGCATTGTTCATTGTTCAGTATAGGTACAACAGCTTGAGGATTGGTTTAAACTGGGTTTGCCTTGATAAAAGTCTTGCTGCAGAGTGTGGCTCACATCTTTTCCTCACTCTAGTGGCCTTTATAGCTTCAGTCAGTCTTTGATTAATTCATTAAGAGCTGCTGGTCTGGCTAATTGCATTTCTGATTCATGCACAGCAGTATGGTGGCGGGTTGCAAAATGATCAAAAACATATTTAAAAATATTTTATTGGAGTTTTTTTTAGCATAATTTAGCTTTTCTGCTCTTATAATCAGGTTTGGGGGGGAAAAAGGGTTTGAACTTTAAACAGTTATCACTTCACTTCATTAGGTGTGATGTGTATCCCCACCTGACAGAAAGTGGTGGACATGTCACTGCATATTTTAGTGCTTTTTTTTTGGGCTCCGGATGGCGACTAAAATAATTTCTGTCGCAAATGGCATTCATCTCTCGCAACTAAGAGAAATTTAAATAACTGAAAGTGCAAGAATAGTGACATCTCATAATTATGTGCAGATATACTCGACCCGAGTCTGCCGTTCCTACTGCACCATCATGTTATTATAGTGAGGCTCGATCGAGAGCTAGTGATGGGAATTTCTGCATAAATCTTTATTGTCATTGTCACTTTTCCAAGGAACAACGACATTTAAGGTGCAGTTGACTCCGTGTGAGGCATATAGTTGACGACAGGAATAAAATAAGACAGTGTTAAATAACAACGAATAGTAATAGTAGTATACAAATTATATACAAATTGCACTGTCTGTTGCAGGTATGAGAAGGTATTGCACTTTATGGAGACATTAGAGATATTGCACCCTATGGCTAACAGTTCTGTTTTGAGTTCAGGGGCATGATTTAATGAGTCTGATCATTTGGATCAGATCACCACATCTCAGTCGAGAGCAGTGTTGAGTTTCGTTTGAAATGATTCGCACAACCTGGCAACCTGTTGCAGAGCGCATTCTATAATATAGGAAAAATAAACATTAACTTTAACATCAACACGAGAAACACTGTGTTTTACTTTAGCAACAATTTAGTCCATGTTGTGATTTCTTGTTTCGTTTAAACGCTCTTTACACGGGGTAAGACTGCAGACAAAATGTGCCATGATAATATTTTTTAAAATATATATCACATTTCACAGAGGTTATGGCTCCTAAAAAAAATAATTTGGCACCCAAATATTTTGTGTTTAGGAGCCAGTGGCTCCTGAGGTTTTTATTTTGTCTGAAGCCCTGATAGACACTAAAAGCTGGCTGAAAATGCATCTTTATACAAAATGAAATGGTTGTTTGAAAATAAAAACTGACAGCTGTACTTCTATTAACAGCTGCTTGCCACATTTCTGTGAGTCTCTGGCGGTCTGGGGCAGCTGGTAGCCTAGTGGTTAGTGCAGGGCTGTCGGGGAAAAAGAGATAAATAAACAGAAACGAGAGGCATAATTATTCACCGAGGTGGGTCTTCAGATGATGCTGAAGACAGCGAGGGACTCCGCAGATCTGATCAGAAGAGGGAGTTTGTTCCACCACTAGGGGGCCGAGACTGAGAAGAGTCTTGATGCAGGTCTTCCTCTTCTTTTGAGCAACTGAGGTTCAAGACGAGCCGTGTTTGAAGCTCTGAGAGGACGCTGTTTGATCAGTGCTGTTACGTCTGGGGCTGCAAGTCCGTTCTTAGCCTTGAAGGCGAGTGTTAAGGTCTTGACCTGAATGCAGGCGGCCACAGGGAGCCAGTGAAGGTTCAGTAGTAGAGGCATGGTGTGAGAATTTAGGAACATTGAAGACTGACCTCGCAGCTGCATTCTGAATCAGCTGAAGTGATTTGGTTACCTTCTGTGGAAGTCCAGCCAGTAGAGAGTTGCAGTAGTCCGGTTTAGAGATGACCAGAGCCTGGACGAGTATCTTCGTAGCTTTCATGGTGAGGAAGGGTCGGATTCTTCTGATGTTGTAGAGAAGGTATCTGCATATTCTGGAGATCTGGTCAACCTGCAGCGAGAAAGACAGATCTTCACCTAGCACACCAAGATTTCTTTTCTTCTTTGAAGGGACAATAACCATGTTCCCAACAGAAACGATGAGGTCGTGGTGAAGGACTCCCTTTGATGAAGAGTGTATGAAGCAGTCAGCCCCTGAAACATCCAGGGGTGAAACATACTTCCACCTTCAACATTTTTTGCCCATTTTACCAAACAGATGATATGAGAGATCTAGTAAATAGTCCATGTATGCATTATCTGTAGCGGACTCCTATCTGCATTTGAAATAGTGTTGAATTTCAGTCTGCTAGGGCTAAAGTTTCTGCCTAAGAATGACTTCCTACCCTGCATTCAAGGATAATGACCCCTTGAAAAGAGTGAAGTTTTATAATCAGCTGTGGTTTCAGTCAATTCAGCTGCCGTGTCATATAAAAGGGGGTTTGTCACCTGTTCTTTATAACCGAATTCTGTTCAGATGCAGAATGGCCGATCAAAAGATACTTTAGAGGACCCTTTGATTGCTGAGAAATGTGAAAGGGTAGCAAAAAAGGATTACTTAAGGTTTCTTTTGAAATCGAGGGTATTGATCAGAGGCCCCTTTGCTGCAATAACACTCACTGTGTTTCTAAGAAGGTGTTGGAACATTGCTGTGAGCATTTGACAGCACTGTGCTATAAGAGCATTACATTTCCATTTTATACCCCTTTAGCTAGTGCTTGGCATTGAGCATGGTGGGCTTAGTCTCCTGTGTGGCTGAACAAAATGAGTCAACAGCACAAGGCTCATCCCATCTGTGAAGCATGGCGGCGGGAGTGTAACAGTGTGGGCCAGGATGCTGTCCAAAGCTTGGATGGTTTTAAAGAACCAATGAATTACAAACCATGGAAAAAGAAATTTGTACAGCCAAATGTAGTGCCATTCAGGCAAGGCACCCCAGAACCATATTGTATTTTAGTTCACCTTGCTTTATTTTGCGTTTTTGTGTCTAGAGCTCCGAAAAAATGAGACCACTGCAGTTTATTTTTAAATCAGCGTCTCTATGAGTGACATCCATTCCATGCCAATGTCTGTTAAATTCCTACACAAGCACCTCATTCTGTTTAGTGATCACCTGAATCACATCTTATTTAATGAGGAAAAGTATAAAAACACTGCTGTAACCAACACTCTCCTCTCACAGTGAGACCAGTTGGATGGTAAACACTACTAGAAGTTCGTCAAAGGTAATTATTGCCATTTTGAACAAAAGATTTGAACAAAAGATTTGTTTTCTTTGAATTATTCAAGTTCTGTAAACACTGCATCATTTCTCTCACGCACAGTTTTGTCATTTCCTTTAAAATGATGCTTTAACGAGCAAATTCTTTTTTGGAAATGAGGAGAAATATTGTCAGCAGTTCTTAAAAACTAAGGCAAAGCTGTACAGTTCAATCCTTGCACCTATAAAAGATAAAACCTGAGAAACTAAACAGTTTTGCAGTGGTCTCTTTTTTTTCCAGAACTGTAACTGTTATATTACAGGTTATATACCTGTTATGTTACTGTTCATCACAAATATATCAATATGAGACGAGCAGTTATAATATTAAATCTGACTGTTCTGACTACTCCAGAACAGTTTTAACAGCATACATGTTTGCTAATCTCAACAATAACTTTCTAAGTGTAAGATCTTCGTGGTGTAACACTGATTTAACCTGTAACAGGTAATTAATGCATGTGACCCTCTGTAACAAGGGTCATGACAAAGAAAACACTCAGTCACAGACTCAGTGCTGATAGACATTTTATTCAGTTATTATTCCTAAATTATTATTCAATAACTACATGCAGGGGGCAGCTGGGTAGCCTAGTGGTTAGTGGTGTTGCCCTGCAATCAGAAGGTTGTGGGTTCAAATCCCAACTGCTAGGTACTGGCCCCGGTGGCAGCTTCCTGCTTCACTTGGTGAAATGCAGAGAGAATAATTTCACATTGTTCACACTGTGTGTGGTGTGTTAATCGAAGTTTGTACAACCCTAAGTAACTTCTATACAACTAATAAGTAAGTGTCGCTATGAGATATATATATTGACCTGTTCCTCATTCTACTGAGCTGCATAACATTTGTTCATAATTATTATGACACAGGTCAAAACCAATCACAATGTTTGTACTGTGTGCTGTGACCATCATAACTGACTACAGGTCCAGATCAGTGCTTCTATGGGTGTTTTTATCAAGCAAGGTATTCATTTAATCAGAATGGCGAAAGCAATGTAGAAGTGTTTAACGATGTTGCATGGTTTGACCAACTACTGTTTAATACTGTATACTGCAACAGTTATAACATTTTGTAACATTATGCAGCCCCTGTTTCCTAAACTCATAAGTATCTTCATCACGTTTAAACAGTATGCACTGTAAATTAATGTCAATGTAAATCTTACAACAATTTATTGTATTATTGTTATATGTTTCCACCTGTTGGAACTATGCCTGCCTTTCTAACCTTCGTTGTGCTGCAAATTTTAATGCAAACCAAATTCACTTTACATCTACATGCACTGTGCATGCTTAAATCTGTCCTATACAGCAAAGAGACCTAATCTCCCTGGGCTTCAACACTATTCCCCATACATGCAAGGCATGCAGACGCACGTATGCACTCACAAGTGAGAGAACAGCACACACGCACACACACACACCAAGATGCTGCTCTATGCCTGGCTCACAGCTCCAGTTTCCAGCGCACACACGCATGCAGCATCTGCTGGGACAGCTGGCTGCAGAGTTTTCCCTGTGTCTGCACATCCGACGCAGGGATTAGTGCGATTCATGCAGTGCCCTGAGTCTGGACGCCCACTCTCCCTTCGCTCCTGTGCTCCATTTCCCCCTGACCCCTAGAGGACCACCCCCTAATCCTCTCTCTCAGGACCAGGCTGAGAAAGCCCACAGATTGCAGCTCTTGGTGTTGCTCCTCCCAGTGCCCTTGTATACAGATCAGCCAGACTAGCTAATGAATGCTAAATGGGATGGGACATTGTATATGCCATTAAAGGGACAGTTCTGCGGGAAAAAAATCAATTTGTCAGTTTTCTCCTTCCCTCAAAACACATTTTTTGTTCCCCCCCCATTGAGCTACAAAGATAATGTAGCTACCAGCAATGGAAGCTTACATCTCTTACATTGTGCTGTTTGCCACAATCTCACACGTCTCATACCATGTTGAGCTACGTAACCTCAAATAGACTTGCTTGTGGGCTTTTATAGACAAAATATTCAGATTTCAATATAATTAATACTACTGTTTCAACAATGTCCATTTTTATGCCCATTTTATTTAAACAGCACCATTCCATTTGGTGTGGTATTAGTTTCCATTACATGTTACCTACATAAGCCCCATAGCTCTAGTCCGATCAAAATAGGCACACTCTAATCCAAATAGGTACACTTCAGACTCTAAACAGGTGTTGACTGATCAACACTATTTGCCCTTGCTAAGCATGAAATCTCAACAAGGCATTACAACCTTTCCTTAAGCCCTAAAACTTTCACAGACACACTTGATGGCAATAGAATATGATATCTCTATCGCAAGGTCAAAGAAAGTTGAAGAGGGTCTTCTAAGCACTGTGCAGAATAAAAGAGAGATATAAAGAACCTGGATAATCCATATATACCATGCAGCAGCTGGTTTAAGTTGCACCTGCCTGAGGATCTCTAAGGTAAAGAAAAAAAGCAGTAGCACAAAGGCTGAAAGGCTAAAACAGGCTAATGTGGATATACCCAAATAATCCCAGAGATGTTTATTCTGCCAGTCAGGTATTCATGAACTTGTTTCTTGGAATACTAAAATAGCACTACTTGGGTCTGACTCAGGAAACGTGGTTCATGATCGCCCTCTTCTGGCGACTTCTGCTGAAATGATGTTCAGTGTGTCAGTAACGGAGCTGTGTGGATTGGTGTGTATCTGCCAGAGTTTCGAGCATATATGTGACAGCTTTGTTGAATGGCTAGTTTATAGTAGTTTATCTGGGGAAACTGAAAAAATAAATTGTTTTGTATCTCAGTTGCTAACGCTGGAAATACATTTGACATGTTCCCTCTCTTTATTTGGCTGCATCAGAATGTTACAGGCATGACATGGAACACATGTATTATGTTATTTTATGATTATTATTATTTTTTATTCTTTCAGATTATATATCATACGCATTCTTATGATTCTTCTAAAATTACTAGAACAATACAGAATTTTTTTTCCCCCGGCCTGTCAGTAACACAGATAACACATAACAGTGTGTATGTGTAGCTGTGCTATCATCATTCA
>JBBPCY010000035.1:5598188-5625867 GCA_037974405.1 Brachyalestes nurse
GAAGCATTGGGCTGCCACCAACGGGAGGCACCCGGGGTGCATTGTGTTGGGACGGTACCTTGCTCAAGATTACCTTAGTGGCACCACTAGCAGTCCTGGGATTCAAACCCATAAATTTCAGATCACGGAGCACCTCCCTAACCACTAGGCCACCAGTTGCCCCAGTTAGTTCACTGAGATGCCCACTATACAAGTCTATCCTCTACAGTCCTCAATGGCTCACTGTAAGTCGTGTTCACCATCAACCCCATCAACGAGTCCGTGCCACCTTAATCAAGAGCTGTCTGCAGCTTGAGTGGGCTGAAAAACGTTACGGAGATGTTTTTTGTGAAAAAGATTTGGGTGACTATTGTCTTTGTTTGTTAGAAATGTTAGCTTCACATCTCCACTTCTAAACTACAGAACAAAATCTAGACTTCATGTCTTGTCTGATCAACTTCATCTGGGGTAAGTGAAGATTAAGTGAGTTCAATTTTGTTGTACTTTTGAGGGTACATTCACTTTTCAGCATGGGGTACTAAAATTGACCTGGACAGTACAGTGTAGGTGGAATAATGCATTATGGGGCATTATTAACTACTGAAGTGGTGTGAGGCCCAATGTAGGCATGCAGTTTGCATATGAGTGGTACAGGTTTGTCTGATCCCATTAGAACACTTATTATTTGACTTACCAGATTTGTATTAGCCTGCTTGTATTTCTCGACTTTGCCCCTTGTTCTGTTCGCTGATTCAGTTTGACTTCATTTACTCTGATTATTTGGAAACAGCTCTTTGGTATGACGATTCAGAATTGTTTGTGAAGTGACTGCCTTTTGGTTTCGCCTCAGACTCTGCCAGTGTCCGTTTTTTTAATCTGCTGCTATTCAGAATAAATCTTGTTGCCTGTTTGACTTCACCCTTGGGTCTCCCTTGGTGTGAACCTGACTCATCCATTACTTGTTTGGAAAGATTAGCCTCATGCAAAACTAAAGAAACAGAGTAAAAAAAAAGATTAGCCTTGTACAAAACTAAAGAAACAGAGTAAAGAAAAAGATTAGCCTTGCGCAAAACTAAAGAAACACACTTAAGACACCAAAAACGTCTTGGCTGACTGATTTCATTTGTAGTCAGGGAATCCAATCTGATACAGCCTGTACCATTTACTTTTATGCATGAGTGACTCTAGACGCTGCACAAATGCGATTGTTAACTATGCTCCCCTACTTGGGGTCTGGGCTCCTTGTTCAGCAGCACACACCTCATCGTTTGTATTCTTCCCCTTAACACTCTCAAAGAGATTGTAGTAGATGCGTATTTGTGTGTGTGAGGCAGCCTGAGGGTTACTGCTGGCCAAGAACTGCGAAGTGATTAATGAACCCCCGTCTGAATCTTTAATCATGGTAGAGGAGATCATTTACCTCTAATGAATAGATGCGCATAAACATCCCTGAGAAAGGACAAGCGTGAGGGCAACACCGCATTAGCATAGAACAGAAGGCTATGAAAGAATGCAGAAAAAGAGAATCTGTCCTCCATCCAGTGAAAAATGCACTGGGCCTCTGGGATTTATAGTCCATCTGAGAGAAACTGTTATCCTTGGGACTAAATGTTAATTGATTGCTCTAAAACCTTGATTATTAAGCAAATACCCAAAGCCACAAGGGCAATATGCCAGTGTGTGGCATAGGAGTTGATATTACACAGATTCACATCCCCAGGGTTCTTCTCCGCTTCACGTCTTTTCTTGTATGCCTGGTGTGTTCAAAGTCCCTCTTGGCCTTGGCATGCATCTCCTTGTCCTGACAATAAATCATCATCAACGCTTGATTTTCCACCTTTCATTTAACGCTCCCATTTATAAGCAATTAGGCTCTTCCAGGACTGCCTATTCCCCCACGGAGATCAGAACATAATTTGCTCACTAATGCAAGAATCACATTGTGTTGCATAGCTTCCAACAGAAAAACGTATTTTGTGAACCATTAAATACATTTTCCGGCTGCCTTTTCACCCTTATTTCACATGGAAAATATCTAGCCAATTAACTCTTCTGACCGGCACACTGATTTGTGCTGTTGTGAGTGAATGGTTATACTTCTTCTCCCTCCCATGATTCAAGATTCAAGATTATTTATATGACACAGGCATACAAATACAATGTGCCCCTGAAATGTCTGTGACACTGTGCAATATAGTTACAATAAATTAAAGAAAAATTATAGGTTAGAACTAGGAAAAACTGCAAAAATGTTCAGTTTCTTAGGTTTTATCTTTTAAATAAGATGTGATTCAGGTGATCAGTAATCAGAAGCAGAATGAGGTGCTTGTGTAGGAATTTAACAGACACTGTCATGGAATGGTTGTCATACTCAGAGATGATGATTTAAAAACAAATTGCTGTGGTCTCTTATTTTTTTTTCCAGAGCTTTATGAAGAAAACAACGTACTCAAATATACCTTACAAATATTTACAAGCTCTGAATGGTGCAAATGTACAGAATAGACTATGTACTATAAAGTGCGATGTGTTAGTTGCTGTTGATGTATAAAGTCATAAAGAACTCATGGCAGGTGAGATACAGTGAGGTAGAGATTTCAGTTTGTGTTTTAATGAGCGGTTTAAAGCTGTGATGTCTTATGGCCCGAGGACAGAATCCCTTCCTGAGTCTAGAAAGTAAATGGCACACTTCCCACGTATTGTACTGAATTAAACTGGCTCCACCAACAAATGTACCCTTCGGTATATGTTTGCAAAATCCCATTTAACCTAAAGAGAAATTGCACAAAATGCTTTAAAAAAATAAATAAAAAATTATTGTGTGGGGTGGTATGATGGTTTGCATGCTCTCCCCCATTTCTGCATTAGTTTCTGCTGGGAGGTCCAGTTTCCTCCCACAGTCTAAAGACATATGCATCAGGTGAATCTTAAATTGCCCCTAGGTGTGAATGTGTTTTTTTGTGTGTCTGGGCTGTGATGGTCTGTTGACATGTCCATGGTCCACAGCTACCCTGTTAAGGATACACTGTTCAGAAAGTAAATGAACGAAATAATTATGTGAATCACTCTGTTTTGTTTACAGTTGCTACATAACATTGAGTTTCCAGATTTATAAAATACTGTTCTATGGAACGGCACTATGTTGCTAATTAAATTTAAACTGACACTGGCACAGAATTTGGCACCATGCCAAGGTTAACTTACATTACATGGTTTAATTACATGATGGGTTAGATAGAATAGCAGTGTGACCTGAAAACTAAAGTAATCACAATTAGGTTAAATTGAACTAGGTCAAATGGAATTCTTGTGCACTTTGAAGATTGTTGCTGTGTAAGATCATATTTTTAGGTGAAGAATGGATTTAGGCGGAGGAACAGAACACCATAACTCCATAAATGCTTCATGCATCAAATCCTCTATATAAAAAAGGAAGGGCATGAGTGACATAACTTTTGTGCATATCTGAATCAAACAAAAATTTTTACTAGGGTCACCAAATAATGGAATGCACTGTTCGATTTTCAGTCCATCATGTTGAACTGTCTAACAATAGTTAAATATTAAGAAAGGAGCTGGTTAACATTACATTAGCTAGCATGATAACAGGTCATAACAAAACAAAATCTAAAGCACCAACAGTGGATTAGTTGATAACTCAAATCTGAAAAAATGAAGTCAAGCAAGCGATGTTAAAGGGACAGTGAGAAACTAAAGTTTGGATCTGTAGCCTTGGCTAACTTAATGTTAGCTTAGAGGGCAGATCACATATGCAAACAGCTTCACACACTAAAGAACGGGTGTGATTCAGAATTACGGTCAAGGGTACCTCAGTGATGACATGAGCAGACATGTGACAAGACCCAAAGACCCATAGCCTGATTGTGGATTGTGGAATGTCGGACACTGAATGAAGAGAATCAGATAAGAGACTTTATTTTTTACACAAAGCTTTTTTTTCCCATAAAAACAATGTATGGGTCTCCAAACACTGGTTTTATAGCAATTTGTTAATCCCCCTTCGCTTTTTGTTGCAGAAATCTATCTAGTTATGAATTTTGAACAGATCGAAGGGGCAGCTGGTAGCCTAGTGGTTAGGGCGTTCAACCTGCGATCAGGATGTCGTGGGCTCGATTCCCAAGACCGCTAAGCACGTCTGAGGTACCCCGAGTACAGTACCGTCCCCACACTCTGCTCCCTGGGTGCTGTTCCTGTCTGCCTGCTGCTTCACTTGGTGAATGGGTTAAATACACAGAAAGAATTTCATGCTGTTCACACTGTGTGCTGTGGTGTTCTCACATATGACAGAATGGTCACTTTCACTAATACCTACACAGAGAACATGCAGCAGTCATGTGACAAGTGAATGAAAGAAAGATCTTTTCATGACTGTGTCTTTAGCTAAGCCGCCCCAATTCAGAATGAACTAAAGGAGTGGCATGCCTGCAAGGCCTTGAGACGACTCGTTACTCCCAAGTCATACAAAAAAGTTCACAATGAACGACACATCACTAATTGGAAAGGAGAGACTCCCGGCTCCTATAAGAGGGGATGAACTTTTATCGTGACGTTACTCACCATCTAGAACTTCAGAAACGCTAGTCAAAAGATCTGACATCTGTGAAAAGAACTCAGAAGGTCTGACTGGCACAGTGGATGGGGAAGGCGGAGATTAGAAGCATCTGAATGGCAAAGTGGTATTTATTTAAAGACGTAGTTGGACGTGGTTTGTCCCACAAAGCAGCCAACCATGGCTTCTGCTAATGCATGAGCCCCTGGCGTGGTGAAATTAAAATTCACACGGTTTAGCTGAACATCTCCTGGAAGCTCTTCTGACGCACTGCGAAGAGGGATTTGGAGACAAATGTCAGCTAAGCGAAAATAAAAGCAGAAAGAAGCATCAATTTGTGTCACGTCCCTTACAGCCGCGTTCCTGCGTTTTCTTCATCTGTCTGCAGCTGTGACAGGAGGCACATTTGATGTTTTTTATTTGGGGGGGCGTCTCACTGGGGAGCCCCCCCGCCATGGCATCGTGCGCTTTCTGCTTATACACCATCGTGATTAATAACAGCAGCAGGAGGGGTGTTCAACAGCCTCATAAAACAACACTTACAATGAGCCTGAACAGGGGCTGATCAGTGGGAGCAAACCACGGGGTGCAGTGCTGCTTCCTGCTCCAAGCAGCCACTGCAGTAAGGAGGTGGGGCTTTTAAGGGTCCATGCACCAAGATTTCAAGGACCCTATTGCTTCTTTATGTTCAGTATTGTGCAAAAGTCTAAGGCACTGGAGAAAATTATATTTTAAAAGTTAGTTATCTGGACAGATTTCTTTCCATTCACTCAGAAACCACTTAAATAAAACAAAAATCAAAATTACATTAATACAAGATTTCATTTACGTATGTATGTTCCCAGTGTTATTGTAGGAACAGTTTGTTAATGTTATATTGTTTATCTAAACATTTATTAAACCTTTCATTTGTTGAAACTGACAAACTCTGCACATCATCTCATCACTGCAGCTGCACAAGTTTAAATATCTGCTTAACACCTTTACCTGCATTCTATAGCCAGTTAGAGATGAATGTAGAAGGCTAGTACTGAACATGATCACATTTTCTTTTGCTGCACTGTGCCCCATTTCAACATGTCAGACTGGGATGGGAAACATCTCATAAAAGCTGTTTTTCACACTCTAAAGCATGTTTTTCTTTCATTAATTGTCATTCAGATTTATAATAGTGCACATATAGACTGTGAGAAATAACACAGATTTGTTTTATAATTTGAGGTACTGCTTTATAACTGCATGCAGAAACAAAGTGAGCAACATTGAGAGTCATTGCTGGAATATAAAAAAAAGTTCGAAGTTGCCATTGGCAGTCCTGGGATTTAAACCTGCAGCCTTCAGACCACCAGCTGCCCCAAGACTGATATATTTAAATTAGCTCTGCTCTGTTTGACTGTCATTGTGTCTTACTCAAAACGCTGTCCAGGCTGAAACACTCCTAAACTGCTAAACTGCTAAACTGCTGTAGGCTGAAAAATGTAAATATGACATCACAGAAATAATGAATTCAATACAGGCTATTTTTGAAGCTGTTTTTAGAAGCTTGGGATCAGTTCATCATGACTAGGGCTGAGAACCAAATTTCAGTATATTCATGGTATAAGCAGAAAGCAATATTTGAAAATGTATTGTTAAATTACTTAAATACTACAGATTATGTACATTTTGTCATTCAGATTTGAACTGAAGTCTTCACATACAGTCAATAAACACCTCTGTTACAATCTAGTTTGAATAATTTGTAAGCAAATTATTAACACTAGCCCTTCTTAGTTAATCAGCAATCTTGTGCAATCAGTAAATAACATCAAACACATTGAGCCACAGCCACTTTTGTGTGTGTGTAATGAAAGAGAAGATAATAGAAAAAAAATCATTCAGGAAGGTATTGCAATCCTTTCATTCAATATAGGCCAGTTTAATCTAGTCTAATCATATTACCAGCTCACTGCATTGGATGCATGGTTTGTTACAGACATTGCTTTCAGTAAACACACTCTATAGAAAGAAGGACATTAAAACCTATAGTTGTTTTAGTTCAGCCATATCAAAGAAGACCAATGCTGTTTCAAATACAATTCATCCATTCATGCTCATGCTTTAGACCAATGTTTTCCAACCCTGGTGCTGGAGGCCCATTAGCCTGTACACAGTGGTGAATTCCCTTTCCCCAACACACCTAAACCAACTCATTAGGCCCTGGTTTCCCAAATGCATCTTAGTGTTTTTGAACTAGTACAGTTTAGTATGGAATTTCAGAATCCCCTTTGTGCGAACAATGCTTTTGGGAAACTCAGCCCAGCTTATTTCCAACCCAAAACTGAGCTGAAATGGGTGTGTTCAACCAGGGAATGAACCACAATCCCCAAAACAGTGGGCCTTCAGAAGCCAGGTGTGCAAAACTATGCTTCAGAGATTCTGTCTGTCAAACTAGAGCAGATCATATGTAACAACTACTGAATGTCACTCTCACTCACTCTTTTTCTGTAACTGCTTAATCCTCATGGCCACAGGTACCCGGAGCCTATCCCAGGGCCAGTGGGCACGAGGTAGGGACTCACTCTGGGTGGGCACCAACCCACCACAGGGCACATAGACCATTCACTCACACGGTCAGTTGATCCCCAATTCACCAGACGCACATGACTTTGGACTGTGGGGGAAACCGGAGATCCCGGAGGAAAACCACACCACCACGAGGAGAACATGCAAACTCTGCACACGCCAGGACCCGGATAGTGTGAGGCAACAGCACTACCCAGTGCGCCACTGTGGGGGGTCTACCAAATATTTATTGTCTGCTGGGGTGGCGAGTGGCCTCAAGAGGTTCCCTTGAGTAAGATACCGTCCCCACACAGAGGAAGAATTTCACACTCACTTATGACAGAATGGTAACTTTGCTTTATACCTTTACACTGAAATGACTATACCCAGAGTCTAACAATTCACTGTCCTCTGCAGACAAATGCAGGTTTCTGTGACAAGAAGGGGGTTTCTATGCGAAAGAGAAAGAACAGCGAGACTGCTGAGGACAGTCAAATCCTAGGTAAGCGGAAAACACACGAAAAGTGTGTGGAAATGGAAATTTGTAATCTGCCGACTGTGTCAACTCAAAACACAGCATATTTACACAGGAATATATTTACCTCTGTGTCTGCAAGCCACACACTATCTGAATATTAACGACGTGGAACATGGGGGAGGGATGAGGGTCCTGTTGGTTTTGTTTTATTGATTTGAACTCATAAATATTCATCGAGCTTGAATATTTACTCCAATATGTAAATTGAGGCAACCTAGCACACGATCAGCATTCCTGCTCCTCAAATTTGGGTAAACACATGACAATTATCACTACAACACACATCGCATTCATATTCATTAGCTTGACTGATCATGTTCACATTTTCAGGCTTGCTGTATATGATTTCTTTCTGTAAATATACTGTTCTACTGCATGATGACCAAACAGCAGCTCAAACAAAAATGTGAAATAGGCTCAACACGTCAACAGACCCGTGCTGTTGTTCAGTTTCAGAGAAGTCTGCTCAGGTGTGTTTGAAAGCTGTTTAACTGTCATACAGGATGACTGTGACCGCACGACTGTATAGCAGCTTTCAGATCTTTCTCATCAGTTTCATGACTCTACACCTCCTCTCTCTCTGTCACACATGCACACAATAATCTGTGCAATATCCTGTTGCTTCATGTTGTGTATTTTCTTACCTGGTTTCAGTATCTATCATTATGCGTAAGACTTTTGCTATGATGTGCAACAGTCTACCAGTATTGTGTATGTTCTAATCTATGTTCTAATCGGGTGTTAAAACATTATCACTATGTGCAATCTCTCATGTGCTGTTGTCTTACCATGTGCAGTTTCAGAAACAGGTTCCTTAAACAGGTTTTTTCTACCAGTGTTTTATTGGATTTATTTAGACTTTTATATATTTTATAATGTCCTCGTCTAAGTGTCACTGTGTCTTCAGTCGTAACATAAGTATCCTCCAGGATCCAAAAGGTTTTCTGATTCTGATGTCAACTTCAACATAGACAGGGCACTTTTAATGTATATTCTCACACTGTAGGGGAAATCAAGATTTTTTCATTATCATGACGATGTCATGTTTTTCTGAAGATACTGGTCACTGAACATAGAAAAGAGAACATAATTGGGCCGGTTTGTATTTAGTGCAGCAGAGAACATGAACCCGCCCCCCCAAAAAAAGTAACTGTAACCCATTTCTTTTGAAGCAGTGCATATTATGAAAACCGACTAATCCAACAACCTTCATTTCTCCCTGTTTTTGCATTTCACCAAAGCAGAGGCCTAGGCAAAGACTAATTAGGCTAATTCATCTGCTAATTTAAGTTCTGAGCATGAACAGTTTGGCTTAATGCTCATTTTTAGCAGCAAAGAAAATGTGAGTAATATTGACAAAAAAAAAAACAAACCAGGGCAGGATCTGATTGTTTTGTGTTCCTATTGGACGTTTCTTTCATATAAATACTAACTTTTGGTTGGTTTTGCTCTGTGAGATTTTTTTACTTTCAATCGTTATGAGAATAATGTAGTTGAAATACAGAAAAAAAAACCTTGATTACCTCAACATAATGAATTAGAGAGACTATAGAAAAGAATCATCCCTTCAACTTGTAACACTGGAAACTAGTCAGAGAAGCTACCAAGAGGGCTGTGGCAATTTTGAAGCAGTTACATTAATTTATGGTAAAGAGTGGTCAATGTGACAACAATATCCCAAGTGCTCCACAAATAAGTGTAAAATGACCATTCTGTCATACGTGAACACACCACAGCACACAGTGAACAGTTGCCAACCGTCCTGAATTGTCCGGGACATCCCGAAATATGGGTGATTTTGATTTGTCCCTTCCAGGGCAGTTCCAGTTCCGTATTCCGTATTCCAGCCCCGTCGGACAATAAGACTACTGTAAGCACGAGGCAAAACGCAGCAAGCGTTGTTATGAGACGGTTGTTGGTGTGTGCACTGAACACTAGTGGTAAGCTCTACGCGCGCACCTGCAAGAAAGCAGGGCTGCCACCTTACTCAAGGGTACCTCACTGGTGTCACTTGTAGTCTTAGGATTCAAACCCACAACTTTCTGATCACAAGGTGCACACCCTAATCACCACGCCACCAGGGGGCCTTGGGGACCACACATTAAGTCTCAACTGAGCTTTGCCAAAACTCACCTTGAAGACCAGTTGGAAAAAGGTGTTATGGTCAGATGAGACCAAAATCAAACTATTTAGCCTCAAGACCAAATGGCACATCTGGCAGAACACCAATATACCGCTCACTATCCAAAGGACACCAAACCTCTAGTACAGCGTGGAAGTGGTAGCAGCCTGTTGTGGGGTTGTGTCTCTGCAGCAGGGATTGGGGCACTTGTCAGGATGGAGGGGAAAAATGAATGGGACAAAAAAATTTCACAGTCTTGAGGAACACCTGGTGCCTTCTGTTGTCAATAAGAAGGCGGCTCACCTTCCAACATGACAGTGACCCAAAGAACACCACAAAACTGACCACACAGCGGGTGAAGGAGAAAAAGGTGAGTGTCCCTGTGCAGACTTATCAGTGATCTTAAACGGTTCTGTAAAGATTAGTGGGCAAGTATATCACTGACTAGATCTGCAAAGTTGGTAGTGAACTATCAGACTCAAGGCAGTAATAAAAGAAAACACAGGGGTCGATCATTCATCCATCTCAGTGATTTTTTTTTAACTGTTCCTATCATATCATCCACTTGCGTATTGACTAAATTCAGCTGGATTTTTTTTTATTGTGCTTCTTCATTTTACACTGCAAGCCAGCAAAATGTGAATATTTTGAAGGGGTTCTTTTCTACATTTATTGGAATATTTGACATGGGATTCATATCCAAATATTACCCAAATACTAGGCTTGTTTGTTTACAGGGGTAAACAAAGCCAGCGTGGCCATGTTCATGTTCATTTGGAGCTGACTGTATGTAACTCACCAAGACAAAACGGACTTCCTGAGGACTTGATTTCTGATCCGAAATTAGAATGGTTTTATTTGCTTACGGAGACCTGAAAACAGACATTAACATCTTATTTTGCCCAGTGACACATCATATTAATATACATGTATATACAAATACGACACCTAATGTACATTTTTAGAAAGTAATTCATAACGAGCAAAAATAAAAAAAAATAAAATAAGGGGAACAAAAGTCAGTCTCTCAACTAAAATAAAAAAGCATCCTTACAGTCTAGGGAAAAAACACCAGGGAGGACCAACAGGAACATCTGAATAATATCTGTATATTACAGATAAGAAAACGCCCTACCCTATGTTTCCTATTCGTATATATCACAGATGGTTTGATTATGCATAGAGGAATATGAAGTTGATAGGCAGGCTGGTCATGATGTTACCTGTGTGCGCTGTGGCACAGTCATTCATTCCTCAGTGTACCCAAGTGCGAAAAAGATGATATTTTCCCTAAACTGGATGAGTTACAAGCACCTAACATTTACATTCCTTTAATAAGGTACAATACACAGATATTATTCCATGTCGTTACCAACCTCCGCATTTTTCAGCTATCACGGGAAGTGATCTAAATCTACAATCTTTATAGTGCATTTTGAACAAAGACCCTTATATTACATACACGAAATGCTGAGACACAACCACATACACAATTTCATTTAGTAGAGCAAATGCAGCGTGAGTTACTCCAGGACTACAGGATGAGTACAAAAAATAAGTCAAAATGACACAAAAATCCAGTTCCTTCCATTCACCTTTCATTCATTTTCAACTGTAGGCTTCAATCAAGTCTATATTCCTCTTTTGCAGCTGAGCTACAAGCTATGGCTCTTCCACATGGCAGCTGGAGTGTAAACCAAAATAAGGGCTTGTTCATTCTATTTTAGGGAGGAGTCAACAAAATGTCCTAGTGTTCAAAGAAATATGCTACTGGATAGGGGTGCATTCTGCTACTAATCCTATTTTATTCTCAATATACATAGTAACATTTAGTGAATAATCATAGAGCATGATATTTGTGAATCACTGTTAATGGTGTTTAAAGCCTAACTATGAGGCAACACATGGTGCAGTATATATTACAATGTGAAAGTACAAGACAATCGGCGACACATGGCTCTTTGAAGTGTCTGCGATGAATTTCAGACATCAACATCCTTCTTTTTGTTCTAAAATAGAGCGAGTCAAAAGAAAGCCACTCGAGCAATGGGTATTATACAGTCCAATAGTCAGACAAGTGAGAAAAAAAAAACCACAATGCAGAGAGCGCCCTCTACCTGCGAATCAGCACACCTGCTGAATGCTGAAGCATATGGAATCTTCACAGATCTGAACATGTTCAAATCTATTTTATATAGAATTTTTTTTTTATACCAGATGCAGTTGAAGACCAGACTGGGCTGACTCTCAATCCCTTAGTAAGGTTGTGATTTTCCTGTTTTAGAGTTTTTTACATTTAGAGCTGAGTCCCTACTTTGCCAAAATAAACCACATAGTGGCGAGACCTCATGGGTGTCTAAAAACAGAATTCCCGCTACGCAGGGAAAATTAAAGACAACATTCCACACAGAACTTAAGTCCTTGGGAAAAAAATAAAATAAAAAAAATCAGCAAAACATTCCATTCCAGAACATACTGCAAGTTACTAATGCCCATCTATACTAGTGAAATATCGAGGAGCTCTCCAATGAGCCAGATTCTTTTGGAAGACTACGATACGTTAATGCCTTATTTAAAGAAAGTATATAAATAATCTGCTTAAATAATTCCGCTTGGCCAAAACTTGTGAATAAAAAAAAAAGAATCATAAAAAGCTGATAGTGTCAGGTACAGAGATCCCAGAAAAGTGTCAAAATTCTGGATTCGGCAGCAGAGGTAAAAGGTAATAAACGGAGTGCAGGCTTTGCTCTGTGACTGCACAAACTCCATCACAGGAGAACACTTAAAAAAACCAAAGAAAAAAAACTATGAAATCTGCTGACAGTGTGCATGTTAGAGATAATATACACCCAAACTAAGAAAATGTCAACTATTCCCTTCAAATCTTTCTATATCAAAAAGATGATGGCCTTAACAGTGTTACAGTACATAAATAGTACCTAGTTTTACAATAACTCAACTTGTATTGTTGCTTGTTACTAGGTTTAGTGTTTTAACGGCATGTGTAGTGTCTTAAGACGTGCACATAATCATGTGTACATTATAATTACAGTAATCAATTTTGGTCCAGTTTCTAAGGTGACAGATATCCCATATGGTAGACATTCAAACTCTCAACCCCGAAATTTACAACTGCTTAATAATCATTGTTATTGGATACACAATACTATCTATCTAGACCAAAAGTGAACAAGGGTTGCCTTAGGTATGGTGTAACAATCACATCTTGCACTATTATGCAACATTTCTCACCTTTCATATCTCTCATACATTTACTCTCACTCACACCACACAGATGTGTCAAGATAGAGAGAAACCTGAGCTCCTCAGAAGAGGTCAGGAGAAGTGAAATGTGTGTTCTAGACTTGATGAAAGACTGCAGTGCCCTCTGTTTGAAATACCAGAGCACAAGGCAGTCAGAGAACGTGCTGGGAGGGGGAGAGAGGTGGGTGGGATGAACTCTCATTTAAGGCGTCTGGGCTCCAGATCTTTTGAAGCTGTCCAGAAGGCTCTGCACGCCCTTCTTGACACTGGAGCCAACCCTGCGGGCCACGGAGTCTGCAGGAGGACCCGGCAGGCATGATATGGTGCTGGGGGGTCTCGCATCCAGACATTTCTGATACCTCAGCTGGCAAAACAGATGCATACAGTCAGACAAATAACTACAAAAGACACGTATACTACAGTTCTTCAATAGTTTGGCATCAGTCGTTATGTTAATGGACTTTTTGTGACCAAGTAAAATCAGCAACTTAATACATAATCATCTAAATGAATATGAATCTAAATTGATCTAATCTATATACTGATATAATCTATATATTGATATAAATTGAACACCAAAAGGTTATCTGCCTTATGATTGGATCACAATACAAGGCAGTCTGAATAATAATTTAATTTAAAAGTTTAGTCTTGATGCTATACAGTTGTATGCGAAAACTCCTTTGGATTATTTTCGAAAGGAAAATAAGTCAACAGGAACACAATGTGGCATTATTCTTCCCCCAAATGTAAAATGAATCAACTACAATGAAATTGTGCATTAAAATGTTTAAAAGTGTGTCCTCTGTACAGGACATGTACTTATTTTCACTTCAGGAAAAAAGGGAATATAAAAAAAAAAAATTATTTGCCCCAAACTTTTGCATACGTATCTTTATCTGTTCATTATTTTAGACACACCTAAAATTCTCTTTTTTCCTTTGTTGCTTAATTATGAGAAAACTGAAGATGCAAAGTATTACCATATTACAATAATTGTATGCATTTATCAGCAACCAAATAGGTTTTATACTATACAAATTATATAAACTCGTCATCAATTGTCTTCTCACTTACCATACAGGCAGCTTGCACGGCCTCGCTCAGGCTGGCGGCATTGGGCTCACACCAGAACATGTGGCAGATGAAGTCTCCCGGTCCTTCCGCCATGATGAAGGCAAAAGTGTGGACATCTTTACCCACGCCCATGAACGAAAGGAATCGCACGCGACACTCTGACAGAACTTCCTCAGTCTACACACACACGCACACAAAATATACATTAAATGACGACCTATTTGATACTTGAACAAACTGCATTGCAATATCAGAGGTACCCAATGTTAGTTTAATGATGCGGAAGACTTATAATCTGCAAACTCACCTCTGCAGCGATGATAGTAAGAGTTGCAGAAGCCACATTCACAGTCACAGGAGTCCATTCTTCTTTGTCTTTTGAGCCAAGAGCAGTCTCCAAGGAAGAATTAACAATGTCCATGCCTAAATCAAGCACACACACAGGGAGCACAAAACACAATACAGTTAGGCTTCTTTTCTAGTGACACACAATTTCAGCCAAGTTAATTTAACTGGAAAAAACTATAGAAAACTCTTTAATGAGTATGTACACCCAAAATGTGCCACTCAAAAGAATTGCCAGTTGCATCAAAGTTCTACCTTCAAAGCAACAGAAATAAGGGTGGATTTCTCCGAAAAATATCCCACGAGCTAAATCACTTTCCTTAATTACTGTGACAAACCTGCATTCCATGTAAAACAAGAAAGAACAGGCACAACATTCAGCCGCTACAAATGCAGTTTCCATACGCAGAAAGCAAGAGGTTCAGAGACCTGGAAAGCAAAACTGAATTATCTCTGTTCCTTACCTACTGGTTTTGCTACCAACACATTACCGAGGTAGCGCACCTGGAAGCGCTGGACCAGCTCATTCTTTGGTGCTGGGAACTCTGAAAGATGTGAGTGAGAAAATAACAGAGACTGTAAATTTTGCTTGCTATTCTGCCATTTTACCTTGCACAAAACAACTCCAATTATTTTGATTTGCATGACATCTTACCCTGGAAGGGGAGATCCACTAGTTTGGAAGGGTCGATGTTCAGCCTGTTTAGACTTGACTTTGAGGACTTCCTCTGGGCCATAATCTGCACAGAAGTGGTCACTCCAAATTAGACTTTTTTTATACCAATATCCACTTAATGTGGATATGAACAATGGTATAGAAGTGCTACTTCTATTTCTTGTTGCAGTGAAGCACATACACTAAGGGCATGTGGAGTCATTACTATGCATTATTACTAACAAAAAACGATAAACATATCACAGAGAACTGGTTACCTTGGAACAGACGTCATGCATGCTGGTGGCGATGTTCTTGGCAGGAGTATCGCATCGGAACACGTGACACTTCAGAACATTGGTCAGCTTGTCCCGAGCCACGTATGCGAAGTCCCTGTAATGAGAAATAAACGTCAGTGCTCATGTACGTAAAAACATTTGAGTTTAGAAGATGAAAGAAGACAGGTGGCTATGTGAGTACAACCAAGACAATGGAAATGAAATGGAGAGCAGTATTACATCATACTATTCAAAATGAAGCAGTGCAAATTTAATGATCAACTGTTACAACCTATAAAAATGACAAAAAATGAGTAATGCAAATAATCATATTATCCCTATTTATCTACTACAATTTATATTGATAATTAACAGTTCTAAATAGTCAAAACCTCTCGAGACGTTTATAAAAATGAGGCAGGATGGGATGAAAATGGGCTGTGGCAGCTGACTGCCATGACAACCATATATATAGAAAATTGTGCACAATAATAGCAAATACACTACCTCTCCCTGAGTCCCAGAATGCAGCAGCATAGAGAGAAATCAAACAGGGTTTAAATAGCAAACAAAAGAGGGAGCACAACAAAAAAGTCCAAATTGGTCTAGCAATTCAACTTAAACTAAATTAAGCAAAGCATGCATGTAACTGAACATTATTTATATGCAGCCATGTTTATTATTATGCAGCAACATTTTACTACAAGAGAGAAGTTTAGCAGAACTTAAAATAGCAACAAAAGATACAGTAGCAGAGAATGCAAGGACTCAGAAATTCAGACAGATAATGTGTACCTACCAACAGCTGATGCTTAAGACTGTATTTAAGAGTGAGACGTGTTTTAAGTGTCCTGGAATGTACTCTATGTTAAAGGATGTTCTTTTTAATATTACTAATCACCAAAAAATCAGTGGTCACTTTAATATATCCTGCAACTTTGAAGAGCTTTATACCCTTCAAACTAAAAACAAATCATGGTACCTTAGATACATTTTGTCAGTTCTGGTAATGGCATAGTTTATGTGATGTTGAAACAAGAACATATGCTAGTAAGTAAAACAAAGTAAATTGTAAAAAGCAAAAAAAAACAAACCCTAGTATGACAAGAACTTATTATTAAGTAGTAAATTCACATTTCTAAATGACTGGGAATATCATCACAATTGCAACCTATCCCTTCAAAATGAACACAGGACTTCAATATGAACACAGACCTTAAACAATAACAATAAATATCAAATAAAGCAACATTTTTTATCCCACACACTACAGGGTGTCCTCAAATTACAACACAGATCCGTTCTTTCGCCAGTGATGTAACCCGAATTTTGGTGCAAGTCGAAACACACCCTACCCTAAGTCACTTACTGATCCTAACATAATTGTAAAATCATGAAAACACAACTAAGCCACAGAACAAGGAAAAGGAAAACTCCCTCCACGTTACTGCGTATTCTTCCACAGCGCACCCAAACTAGTTCACCCACGTAGTCCGTAAGTACAAGGCTAACAGTGCACGAGGCTAACAGACTGGGAGTGAGCGCCGTAATTCGAAACGTCATATGTCAAGGCTGTTGTAACTCGAGGACCCCATGTATTTATGAGCTAAAAGCTATTCAGGAAAAAGTTAAACGTGCCAATTCACAAAATCCCTCAAAACTGCAGCATCTTCCAAAAAATCTCCAGCACACTGATAAAAGTTAACACATGAAATTGAAATTGTTTGTACTTTTGTGAACAGCTAGCCTTAGCAACTGCACTGACCTGCCGTTGTCCCTGCCAACGCCCCAAACACGGATGCTGACTATAGGCTGGGAGTGGAGCAAGGTCTGGCCCAGAGGATCAATCAGGTTGAGCATCTCATTCTCCAACACCAGAAGCATGTCTTTACCCTAAAGAATACAAATAGACATATCAGCAACTTTCATTCAATATGCACCTCGAGATCTCCTCTGTGAAATAAACACATGCATACCTCTCCCCAGATGCCAGCAGTGTCATGCAGGTTGTGTTTGTGGTAGGACAGCTGTCTGATGCAGTTATTAACAGCAATGCTGCTCCTGCCGGGTGCCATCTCTTCTTCTGATATCTCCACCCAGCCCAGAGATCGTACCGCAAAGCACTATAAGAACACAAACGCATATGAGCAAGAAAAGAGCTTGGAATCTCTGTCCAACCTCAACACACCCTGACTGGTCATTACTCATAACCCTCAAAACTTAATGATGCATAAATACTGATGCAAAAAATCATGTAAAAATCATGTTCCAATGTAACAGGAAATCTCATTTATTTGACACTTTGGGTGAGGGGTCAGTTCAGTTCAGTTATAGAGAAAATCAGATGAGTTTTAAACTCAAAGCATGGTGCTACGAGTCATAAAGTTATCAGACTGTATTGAGGTTCTGACCACAATTTCTCTAATGAGCAGGTTATATACATCAGCATTTGAAAGGTTGTGCTCAGAGGCTACCATAATAGAAAAATAGCTTTGTGGCAGATGAGTGTAAACAGTTTTTTATCATACTAGTATTGTGTAACCTTTTATACACATATAATTACAAATACTTATTAAGTAGCCGCAAAAAAAGGCAAAAAGTTTATACCTTGGCCTCCACATCAGTGCTGTAAGAATTCTGTTTATCTTCTCCTTCTGACTGGCAACAGCTGAACAAAAACAGGGACACAAAATCTTAAAATGAGAATGTTCAAAGCACCAGATAATGATGCAGCATTGGGGTGTACCACTTGGCAATCCAAGTACTTTGCCTAATTAATATCCCTGAATGCTCAAATCAAGAGGCGCACCTGAGGTTTATGGAGGCATAGCGCAGAGTAGCCCCCTCAAACTCCTTGAGACTTTGATCTGAAGTTACATCTTCCTCCTAAATAACATTAACGGCAGCATAATTATCAAACAAAACTACAAAACTGAAAACAGCACAATAAATGAGTGCAAGATGAAATTATGAGTGCAAGATTATCAGTTGACTTACCTTCCACAGATCATCATTAAATCGATTGTGACGGGACACACCATTCCACATGATCTAAGAAAAAAAATGTTTTGTGCTTGACATACATGCAACTGACAGAAAGAAGCATACTTCGTTCCAACTTTGTTGAGAAGCGGACTTTTTCCATTACATCTTGAAAGCCAACAGATTTACAAGCTTAACCAAAATATGCATGACTTATCAAGGTTTCTAATATGTGGAAAAGAAGTTTATGTAAAGCTTGTACCTGTGGCTCCTCAGATGGAGTAACGGCAGGCGAGGTGCTGGATGGTCTCTCTGGGGCTGCCCCCTCCTCCAGGGGAGATGGTGGCTCCCACTGTGTGGTGCCTGTGGGAATATGCCAGTAGTAGGTCCCTGAGGTGTCCCGCACCCGCATCCAACCAGCCGGCAGGTCTGTGTCGGTTTCAAACGCGCTGCGATCCCAGTACGACTCTAATATTCATGCCAGATGGTGGTAAAGGAAAAAACAGTCATTAGAAATGCAGGCCACAGTCTCAACAGACAACTTTCCTTTTAAGCACATAAGGCTAACTAAAATGTAATGACAGCACAAAATCATATCAATTACACTCTTTTCCTGGTGAAGAAAAAATATTTTAACATAATTTAATCACATTCAAATCTTCATCAAACTAGACCTGTACAGCATATAAGACATGATGACTGGTCCGCAGTCAAGGCTGAAAAATAAATCCCGACGAAAGAACAAAACTTGAATCACCCTGAAGTGAATACACTGGCGGAATTATCCTGTTAATTACATGGTTACTTAGGTAAACAGGTAAAATAATCTTTACACAATATGTCATGTTACTGATGGTATTGTAGTGGCTGAGTAGCAACATGTTAGACTACCTGCAGACTAGGAAAGGAGGAGGGTGTACTACTTTCACATCTGAAAAGCTCTTTGATTACAGACTTAAAAACACTGCCACTAAAGTTAGACACCTCAGAATGTCAAACCTATAATAGAAATGTTTGTTTCCAAGTCAGAGGGCACTTTGGCTCACAACAGAATAACTCTAGACCAGAGGAATTCTGGACAAAAGCGTAAAATGACCAAAACGCTTAATGTAAATTCTCTGTACCACAAGTGTCAGTATTGAGACATTCCCTTCTCCACTAACCAGTCCTTTCAATAAACTTTCAATAGCCCATGCACTGCCCCTTTCGGTATTGTCTGTTTTGTTGAAATCCTCCTTCAAGTGTTTATACTTCTTCCTCTTCCCCTTCCCTTCCATGCTAGTCTCCCCTTTTCAATTCTTTTCTGAAAACCAGGCCACCAACAGCTCTCAAAACGTCCTGCACTCTTCATAAATATTAATGGTAAAAATCTTCCATGCTATATGTCATTTTACTGTGCAAGTATCAGGCAAATAACCGTAAATAAGTGAACAGACTACTTGTAGAATGATATGAAAGATGTGAATCAGAAACAAGAAGCCAATACGAACAAGTTACCAATACGAACATTATTAAGAAACATCAGTCCTCCGACCATTACAATGGTCCTTTCAATTCAATTAATCTTACTGCGGCATTCCGAGGAACTGTATAATAGACAAAATATAATACTGCTATAATAATGCTAAATATCACACCGTACATCACTACAATGGTGCCTTGAAAAGTAGTGATGTGTTTAAAAACTTATTTTTACTGACCAACTATCTTCATTATTTAGATAATGAAAACCGAATACTAATCTGGAACACCTGAGAGAGACAAGCACTAAAAAAGAAGCGATTACAGATCTGATTTGCACTAGAGCCTTCTGTGCACTCAGTTTTGCAATAATTACCAGATGATATGTGAAACTAATTTGTAGATTAATACACCAATAAATGTAGTACAAAGCTGTGCATAATATTCAGTTTACCTGAATCTCCGTCAGGGGTGCTGTTGGCAGTGCTCCCCTGAGACAGAGACATACAGCTGGAGTCCTCATCACTGGCTCCATTCTTGCTGAACAGAAAGCATGCGTTCCTGCCTCTGCCTTCGCCGCCTTTCCTCGACTCACTGATGCTCTGTGTCTCAGAGGTGTCTGTGTCCTTCTCTCCACCCCCAAGAGGGAGGCTCTCCTCCTCCTCTTCCTCTTCTTCCTCCTTCTCTTCCTCCTCCTCCTCCTCATTCTCTTCTACCTTGCCTTTGGGGGCCTCAGAGGTATCAATCAGAATAGGTTCCTTGGTGGTGTTCCTAACATCTAAGTCAGAGCATAAAACCTCCAAGGTCTTATTATTCTCCACGTCACTGCCTTGCACCCCAAGCATGGAATTCTGGTTCGGGTTCATATCAGGGCTTTCGTTTTCATTTTCTACCAGGTTAAGGTTCTGGTCTGGGTTTCTGTTCAGGTCCTGCTGCTTCTCTGCTACTTTGCGCAGCTGGTTCTGGCCTTCCTTCATCCATTTGGCATTGCTCCCAGATACAGCATGACCCTGCTCATTCTCTTGGTTCCTGGCTCGCTCTTCCTCTCGGTGTTGAAGGGAAGCGTCGTCATCCAGTCCACCCATGATTCCGTTGAGGAGCTGGGACGGAGTTGTGTTTGCGTAGATACGGCGGCTCTTAGGAGAGGAAGTGCACGAGCCTTTAGCTTTGCCTAGCTCTGCGTCTAGGAGGGCACTGTGGGGGCAGCGCAGATCGAGGTTCAGCAAGGGTGGCAAACAGGTGTTCTCGTTGGCCAGGTCTGAAGGGTTCTCCAAAGACATGGCAGAGAGATGGAAGCCTCTGGAAAGGGCTGTCAAAAAAGTGAATAAACACTCAGAAACAACATTTTTTTTCACTATGATGACAGCAATAAAATACTCAAAATATGGCACTACAAAGTATAAATATTGTTACTTAAGTGAAGAAACACTGGTTCAAGAACACAAACTGAGTAGTAAGACAGAACTGAAGTGCAACTTCAGGACATCTGGCAACTTTCAGCATAGGAAGTCTAGTAGATGCTAATCTTTTATTTCCGGGAATTCTTTTGGTCTAAAATGAAGTGTTAAAGCTTAAAAGTGATTGTTGAGAGACAACAAACAGTAGGTGCTGTCACAAATATTGTAAAGAAAACTCAACATAAAACAGTAATACAAATAAAAAAAATATCCAAGTACTAACTAAATGAAAAATACCAATGACTAATATTTGTAAGTACACATAACTGTGGTGAACACCTCTCTGGTAGATACAAAAAAGGAAAAAGCTGGCTGGTGTTTTGGTATATTCATAGATGTGGTCACTGTCTACAAATAGAACAAACTCCACAAATGACTTCTTTGTTCAGGTTTGGGGTTTCAGTGCTGAGAGTAGTAGTACCAGTTGAAGTACAGAGTAACACAGAACTGAAGTGCATCCAGCAACTATAAGCATTGATGCCATTTATTTTCTTGTGGGGATTCGTTTGGTCTAAAATAAAGTGCTACTGCTTAAAAATGAGAATTGTAAGATACAGCAAACTGCAGGTGTTGTCACAAATATTATGTAGAAAACTAAACACAAAAACAGTAATACAAATGAAAAAAATCAAAGTAATAACTGAATAACTAAATGACTAAAATATGAATAGCTAATATTGGCAGCCAATATTAAGTAAATGTAAATTGGTGAAGCTGTGGTGAGCACCTCTCTGTTAGACAAAAAAAGGAAAAGGCTGGAAAGCGTTTTGGTATATTCATAGATGTGGTCGCTATCTACAAATAGAACAAATTCCACAAATGACTGCTTTGTTCGGGTTTAGGGTTTCAGTGCTGTGACAGTGTAAAGACAGGTTCATTTTGGTGTGAATCTAATGGAGTTGCACCCCCCCCCCCCTTTGCAACTATAACAGCTTCCACTCTTCATGGAAGGATTTCCACATGATTTTGGAGTTTATGTGGGAATTTATGCCCTTTAATTTATCCTGTAGAGTATTCATGAGGTCAGGTACTGATGTTTGGACGAGAACTCCTGGCTCCCAATTTTTGATCCAGTTAATCTCAAAGGTGTTGTATGGGCTTGAGGTCAGGGTTCTGTGCGGGCCAGTGAAGTTCTTCCACACCGCACTCATCCAACTATGTCTTTATGGACCTTGACTTGTCCACTGGGGTAACTCACAGTCATTCTGGAATAGAAAGGGCCTTCCCCAAACTGTGTCCACAAAGTTGTCCAAAATGTTTTGGTATGCTGAAGCATTAAGCTTGCCCTTCACTGGAAGTAAGGGGCCTAGCCCAAAGCATGAATTAAGAGGTGAGTCCCAATACTTTTGTCCATGATCGTGACATTCTTCTCCTCAGTACTGAACACATCGAACGTAAAAATGATCTGGTAAAACGACTGCCTTTTACCTGAGCTGTCTTACACCCATGTCTATTATTATTAAGGGTAGGTAGCTACATTATTACTGAAATAACAGGCTCCATTTTCTAATGCCAGTGTATCAGCTATGGCTCTGTAATGATAGCTGTGTTGCTACAAGGCTAATGTGGGCCCTAGCAACGTATTTAACTTAGTGGGTCGAGCTAGAGGCTAAACTAGCCGTCCGACAGCCTTCTATTGACCACCATACATAAGCTACAGGGACGAGAAAGTATTATACCAACCAAAATAACGAGTCCTATAACGTTAAACATTGAGTAAATAAAGCGTTATCGTATTTTACTATGCAACGCTAGAATCATCCTCCATGATCTCCCCGATAAACACACCCAGACCCAGTCTCCCCTCAGTTCACGACCAAAACAAACGAAGCTCAACGTTTATCGTTTTAACATTGAAGGAAAATGTCAACTCACCTTTTTTTATAAAGTGTCCTTCATTAATACCCCACAAATCAGTGCATAAAAGCAAGTAAAACGGATAAAATGTACCCCTCCTCCTCCTCTGCTCGCCCCCTATGCTGTACTCCTAGGACTGCATTAGCTAAGCTAACCAAGCTAGCACCGTTAGCCACTGCCTGCGTCACAACGCCCACGTCAAAGCAGCGTCAGCCCCCAGAGGGGCCCTTTAATGAGGTTGTGTCCAGAGATTTGTAGCTTTAAATCGATTTGTCACACAACCTTTAAATCAGTGTATAATATGTCATTTGTACAATATGCCACTCGTTTTAAACTTATTTTAGCTGATATTCTCCCATTTTGCAGCTGGTGAGTTGCCTCTGCGATCAGAAGGTCGTAGGTTTGAGTCCCAGGACTACCAGTGGAACTATGGAGGCACCCTTGAGTAAGGTAACTTACCGTCCCCACACCGGGCGCTGTGTTCCTGGCTGCCCCCTGCTTCACTTGGTGAATGGTTTAAACGCAGAGAAAGAATTGCACTCTGTGGTATGGCAAATGGACACTTTACACTAAAAAGAATTGCTTTTAAATCAAATTCAAATTTGTATTTTTCACATACACAATCATATATAGTACAACATGTTGTGAGCTTATTGCTGTGCCATGCCCAACCATAAGGATTAAAAAGAGAATTTAACAGTAGAATAGATGTAAAAAATACATTTGTAGTCACGGGTCAACAATGTGAAATTCTTTTTCTGTATTTAACCCATTCACCAAGTGAAGCAGCAGGCAACCAGCAACGCAACACCTGGTGAGCAGTGTGTGGGGTCGGTACCATGCTCAAGGGCACCTCAGTGGTGCCACTAACATCTCTGGGATTCAAACCCACAACCTTCTGATCGCAGGGGCAACTCCCTAACCACCGGGCCACCAGCTGCCCCAATGAGGGTGTATCTATACCAAACATTTGTACTTTTAAATCAATTTATTTTATCATACAGCTTTTATATAAGTGTGCAATTTTGACTCTTTTTCAACTTATTTTAAAAGTAAACCTCCTACTTTGCACAAAAAGAATAAATCAAAACCTTCTATCCATCAAAAAATCTATATAAAAAATTGCCTCTTCACTTGTCACCCGATGCAAGGTGGTGAGAAACCTCTGGATTATGACTGATGACCAGCTATCTTTCTCTGACCACACTGCATCTGTCTCTCAGTCATGTCGCTTCGACTTATATAACATCAGCAAAATCAGGCCATATCTGACTCAGTTTGCGACTCAACTACTGGTCCAGGCCATTATCTATTTCTCACCTTGATTACTGCAATGCCCTCCTTCCAGCTTGCATGATAAGACTCTTACAGCTGATTTAGAACTCAGCAGCTCATCTGGCCTTCCTACCCCACTGCTGTTTGACATACACTGGCTACCAAAATTTAGTTCAAGTCACTAATTCTTGCCTACAGAGTGACATCTGGGTCTGCACCCAGCTACCTTAATCCCATCATTCAGCCTTATATTCCCACTCGCTCCCTGCAAGCAACATCGTCTGGCTCTGCCAACACCGCCGGTGGAATGAGCAGCAGAATCCCTCTTCAAAAACCTCCGGAAGGCTTATCAGTTCAGAGAGCATCTCCTCTCGTAATCTTCTTGCACTACTACACTAAGATTTTAGCACTTAGTATTCTCCTCTGGTTCTTACACTGTCCTGAAATGTGAATGTTCCCTCGTATTGTAAATCGCTTTAGATAAAAGCGGCTGCCAAATGAATGTAATGTAATGTGAATCCAAATCAAATTCAAATTTTATTTGTCACATACACAATCATACACAGTACGACATGCAGTGAGATGCTTATTGCTGTGTGATGCCCGACTATAAGTATTAAAAAGAGAATTTAACAGTAGAACAGAAGTAAAACTACATTACAATAAAATTTAAATAAAGCAAAATATATTTGAGTAAAATGTGAAATAAAATGTAAATAGAAGTTGAAAGTTAAATATAAAGCCATTAAATATGAAGTTATTAAAGTGCAGTACATTGGGGTGAAGGTAGCTCAGTGGGTAGGATACTTGCCTCTGGACCAAGAGGTCATGGGTTCAAATCCTACCTTCAACATACCACCACTGGGTCCCTGAGCAAGACCCTTAACCCCAAATTGCTCCAGGGAGACTGTCCCCTGTAGTTAGGAAATGAAAGTCACTTTGGATAAAAGCGTCTGATAAATGCCATAAATGTAAATGTAAGTACATCAGTCAATCAAAGAGGATCAATGGGAGGTCACCTAGACCTTGTCCAGAGGGAAGAAGCTCCTCTTGATTTTCACTGTGTTGGCCTTAGGGGAGCAGAGTCACTTCCCTGACCTCAACAGGGAGAAGAGTCCATTGTTGGAATGAGGTCTTACATTATCCTCCTGGCTTTGAAACCGCTTGGTGTGGATGAACTGCAGGTCAGGGGGCTCAGTGTGGATCATGTGTTCATCTGAACATACTGTCTGTCCTGCTCGGTTCCAAAACCGGGTGTTAATATTCCCCATCAGGATGCTCTCGTCAAAGGTGTTCCATTTAGATTTGCTGGGGTTTTTTTTGTGGTTGCTTCATATACACAGTATAGTCAAATGTATTGGGACACCAGACCATTACACTAACAGGGACTTTTATGACAATGTATTGTGGGACTAATTAAGGTTAATACATTCATTCATTTTCTGTAACAGTTTAATCCGTACTAGGGTCGCGAGTATCCAGAGCCTGTCCCAGTGCCAACGCAGCGACTGACCCTGGCCAGGCGCCAGCCCACCGCAAGTTGAGTTCAGGGCTCTGTGCAGGACAGTCATGTTCTTCCACACTGAACTCATTAGGAAAAACACTTGTGTCCTAATACTTTTGTCCATTAAGTGTATTTCCATGCAGGTGTACCTGTGACAGTGACTTAAACTGCTACTTAAAGTCCACCAGTCCTCTCTAGTACCCAGATTACAGATTATAGACAAAAGTGGAGCACAAATTATCTAAGAAAAGATTTAGACTGCTACAGGAATGAAGAGGTTAAACACGATTCTCCAAAATGAAATAAAAAGCATGAACATAACAATGACGGGACGTTACCTTTTTACCATACACATTTTAAATGACCAAAAATGGTTTACACACATCACAACCTCTCGTGGAAAGAGAGTTTTAGAATCAAAAAAGTCCAGTAGTCGTATATAATCAGTGATTCCCACTTGTGGGACTAATAAGGGATTGTCTTAACTTGTCTCTCTTATTTGTCCTGGACTTTTTCCATTCTCTTTAAAACAACAGATCCAAAATCACAGGCGCCCATCTTAAACGTCAGCCTGAACAACGAAGTGGAACTAACATATATTTCTGTTCGTTATTCAGAGTTTTCAGGCTTCTCTGAGACACTCTGACTTCTGCAGTCCTGCATGTCCAAATAGTCCTAGAAAGATAAACAGAAAAATATTATTTTATAATATCTGCCATACTTCAGGCATAGACATATACAGCAGATAACATTAAGCTATATAGTGACATAAGCACAGTATGCTGAAAACACAGTTGAATAATTCAGAACCATGTTCAGTATTACAGTATGTAGGACACTTACACGATCATTTTCTAGAATGTTTTCCAGAACTCTCACAATGTCCTTAAAAGACGGCCGCAGGGAATAGTACTCTTTCCAGCAGTCCTGCATTATGTGCAGCCTGTAATACAGAGGCAGTTTTTAGAGGCAGGGCCTACAACCAATGCTAGCTGGTTTTGATTAGATTTAATTATTTAGAGATCTATATAGATTTATAGATTTGTTCTAGACAGTTAACACCACAGTACTAATGTAATCAGTGGTTACATAAAAATACATTGTTTTGCAGCCTTTAGGAATGTCCCAATACAATCAGAAGGATCAGGATCAGAGCTGATCCTGGCAGGTCCACACTAAACACGGGAACGTAAAATGTAATCAAGTGGCTTTTATATTATGGGGCTGCTTTCTACCGTTTGCCACTTGGTCACACGTCTCTCCTGCCATGTTTTCACTCGCAACTGGTTGGAAAAAACACAGTATTGCAGAATCATTGTGTAGCTCTAACACCATGCGCAAATACAGTAATATCATTGTTCAATAGCTGAATGCTGTGCATAACCTAATGTGGGGTAAAACGTAACACAGTATTCTTTAATATCAGTTGAATTACCATTTCAAGTAAAATGTTCGTGACACTATCTTATTGTTGCTAGTTATAGTGATTCATAGAATTGTTATTAATTTGTTGATATTTTATATATGTGCACTACAAATGTATCAACTCAAACTGTATCTGTCATCCACAAGCCATCTATAAAACATCTACACACACATATATATATTGTTGTGTTTTTATGCTGTTGTGCTTGAGAGACACCCTTGAGAGATAGATAGATAGATAGATAGATAGATAGATAGATAGATAGATAGATAAATAGATAGATAGATAGATAGATTTTATAGCAGATATGTGCAGGTTCCTTGTTTAAATATCAGAGCACAACAG
>JBBPCY010000035.1:5626074-5645875 GCA_037974405.1 Brachyalestes nurse
AGTCCGGAGTTTTGTGATCTTAAGGAACGTGGTGGATTGTAGTGTTTTAGAAGACTGGTTAGATATGTGGGAGCTAAACCATTTAGAGCCTTGAATGTAAGTAATGCTATTTTGTAATTAATTCTAAACTGAATGACCGCGCTGAAGCCTGAGGTCATCACATTGGGAAATTGTTCTTCCCTCATGGGTCACCTTGGCACCCATCTGACCCTCTCATACATTTCAAGAGCCATCTGAGGGCTGACAAAGTTCTGAAGTTTGTCCAGGCATGTGCAGTGTGCATGTGCAGGGCCAAGACTCCTAATCAACCTCCCCCGGTAGCACTCCAACCTCTCCCTGTCCCCCGGCATCCCTGGTCACACATCGCCATTGATTTCATCACAGCTTTGTCAGAGTCAGAAGGGAAGGACACCATCCTAACCATAGTCAACTGTTCTCCAAGGCTGTTCACATGGTGGCCCTCTCCAGACTCCCATCAGCCAAAACCACTGCCAAGCTGATATTGGAGCACAAAGTTGCCTGCATGGATCCCCCAAGGACATCATCTCGGACAGAAGGCTCCAATTCACTGCAAGTTCTGAGGGGCCTTCTGCCATCTGATCAACTCCACCAGCAGTTTGTCTTCAGGCTACGACCCTCAAACCAACAGTCAGATGAAGTGGACCAACCAACAACTGGAGTACTTCCTGAGATGCTTTGTTGCTGATCCCCAGAGCTCCTGGGCCCGCTACTTCATTTGGGCCGAGCTCTCCCATAACCTGCACACCTCCTCCCCAAGGGTCTCAGTCATTTTGAGGTATGCAACCACTTCCCACCTCCGATGTTTGAACATCAAGAACTGGAATTTGATGTACTGTCAGCCCAACAGTTGGTCTGCCAGGCCCACCTCTCCATCCAGCTGGCCAATGAATGGTGCACTCGACAACATTGTCGCTGGCACCCTCCAGGACGATTGTTCCACGTAGTTGATAGGGTCTGGCTGTCTACCCAGATTCTCCATTTACACACAAAATCCCATAAGTTCATTGCCTGGTTCATCACTGCATCACCCACCCCATCAACCCTGTCATCTACCAGCTCCAGCTTCCTTCCTCTCTCTGCACCCGTCTGGTTTTCCACATCTCACAGCTCAAGCCTGCCACCCCCCCATCATTGACGGTGGTCCTGCCTACACCGTTTGCCGGATCCTTGACTTGTGCAAGAGGGGCTGTGGCACCCATTACTCAATGAGTGGTCCTGGGACCCTGGCGAGTTCATCTTCGATCATTTGGGACTACCGTCGTCGGGTATCCTCCTGGCCAGGTCCTTCAGGTTACGGTCCTGGAGGGGGGGGTACTGTCATGCACACCGGTCACGTGACCGCTCCAAGGACCCGGAACAAAGCGATATAAAAATAGGCATGTGGATCACTGCTCAGTCATTGAGTCCCCACAACTTATACCCAGATGACCTCGTCCTTCTACTGTGAGCACTCTGCTTTTCTCTCTATCCCTCCCTTTGAATGTGTGTGTGAGTGAGAATGCGTATGTAAGAGTGTTCTCAGAATAACGGCATTGTTAATATCCATTAGCACATAAAGGGCGTAAAGAATGTACTTCACAAACCTTTAGCCTTGCTTGTAAATTTAAGGCCATTCAGGCTGTATTAGCTAAAGGCATTAGCGGGGCGATACGTTTTTGCTGCTTCTCTCTCTCACTCTCTCTCTCTCTCTCTCTCTCTCTGCTGCCAGAACATCCAGGTGACCTACAAAATTTCCACCACTCACCTAGTTGAATCAATTGCCTGTGGAGAGTTAAGGTCACAAAGTAAATTTCCACACTACTTTTCTTCTCCCTCTAGCCTCTTGTGGTGCACCCTCTTGTCAACCTACAGCTTCCAGCTTGCTCTCTCTGAAGTTTGAAGGAGTGGCACCACTTCCTCTGGGGGTTTGTCCCCTTCTTCATTGGGTTCGTAGTATTGTTGTGAATCTTGGGAAAACCATGATGCGTATTGTCGGACATTGGAGGAGGGACCTGGCCTTGAGAATTGGTAGTGGGACTTGTCCCTATGGAGGATCCAGGTCGGCCTGTCCAGTTCTGTCCTGAGGGGGGTGTTCCTTCATTAGGGTGCCGTGGTCGATCATGCTGATCTTGTTGAGTCTTGAACTGGTCTTGACCCGAACTAGGGTAGTTACTGTGCTGGAGCGCTGCCATCCATCTTTCATTATGGTCTCGGGAGCGGGTCTCAGCATGTTCAACCTCGGTTGCATTAGCACTCGGTGTGGACATGCTTAGTATGGTTGTGGCTTCAGGGGTTCTTTCCGCAAATGCTATTTGTTTGTTGTAGGCCCTGATCACTAAGTCTCGTAGCTGCTGGCTGGTCATGGTGTGGTGGCAGGCCATGAAACCTAAGTAGTGGCTTAGTGTCGGGTGAAGGTTTCTAAGGAAGAGGGCTTTGAAGTTGAGGTCCTCTTCCATGTTGGGCTCATTCTGTGATCCAAAATAGGCCCTTCATAGGCCACCGTAGTAGGCCTGGGGGGTCTCCTGACTTACCAGTTTGACATCCAGGACTGTAGTCAGACCTTATTCTGACTCAGGGTTGGAGAATTCCCAGGTCAATGCTTCACACAGCAGCTTGGTGTTGTCTCTCACTCTGTCTGACTGCCGATACAGGAAACTATGGACTTCAGAGTTCGAGGTTACCCAGATTAAATAGACCCAATCTTGCGGTGTTACATTGTCCAATCTTTGGAGGTGAAAGTCAACATCCTGGAGGTAGGCGTGAATATCATGGCCTCTGTTATGATTGTGGATGAAAGTGTTGATGTTTCGAGCCGCTGTGTCGAGTTCTTTTGTGGTGACATGTTGCTGGTGTGAAATGAAATTAAACAACACAACTCGTTGGCAGAGGGACTGGGACTCTGAAATGATTGCGTGTTCACTGGTGTGGTGGCAATTATCAGGGTAGCTGTTGCTATGACCCGAGAATAGGGAGTGAGAGAAAAAGTAAATAGAACAAGCTATGTGGCTTGATTTATCAGTTGGTGGGTGTTCATGTAAAATGTTCGTAAAGGAGAAGGAATTAAGGGCACAGAGGAAGGAAGAGAGAACAATGGATGCGACAAACAGGTGTTTGGACACTGGGTTGTTTCCTTGCTTCACTCGACTCGCTGTTGTCAGGCTGGATCCCTAACAGAAATGCTTGGTGAGTTGTGTGAGTTGCTTTGCACTGCTGCGAATTTAGCATAGCTGAATGTGTTGGTCGCTTTCAATGAGTCCTCTCCAAGCAAGGTGAGTTCCCAAAACTCGACTCTCACCAAACTCTCCCGGCCAACTTCCACTTATCAACACAACCCCAACAATTTCAGGTGCGAAGAGCGGTCAGTCAATCCAATCAGTCCAACCTTGGGACTGAAGTACCCCAACTTGATCAAGGCAGCCTGTCTGCAGGTGTCACCCAAATGTTTGAGAGACCACAGTCTACTCAAAGCTTGCAATGACTGCCCTGAGCACTGGACAGACCTTGGCTGGGTGGGGGTGCTTGTTGAAATCAAAGTTAGCAGTGTTTTCCCAAGTGTCACCCAACTGTTTGAGAGACCGCAGTCTACCCAAAACGTGTAATTACATAATTACGGTCCTAGGCACTGACCAACCCTTTGGCTGGGTAGGGTTGTTGGTTGAACCCAGAGTTAGCAGTGTTTCTCCAGGTGTCACCCAACCATTTGAGAGGCCAAAGTCTAACTCAAAACTTGTAATGACAGTCCTGGCCACTGACTAACCCTTTGCTTGGCTTACCAACAGATGTAGCACAGCCGTCAAAACCTGAGACAGATTGAGACACCTGAGACAATCTTCATCAGATTGTTGAGGACCCCCTTTAAGTTTGACAGTCTGATCAGCTGTATGTATAAAATAATCGTGCGATGATTACTTAATATGGATAAGTTCAAAATGAAGTTTTATTTAGCATGATTTAATCAAGTAATCAATTAATTAATGAATTATTCAAATACTACATTGATTAACTCTATCAATAATCAGTCAATTTGTTTGTTGATTTCCAACGACCCCTCATTCGCCATAATAGCCCAGGGAGAAAAGAAGTTATACTGTTCACCTCGGACAGAAGTAAAGGGACACCCGGGCGAGGTGAACAATATAACTCTCCCGTGAATGATATAAGGGATCTCCTATGACTATTATGGCAAACGAGGGGTCGTTGGAAACAGGGGCAGACTGGGACTTTAAAACAGCCCTGGAATGGGGGGGTCAAGGACTGCGTCTCGGCCGTGGTTTGTGGGGGCGGGTTTGGTGTGCGCAGAGATCTGCATCTCGGCCGAGAAAGACAGGCCGACAGCTGTGCACTGGACGGCCGTTCTGGACTTTTCCAGAATGCACAGATTGCCATTCCGCCCCTGGTTGGAAAGGTCTCATCGAGCCCTATCTGACTGTGAAGTTTCACGGAGATGGTTGCCCCGCCTAGAAAAACCGTGAGCACGTTCCATGGGGGACTAAAGTATTGGGAAACCCGAGCGAGGTGTCCCAATACATTCGGCAGTCTTGGCTTTTTCTTCTTTGAGTCTGAAGTAACTCCAAACTGCTGACATGTTGGCAAGGCTGATACACAACAGAAACTCTATACAGTCTACTTTCTGTGAATTACATTTATACATCTTTGTCTGTCTTTTTGTACATAAATGATAAAAATGTGACAACATATGTTTTTTCTTTTCAGAAGTATGACTGCATTTAACAGAATGTCTCCAATCACATAAGTAAGAAATAAAATAAAAATGTATGAAGAGACAGTTTAAAACATGCCTCATGAGGGTCAATGTGCTCAGTCTTATACTTTCAGTCATATTACCATCTGTGGTGGCACGCAGAGAGACCTTGAAGCTGATATGATGTTTTGTCTTTTGGCTGCAGTGGTAGAAAGATTCTTGTGTCCCAGTTTGAGTGTCAAAGGTTCAGCAGACACAAAGCCTCTCTCTTCAGGATCGGCTCCGGAGGAGGACAGCTGCTCTGCAGAGTTCTGCAAGTCCCTAATGATGCGCATTAAGGACCTGTACCTGCAGGAGGTAGAAGGAATTACATTGTTGGTATCTGAGATATTGCAAATCTTGAATAAGTAAACCGCAGTCTGAACACATATTAGTACCAATTTAGAGATATGGAAGCAAACTCACTTTCTGAGCCACATAAAAGCAAATCCAATGATGACTATTATGAAGGCAGATGTAATTATGATTATCCAGAGCATCATGCTTTTTACACCTGAAACAGAAAGGAATGAATCTGAGTAATGAGCCTATACATTTTCGTATTATTTTTAGCTTCTATACAATGACAATGCAAAATTCCATACTCTCTGGCGGCCTCTTCTTTTGGATACAGACCTAAAACAATAAAGACAAAAGAGGAAAATAAAAAGGAAACTTTACCTGCACGAAGCATTTCGATGTTATCAGTAACGTTTTTCAATCCAAAACAAAAAATATAATCCCCTCATACAAAAATTGCCTTCATTAAATAAAAAATTGACAGTTTAATGTACTTCTTTGCTTGTGATTGTTATGTATTGTTATGTTCCCCTCCCCCATCTAACATTAACCTAAATGTTTATAAGACGAGTGGCTTCTAAAATTCATGGGGTTCCAATGGGGTGCTTATGGGGGCAAGGAACATTTTGGGTGTATTTCTACTTAATCTTTTGCAGTTTTTTAAATTAGTTTGTTAAATCTGCTTTGCTCATATCAAAAATGTAGACAAAGTTAAACACAACCTACTATAAAATATATTTCAATTAGCAGCTTAGTTAAGTGCACGTCAGCTACTCCTGTGCATCGTGAATTTGTAACAATAGTAACTTTCAGGACATCAGCAGACAGCATTACTAAAACCACTTAGAAGCGTAACATCATCATTATCCTTTTCATTATTTACACCAAAATGATGTTATAATTATACATTTAGAAGTTATGTAATGATCTGTATTTATATACAGGTCACTTTCTATGAATTACATTTACATTTTGATTGAGATTCTGTACCTCGCATCGTTTTCTGTTTGTTTTTTTATAATTATAATAACGATGACAAAAATGTAAAAGATAAATATGACTCCACGAAAAGTGGTACACGTGAAAAAAAGGAAACGTTGAAATTGAATATACGAGCCGACCAATCATAAATTACAGCCATTAAAGTGTATCGGTGATGTCATGGAACAGAGATTTTTGTGGGAAAGTCAGCAATGGCCTAGCTATAATTTCAACAAGGTTCTGGTTGTGGGTTAAGTGGAAAGCAAAATGACACTTAGTGTGCACACAGCAGCTCTGAAACTAAAAAAAGTTTGAAAACTGCTATATGACAGATAAGACTTTAGCTTTACAATAGTTAATAGTAGTTTAATGTAAATTTGCCTCAAATGTAATATTCCTCCAGCGTACAAACAAATTGCCCTAAATATGTAGTTAACTAATCTATTAGAAGTAGTTAGGTAATGGCCACATTGCCACAGATAGAAAAGTAGTTAGATTTAGTAGTTTAGATTTAAATATTTAAATTACATCTTTAAAGCACTTGGCTATTTGAATGTACACATAAGAAGAAGCAGTCTAATGGCACAAGGTGCCATTAGTATAAAAAATTAACTTGAATAGAGCATTAAAAGTTAAACACAACCTACTGCTAAATGTAGTTAAACAAGTTGTGTTGTATTTTTCTTCAGCATCCCTCATCAGTAAGAGGCCCTAGAAAAATATACTGTTTTAATACTAAAAGAAACAATACTGACTTACTCACGAAGACGCTGATCGACTCTAATCTTCTGTCGAGTTCATCTTACTGTGCGAACTTTCTCAGGTATACAGAGACACAAGTTCCACTGAAGGAAGCGAAGTTGTCATTTCCTTTTGTGATTTCTCTGTAAAGTTCTACCTCCAGACCTTATAAAGGCCATCAGAGCTTTAAGCCCACTTTGGTTGTGGTTTCCTGTCCACAAAAAAACCTCTCATGTCACTAAGACAATATCCCAGACGGCTGTTCTGAAGCCCAACAATTCAGTTAGTTATGATCATGTCACATTAACAGAAAATGACAACGAACAAAGAGACTTGATGCAAAGAGGACAATGCGGAGAGTTTACCTAAATCAGTCTATTTCATGAAGTTTTCTTACTCACTTGGTCAGAAAGGTCGAATACAACCTTTACCCCTTAAAACCTTTTCCTGTCTCTTGATAAGTGCGTAAGCTAAAACTATGCAGTTTTTTTTCCATCTTGTCATTTTAGCAGTGGTCAAGTGCAAAGCGGTAACATGTAGAGTGAAGTAAGTGTTGAAGAAACAGATGGTGCGAAAACAGTTGGTGCGAAGATGGAGCGAAGCCTTCCTGGCTTCAGTTTGCAAAAACCACATGCTGTTTTCATTGTTTTGATACCATCAGAAGCCTTCAGGCACTTCAACCCTGAAAGCAAAAGGGCCACAGACATTTCAGCACTCCTAAAAATAAAGGTTCCCAGCTCAGACATGTTCCTAAGGAAAACCTTTCTTTGGTACAGAACCATTATCATTTTGTGGAGGTTCTTAACACTTTGAAAAGGGTCTTCAGACTTCACCCGACCTAAACGTCCACCAGTCTAAAGTTGCGCTGAAATCTATGAATTCATATTCATGTTGCATGCTGATTATCAACAAAGCTTTACTTCATGCTCAGGACGTTTTAATAGTTCATTTTCCAGTACACATATTTTCAAAAAATGCTCTGTACAGTCTTTGTCTTTAAAGAAGTCAGTGCAAATCCTTTGATTTGAATAGTACTTAAAGATGAATTACATTAAATAGGTTAATGGCAACAAAAACAGTTACAGTTAATATAAAAGAAGAGCATTTCAGTAGATTATTAACATAACAGAAGAGGCCTTGTCGAGAAACTACTGTGGCACTTGGCTTACAGCCAAGAGAAGGAATAAGCATGAACCGGTACAGACAAGGTAAACACGCTGCTTACTGACTGGTATTACTAGCCAAGTCCCGATTTGCACTCAACATAATGCAAGAGACAATTAGAGACACTATGACAGATCTGGGGTTGCACAGTTGGGTAATATTTAATACTATTTAGACAAGATTGACTAATTCAACTCCTTCATGTTAAATATGTCATATAGTGGCACAATGTAACAAGTTCAAAACAATACTAATTGTACTGGCTTAACTGGCTGCTCTCTGACGGACTTCTCTGGGCATCGAGAATAATTAACAGTAATATTACAGCACAAATATACAGGTCCACGCTGTAAAATGCTTCGTATTTAGCCATTGATAGCTGATAAGTGGAAGAGAGTCCAACCCTTTACATAGGAATTCTTTTTTTTTTCCCCCTTTTGCAACTACAAATAAATAAAATGCTCAGACATTTCCTCTGTGACATGCTGACGCAACTTACAATTCTGGTCTCCTGAGCAAATACGATGATGACAGTACAATGGCACAAACTGTACTACAGGACTTGTTGGCACAGAGAAAACTGAGTCACCGAAAAAAAAAAATGCATAATGATTATGTCATATGCTAAAATGACACACTGTAAACAAGCGTGGAATGACATTCAACGTGTAGATAAAATGTTTAGCCACAAATGTGCAACATCGCAGAACGGGACCATAAATTGACAGCAACTTAAAGCATAAAAAGTGCATCCAGTATTATTAGCATCTTAACACAAACATAAAATACTTTAAAGAAACATAACATGATGTAATCTACATAACAAAATATCCTTGATCACAATAGCAGTGAAAAAACCCCCTCAAATTATACTAGCACAATCAATAACAAAAAAAGTATTTAAAAGATTCTAAACAATAAATAGGCTAGTACCAACCGCATTTTGTCTATATCACACTGATGTTAATGACTATCTCTCGTCACAAATGGTTCATACAGTATGTGGCCGGCACTTACTAATTTATTCTGTACATAAAATCGCAAACAGGTCAACATGATTAGATTAAAAAAAAAAAAAAAACGTATGTGAGAAAGACAAACAAGACTGTCAGTAGAACAGATGCTTTCTTGAATTGTCAGACGTTGCAAGCCTGAAATAACTGGACAGTACCACGGTTTGGCTAAAATTTGAAAGAAAATAAAGGACTGGGGGGAGCTCCTCTCAATCTGAGAGACTTCATCTTTTGAGTGTTCACTTCTCAGACACTGACAAGAGCTCGGACATCACTGAAGAACACAGTACTTCTTGTAGTCTGTTTCAAAATCCTCATCCATGCTGCTGGTGTCAGCCATCTTTTTCCCGTCAGTCTTTGGCAAGAACAGGGAGCAATCCACTCCCTGCTGCTCGTAGAAGAGGATGTATGCCGAATCTGTGTCTATCTCTTCTGGATTCACCTCCTATACTCATTAAATATACAAACACATTGTGAATTTCTTGAAATTACCATTCATCTAGAAGAGGACGCCTGCATGCCGGAGATCTTACCTTGCAGCTGCTGTCATTGTAACAGTACCATTTCTCATTGGGGTTTTTGGCATACGTGACATAATGGCCTCCTCCAAGTATTCCTGAGTGACACTGCAAACATAGAAGCACTGCTTACACGAGGTCTGGGAACGGGCACAATGTGCATGAAAAACATTTTTCTATCACAGAGATAAAAACAGAGATAAAAACATCTGACACTGAAAAAACGTGTGGCTATAGTCTTTGGTAAAAAATTAAAGAACTTTGTTGTAGATTGTAGAGTTAGAGATAGGTTGTGCTACAAGTCAATGAAAAGATACTCACTGATATTGCATACAGGTCGTAGACAGGCTCCAGGCAGATCCTGTCTCTTTGGTCCTGTGAGGCCTCCAGGTCCATGCTGTCTTCAGTGCAGCCATTGCTCTCCAGTTCTGAAACCGATGTGGCGTTGTCACAGTCTCTACCTGTGTCCTCACCCAGTGCTGAGTCTACGCCTGTAGTTTCAGCTTCACTTTGGGCCTCAGGCTTAGTGTTGCAGGGCTCCAGCTCCAGAGGGCTCTCCCTGCCGCTGTCCAGGCTTTCTTTACTAATGGACAGCTGCAGTCTGGAGTCCAAGCGGGGCCCTCGTTTCTGACCCTGCTTTCGGACACCACCTTTGGGGCTGCCGCCTCTACTAAGGGATGGAGACAACAACCTCCCAGAGCCAGGTGAGTCTGTGTAGTACACACACACAAGCAATTTTAAGCAATTGCAAAGTTCAAACTGTACACAATACAATGCAAGCTACCATATTGCAAACTACCATTAAAGTAATGGTCAAAATCTGATGTACATGATTTCCTCTTTATCCCAAATGTAGCTGACGAGCCAAATTCATTTGGTGTCCCGTTTGCTTTTTGCACTGGAACTAACAAATAGCTAGCAAGTAACTTAATCTTGTATCTTCTAGTTTATCATTCTGAATTAATAATACACTCAAACTACATAGATTTTCTGACACGGTATGTCATATATTTTCTAAAATGAGAGTAGTACAGGCTTCAGTGTGCTCACTACCACTGTTTTTAGCAATGCAACACACATTTTTATTTAACTGGATTGATTTCGATTTTTGCCCAGATCATGTGGGTCAGAGCTGACCTTTCATGTTACTGGAGTTGGAGTTGGATTGGTCTCCTGTTCCAGAGGCTGACCCCTGTTCCGGTTCAGACAGCTCCTCTTCCAAACAGCCTTTCCAAGCCTGCTGGCTGTGGTCTGCCTCCCGAGGAGTCAAAAATGCACTGGGGTCAAAAGAATCCCTGGGGAACCGCACAATTTTCTGAGACTTAATCCAGCGTCCATTCACAAACTGGAACCGCTTCAGATGTACAATCTGTAACAGAGAACACACAACACAGTTAATGGCACTGTAAAGGTTTCGCTCACAATGGAAAAAATAATCACAGACTACATTATGAACTCACATTCTGCAAACTGGTGCTTAACGGCATGCTAAATACACTTTACTAGTCACAGGGAAATATCTTAGTCCCAAGAATGCAGAGGTTGAAGTGAGATAATGTGTAAAGGTATTGGGAAATGGTATGGGTACCAGTATTGGTGGAAGTCTCCAGATATCCAGCTTCTTGGTGGCCAGACGGTGGGTCTTGCACTTGGAGCAGTAGTACAGTTCATTTTCACCCAGCTCTTCTTCAGAGGTAAAGGCTCTCAGGCAGCTGTCTAGACTAATGGGCTCAGCCTGTGCACGGCGACTCAGCTCCACACTCACATGCTCCTCCACCAGCTGCCAGGCATAAGGGCAGAGAACTTACTGTAAAGGACTTACACATTTCTTACCAACAGTGTCCAAGTTACATATTGGCTCTGTAGGCAGAGATACAGTTAAAGGAATGGTGCAGCAAAACCTCAAATTCATAATTTACACCAAATGTAATTTACCAAATGTGTTTGGTGTCGAAAGTTTGCATCTATAGTTTTGCACTGGGAGGTGAATGCAGCCAACAAGTAATGTAGACTCACATTGTACTGATTAGCACCTCCTTGTGGTTGCAGAGGTTTTTAAAGCAGAATGACCCTATTGGTTTACTGTATAGGTCTTACCCTCTCTTGGGATGTCTGGTAGCGAAGGTGCAAGGCAGTAGGGTCCCAGTCAACTGCAATGCAAACATTTCCTACTGCAGCCCTGTCATCATTACACTCTATGGTGCAACCTCTACAGAACCTGAGGGCAAAAAAAAAAAGAGAGGGTCAGTACTTTCTTACAAGTTCAGTCCACCTCAAAAACAATATATACATATAATGCTAAGGAATTCGATCACCCATACCTGTACCATGGACACCACGCACAAGAGTTCCCATCGCCCTGTACGACACGCAGAGTGAATGGGTACTGGTAGCCCAGACTGTCATCACTGAGGGAAAAGAGAATTTATGTTTGTGATGTTGAATTTGTTCTACAGGTACAATGCGATGTACTGTTTTTCTGTCAATAAAAATAAACAAGAACAAATCCATGCGGTGAAGGAAAGAAGGCAGTCTGACACATCCTCTAAATGTTATAATTAAAAAACAATAGCAAAGCCTTACAAATAATGGTATACCTAGCTGTATTTTCTAGCCAAGCTACTTAATTTTAGCCAGTAAAGTTGGTTAATCAAGTAATCATTCCCTGTGATAGCTGCTGTATGCTACTGATACTGCATTTATCTATTACACAATTGTAAAATTGTAAAATATGCACATAACATTATGCAAGTTTTTCACCCCCTGGCGATGCAACAGAAATCCAAGACAGGGAGTCCAAGAGAGCATAATGACATCGCTCTCTCTGTGGATACTACAGCCTTTCATCTCCCCACATTACTTAGTGCACGTTAGGTAATGTGGACATCTGTTAGCTGACATACAGAATAAGTAGTTTGTGTTTTCCTCCAAGCGTGTTGAGCCATTCAACTTTTAATTAGTGGCTGTTTGATAAAATGTGATGACGCGTTCACATCTCACATAGGATGCATGTGCCAGCCTTCAGTCTCCCAGTTAGGCAGCACTGTGTGTTATGCAGAGAGACCTAACTAGCAAGTGGAACTGGCCAAAGCTATGAAAACTGGGGAGAAAAATGTTTAATCAAAAAATGGACTTACACTGCAGATAAGTAATGCAAACATCCATTTTGCAGAAAAAGTACTATTAGTTGATAGGACTTACATTCGTTTTTATTTTTACATGATACACAGACGTGGATCTCCTGAAGGTTTTGTGTTATGATATTTTACTGAATCTAAACACAAATGTTTTTATTTCCTGAAGTTAGCACTACACACCATATAAACCTGATACACAGCTAAGGCACTAACCAGTCTTGGGCATGGTTGCTCGACTCCTGAGGGGGCAGAGGACTGGCCAGTCGGGACACTTGTGTCCACACAGTGTTGTACAAGTCACGGCCACGTGTATCCACTGTGCAGGGAACAATCAGTGGCATTCCAAACAGACTGGGCCTGTTTTTCTGAGATGAGAGGAAGTATAACTCGGCACGCATCTGGGGAAAAAAAAGCAAAATCAGCATATCTGCAACCGTTTTCTGAGGCCATGTAAAATGCGCTGAATTCTTAGATGTCAACACTAAAGAAAAATATTTTTACATGTGTAGGTTATGGACTCCTGTGTAGGTTATGATTCCTTTTTGTCAGTAACAAATATTTTCAAATGAACAACCAGCTGCAGTTCTCACCATTTTCCGGTGGATGGCAAAAATGTATCCAGTGAAGGGGCCAGCAGAGGGTGTCATAATATGGCCATTAGGGAGCCCGTTGGCAGGGCTACCATCTGTGCTACAAGGCACCACTGTATTTGGCATGCCCTTGGGAATTATGTCAAGCCTTAGGGATGTACCGTTGGAAACTGAAGGGCTGGTACCATTTGCAACTGTGGGGAAGTCTCCTATTAACATAAGCATCAAAATGGGAAAAAATGGGAGGTCAGCAATAATAAGCAATAATCAACCTATACTGTAAAAAAGAAAAATACAAGAGAAGCAGGTGTTATTACATTCTAGGTCATTCAAAGAGGAATCACTGATTTTATATATAACATGAAAATGTAAAATATATTTGATATACTTTAGAAACTGCACTTAACTCCATTTAAAATGTCAGTTGCCCATTACATTGTGTGAATATTATATGACAAACAGACCAGAAGAATTGTAGGAAAGGAAACCTTTTGAATCATTTCAAGTTAATATGAAAGGTTATTAAGAACATTTTCTCCTTCTTAGGAATAAACATAATTCTCCAAAGATCTTGCAGTCTCACCAGTGCCCACTTCTTTTGGAGAGGAATCACAGGAGGGGGATGTTGGCAGCGGGATCTCAAAAGCACACAGGGAGCCACTCACTGCACGCCGCACTTTCTGATTATCTAATGGAAAATTCTAAAATAGAAATACTCAGTCAGAGTCTAAAAGAGAATCACAAACAGTGAAGCTTCAAGTAAAAAAGGATTATGTTGGATATGCACCTTAATACAGGACAAATGGATCTCAACCAGTAAGATCTGCTCTGGCTTCAGATGACACAGTTCGCTGAGCAGAGTCTTGAGGCCGGAGTATTTCTCATCCACATTGAGTCGGAGTCCGTACCGCACTGGAGTAGAGCCATCAAGCCTTATAACTATACAGAAACCACAATGCAGGCCGTTAAATGAGCACAGTCTAACAAAGTAAATCAAACTGAACACATACAGCTCTGGAAAAAATAAGTGACCACTGCCATTTATTTTTAAATCAGCCTCTCTATGAGTTTGACAAGCATTCCGTGCCAGTGTCTGTTAAATTCCTACACAAGCACCTCATTCTACTCTATGAGGTACTGATTAGTGATCACCTGAATCACATCTTATTTAATGAGGAAAATTATTTAAAAAAAACACTGATCCCACTCGGCTAATCAACACTCCCCTCTTGCAACGTGACCAGTAGAAGTGCATCAAAATTAGTTATTGCCATTTAAGAGTGAACAAGAGTTTTGTTTTCTTTGAATGATTCAAGTTCTGTAAACACTGCATCATTTCTATCTTTTGTCATTTCCTTTAAAATGATGCTTTAAAGAACAATATTTTATGAGGAGAAATATTGTAAGCAGTTCTTACAAACTAAGGCAAAGCTGTTCAGTTCAATACTTGCACCTTTAAAGACAAAACCTGAGAAGTGGAACATTTTTGCAGTGGCCTCTTCCCTTCATGTGTTATCATTAACTCACCTATGATCTCGAGATGCATGGAGTTGTCCATGGGCAGAGGAAGAGAGAGGAAGTTAAATGGGTCAAAGCGAGCACTGACATGGCCACAGGTTTTACACTTGACCTGAGACCTGAGTTGACCATGGAACAGGTCCACCACAATAGAACGGTTCCTTCTCAAATGATTCTCCCAAGCCTAACAGGGAACAAAAAACATGGGCATTACTGCAGAATAAATACACTATTAATACTTGTGGAAAAGAAGCTACCATGCAGTCACTACTTGATATTATGCAAAAAAATGCTTTACATGCTTGGTTGAGCTTTCCCAGGATTTACATAAGAAAATACTAATAACTCAGTATCTAACTACGGTTTCGCTTCAACACTACCCTGCATCATTTCCCACAGCATTACTGGTAACTGCAAAGCTGTGACATTGTCTGTGTTCAGGCTTGTCTAATAGATAAAAGTGTTTGCATAACCAACTGAGGTCATAAAGTCACAGATTCAAGATAAAATTAGTTTTCCATCTTCCATGTAAGCAGCTTAACAACTTCCTGGAAAGTGCCTGGTGACTGTCTGAACAGAGGTGAAAACAGTCAGAACTAGTTTGAAATATTTGGTGTTCAAGTTTAAAAACTTGCAGGGGGAGACAAACCTCTGATGCCACTTCCCAGTCAGGTCTGCCATCGCTGTCCTTCAGTTCCACATAAGGTTTGTCATGGACTCGATTCAGATCTTCATGAAGGCCATCTAACAGAAAGGCCAGAAGTTCTTGAGAGTCTTGCTGTTGGAAGCCATCGAAACGTGGAGCATACTTTGCTATGGTCCACTGAAAAATGAACAGAAGCACCAAGTAAACATAGTGAAGTGTTGGGTTAAAGCAAACATCTAAACACTGTGGTCTTTAGTACAAGATGCTATTGCAAGACAACACAAGTCCCATTTATTTTATCACTGCACATAATCTAGAGGATCATTACAACACTTTCAGCCTTCCTCATCATTTTCCCTCAGTGCTTACAGATAGGCAACATTTGGACATATTTCAAACTGGTTATCAGGAAAGTAGTTTGGAGACATACCCTGAGTTTGAGTGGAGCAACACTTTTTTGAGTACCACTCCACAGTTCCTGAATCAGATCCCCATAGCATTTTGCCATGTGACCGCGCATCCCGATAGGATTAGTTCTATAGGAGAGGGGTTAAAATATTCACATTGTGCAAGAACTGCAATAAAGCATTTTAGATCATCTTTAAAACCTAAACTAAAATGAGTGACATCTGCATAAATAAAGAGCTTTAAAATATATCAAAGCAATGTAAAAAGTATTCATTAAAAGTATTCATTAAAAGTATTCATCACGCCTCTCTAACCTACGCACACAAATGTGTTCCTTTTTAGTAGCAACTGGCAAAAACTCATTCGGCCTAATGAGAAACTTTCAAATTCATCCTTAAATCTGTTATTAACTTTATCATTTTTATTACTCACACAAGTCATAGTGCATCTTAAACCACATCATCAAGCCTGTACCATATCATGCAAACATGAATGAGAGAAGTTTAGGGGAAAGAAAATATGGATGACTATTGACTATCTAAGCTAAATGCGCAGAATTTGTAATTTAAACATGACTTGGCTTACCAACTACCTTTGGGGTGAGTGGAAATTTTAAATGTAGATTTATTTTTTATTGAGTAACCAAGCTAGTGTTAGGATGGTAGCAATTCTTTTCCAGATGTAGTTTTGATTAGCTACAACATAGGTATGTTATATAGTGGCTCTAAACACCAAGGCAAATTCATTCGAATGCTTCTGTAAAGCTTGATCAGGTTTGCACCAGCCGCTTTAAAGGAAGGCATTTGCAGCACGAGCATTTGACAATTTGTGCAGTTCTGAAAAATGTTTCTGTCACGTGAAGTATATGATTCAAATTATTATTATTTGAGCAATTCAGTCACCCACAGAGATTAGACAGGGTTCGCACAGAAAAACACACAGACACAGACACACCTGTTGAGTTCGTAAAGGTGGAACCCTGACGTGAAGTAGTCAGTGAGCGGTTTGGTATTGCTAACACACTGGATGCTGGAGTTCATGAAGCAGGTGTTGCCGAGGTTACTGAGTCCTGTGGCTCCTTTCTCAGTGGGTACTGTAGACAGGAAAAGGCAAAGAGCAAATTTCAAATAGAACTCAAACATTTATATCTGAAATTCATTTTATATGACAACTTTAATTAACATGCACCTTTATGTCTATTCATTCTGCTGCTGTTGGCCAAGAATGACATCTCTTCTGGCCAGCTCATGTCCTTGTTGCGCACTATACAAAAGGAAACAAACAAATTAATTAAGAGAAATCAAGACAGTAAGGGAAGTACATCCACTTCAGTAGATCCTACACAAAAGTGAAAAATCATAAATAGAGAACGGCACCTTCAATAACCATGTACTGTTCATCAGGGATCTTTAGGGCTTCCAGTGAATGATCCTCATCGTCAAGAAGTGTCAAATAATTCTGTCACAGAAAAGATAACACTAATTGGTATCTGTATATTTTTTGAAACCATGCAGATTATATGGACTGAAGTAACAAACACATTTATGGTTTGTTTATGCTGGACCCTATAATGATCAAGCAGTTAATACTCAGTCTAGGAATAGTTTAGAACACTTGGTCTCTCTTTAAATCAGGGTATGTAATTGATATTCAATATAATTCGTTATATCTTACTCAATATAAACATATGGTATATATTTAAAATAAATATATAAATATATTTGTATTGACACAAGCCATTGTTAAACGACAAAATAGGCTGTCCCTTTTACTGTCTCCAATACGTATCTATTAAAATAAAAAATTAAAACAAACATGTGCCATGATTTATACCAACAGCCAGAAGTTATTATACCATGATAGAAATACTTCCCACTTCTAATATAAAGACTTCTGAACTCACTTTAGACTAGAATGCTTTAAGCTAAACACTAAATAAACTATCCAGCAACTCTAATGACATTCAAAGTTAGGCCTTAATATCGTACATAACGTAATACTAAAGGATTCACTGAAAAACACATTTCACTTGAAAATGAAATTTCAAAAAAACATGCTGGCCCTGTACATTTGTTCCCTATAGAGGATGTGTGAAAACTATTTTCACTTAGAAAATTAGCATTTTGTCCAGGAGTGTATATATAAAGGGAACAGCATAGAAATTAAATTTTGAGAATGGGAACAAGAATGCCATTGTTACTTTTCTGTTGTACCAAAGGGACTGTATGTGTGTGTGTGGGTGTGAGTGTGAGTGTTTATTTCACAGCCTCTTCACCTCATTGATGTAGAGCCAGAGCCTCATATCCTCCTCTTTAATCCGGAGTCTCTGTGACAGGTAATCATGAATGTCCTTTATAGTGCCCACTCGGCTGAAGCAGCCAGTGTAGACTAGCACTCGCTTCAGAGGGGCACTGGGAGATGGCATGTTGCCTGCAATACAGGGGTGAATTGAAGAGATTTCACAAAAATGTCAGGAGTTATGCTGTAATTCGAACAAAGATTTGGAACAGTATGTCAGTGCATACTTAAATCACTGATAATTTGCTTGCATTCGACACAGACAAGATCAAAACCTCTCATTACCTCAACCTAACCACAATATGAGGGACATCACATGACTCGGCCTGCCGGTCTCGTGACTTTCACTTACAGCCACACATGTTGTTATGCAAGTGAAAACAGCGAGTTTGCACTGCTGAAGGGGAATTTTTCCCTATTACAGCCTCAGCCTCAGATGTTTCACAACTTTAAATGTTTCTCTCGATTTAATTTGAAATCAAACCTCACTTTGCTTTAAAGATCACTACAAAGCCACAGTGTTTAACCAAAGCACTGTGCATATGCCCAGGGCAATCTGTTTCTTAACTGTTTATACACATATTATTTAGTTTTGAAAATTATACAGAAGGGCTAGCATATCTACATACAGGTTGACATGGTCTGTGCTATGCAAGCAATTCTAGCAAATTCTATCCATTCTCTTGCAGATTGCATGTATTTATAAAAATAATATCATGCCACCCAAGTTCTGGTGTCTATTTACATCAGGATTCAACAGTGGATTTGTGTTTTATAACCAGGAATAACCAAGTGACCAGCTGGCCAGATGAGAACTAGAACTTTGTGCTAGAAGAACCAGCCACTTCACTGAACTACAAATAGCTTGACTGCACATTCCGTTTTCACCAGTTTTGAGTACATCAGCTTTACGGACAAGTCTCATATAATGCTGTTGCTGGGCTAATCTCAGAAGTAGCGCAGTGAAAGCACTCTAAGCCTTTTGTTTAAAAGCATACGAAGTTATCGATTTGCATATCTAGAGAATCCTACCCATGTTGATCCAGCCATTGGACTGAGGTGTGCGGGCAGGAGGCTGCTGTCTCAGGAAGAGCAGGTGTCTAGGAAAGAGTTCTAGTTCGGCCTTCTCCAACTCTCTTGTCCTAATCACCTAAACCATCGGAAAAAAAACAAACAAAAACATTGCCGTGTCTGTGCAATGACAGATAGATGAAACTGACCGTACCATAATATACTATATTTACCGGTCGCGGCAGGCTGAGGTTTGCTCCATACCAGTGGTAGAGAGCTCTCCAGACCGGTTCAGGTACGATCTCAAAGTCGTGGCCCAGATGCAGGCTCGGACTGCGCCTCAGCAGCCCCCCCTCCATTGTCAGTGTAGGAGCCTGTTCGGCAGTAGAAATAATAGATACAACATATGGCAAAATGATTTTTTCACATGACTGCACCCAAGCAAGATGACTTCTTAATCTGCAGACCTATACTTAAGACTTATTATATAACAAATTAATTACTCAATGAGTATGTGTACACCACCAGTCAAAAGTTTGGACACACCTTCTCTTTAATGTTTTTTCTACATTGTAGATAAATACTGAAAACAAACCAAGTGATGAAGGAACACATGGAATTATGCAGTAAGTTTAACAATCCAGAATAAGTTTTGTAATGACGGACTGTTTTTTTTTTTTTTTTACTTAGTTAAGTGGTTCTTGCCATAATGTGGAGTAGAACCGTAGTGGAATA
>JBBPCY010000035.1:5688296-5726050 GCA_037974405.1 Brachyalestes nurse
AGTAATTTGATTACTTTTATAGGGAGTAATCAGTAATCAGTAGTTTAATTACTTTTTTAAAGTAACTTGCCCAACACAGGGTAACATTATTAGCGTTAACAACACAAGCTAATTTAGGGATTCAGGACACTGATAGTTAGGTAATGTGTGTATGTGAGAAAGAAAGAGAGAGAGAGAGATAGAGAGAGAGAGAGTTTGTGCGTGTGTAGGGGGGATCTAAGGGTATGTATGTGTGTGTGTGTGTGTGTGTGTGCACGTGTCCCAGTATAATTTGACAAATTGAGACATCTGTCTCTTACTATTTTTGGTGGGCCCTGCTTCTCCATACTCCCTTTGCTCCCCCCTCTCCTCTCTCTCCTTCCCTTCACATCCTTCTCTTTATAAATGATTTTCTAATGTGCGTCAGTGGTGATTCACATTGGAGCTCAGACAAAAACCTCCATTATTCTTCCCTCTAACACCACATCCCCACACCCAGGCCCCCACCTTCTCTGTCCTATGGCTTTTCATTTGTCTTCTCTCTTTTTCCTCGTGCTTGCGGTGGCCTTTTTTTTCTCCACTGCTTCTCCACTCATGAAATTCCGCTGACGAAGATGCAAACCCGACGCTTCTGACAGAATCCAATTCAGATGGAGTCAGATTGAAACGAGTCCCTGAGTAAATCAGGATGAGCCGGCCCATCCTTTCTGCGCCGCCAAGAGTGGGAGATGTGCCAAAACTATAGCATCAGTGCTTGAAGATTGATTCATGATACAAGATATCTACATGATATGTACTTTGTCTGAGGCTTGTAAAATGTTGGAACTAACAAAACGTACCAGCAAAACATCAGAGCCAAATGAAAGCCTATGAAAACTGAGGACACCGAGAAAGAGAAATAATGAAGATGGAACAGGAGTGGAAACTCAATCAATTGCTAAGAATACACAAATAAAATAAGATAATGGCATAAGAGGTTGATATCTAATTAGATACTTGTTAAAAAGCTGTTAATGTAGTTTTGTTTATGATGCATGCAGGTGTTGAGTGCTCTATTGATGATACCCATGAAATACTGGGAGGTTTCCAGCAATTAAGCAGTAAACAATGAATAACTACATACAGGGCATATATATGCCCAACCCTACCACTATGCAAGAAGAATTTCTTTCTGAATACCACATACTCCTTCAGGAAGTGTCAAAACCTGATGCATTTTTATCAGTGTTTGTCTCCAGCAGTTTTAGATAAATAATACAGAAATGTGGTTTTCATTGTGAAAAAGGGTATTCTACTCCTTTAGTCTTTCTTCCCAAACAGTCACTTTTCTTTCCAAAAATAAAATTTACCCGTCTACTGGCCCAATATTGAGAATCATTTCCTCATTCATGAGCCCCTGTTCTTTTATTTATTGACTTATTTTTTATTTATCACATTTTTGCTTACTTTACTTATTTTTGCCACATGGTTGTTTTCTTCTTCTGTCCTGAACTTAATGTTTTTTTTCTGTCTGTTATTTTTTAATGTTATAGTCCAGAATCTTTTCTTTGTTTTTGTTTTTTTTTTGTTTTTTCCAAGTAAATATGTGTAAATGTAACTGTAACAAGAGCAACAGCTGAAAAAAGATAGCAAAAAAAATACTGAAAAGAAGTGATAATGGTTACAGGCTTAGCAAGACTTTTTTCTTCCAGAAAAATTGTACTTTTGATATTGTGGCCACGCTGCAATGGACTGGCGAGCTGTCCAAGGTTTTTCTCTACTATTCACCCTATGAGCCCCGGGACAGGCTCTCAGCACCCCTTGAGAAACTGATTAGGATACGCAGCTTAGATAATGGATGGACTGATGATAATGTTGCCATGACTCATTAATAAATCAGGCACTTTATGAAAGATTTAATTCTGTCCCATTGAAAGGCCTGTATTCCGTTCTTCATTAGTAGCTCCGTCTCTCCCATCTGTCTGTATGCCATCTACAATTGGAGAACGTGAACTTGCATAGAATGTCTGAATCACTAAGAAGGATTAAACAGCAGCATGAAGAAAGACAGACTTTAAGAGAGAACATGCACGGGAAATAAATGAAATGTATTAGGAGACTGGGTAAGAAAGATGGAAAAAATACAGATGTAATACACCGTAAGGCCACAATATTAAAATCACTGACAGGTAACATTATCTCATTACCTTGGCACCTGTCAAGGGGTGGGATATATTAGGCAGCAAATGAACAGTCAGTTCTTGAAGTTGATGTGTTGGAAGCAGAAAATGGGCAAGTGTAAGAATCTGAGTGACTTTGACAAGAGCCAGATAGTGATGGCTGAACCTGGTCTCATGACTTTTCGTGCAGCCATCACGATATACAATGTAATCAAAATACGTGCTGCGATCATGCTTTAGGGCTTTTTTTTGTGCTAGGACAATGCTTTACTTTTTTTGCTAGGACAACGCTTCACTTTTTCGTGCTAGGACAACGCTTCACTTATCGTGCTAGGACAACGCTTCGCTAACCTTTATTTTAATGCGCACTGCGTAACATCGCCAGTATCAGCAGTAACTGCAGACTAAGGGACAGTAGGAGAGCAATAATGAGTTGATTCCTTATCGTTTTTGTTTGCAAACTGGATCAAACAAGTTGAAATGCCGTGAGACGGGGAAACTCCCTAACCATAACCCTAACCCTAACAGTCACTAGTTAGCGCAGATACTGGTGATGTTACGCAAATTTGATTACATTGTTTATCTTCATGGCTGCACAAAAAGTCATGAGATCGGGTTGGATGGCTAGAGCTGAAATTCTTGCTTTTTACAAAGCAAGTATTTCAGAGTGCAATGATTAGTACCAAAGTATTAGGCCCGAGAAAGGACAGCTGGAGAACTTACAACATGATCATGGGCTCCCAAGATTTACTGACTCACATGAGGAGCGACAACTAGCCCAGAGAAGAACTACTGTAGCACAAATTGCTGAAAAAGTTCATGTTGGTTATGACATAAGGCTGTCAGAATACACAGTGCATCACAGCTTGCTGCATATGGGGCTACATAGCCACAGACCAGCCAGAGTGCCCATGCTAACCTCTGTTCACAGCTGGAAAGGCCTGCAGTGATGATCTTCTGCTGGGGAACCTTAAGTCTTGGCCTTCATATGGATGTTACTTTGACATGTAACACCTACCTTAAAATTGCTGCAGACAACTACACATGAGTATTTCCTAATGGCAGCGGCCTCTTTCAGGAATGGTTCGAAGAACATAACAAAGAATGCAAGATGGCTTATAATTTAAATTCCCCAGATCACAGTCTGACCAAGCATCTGTAAGAAGTGTTGGACACCAATCATTGTAGGACCAACCTCACCACTCACAGAATTTACAGGATCTGCTGCTAGCGTATTGGTGCCAGATACCACAGTACACCTTCAGAGTCCGTGCTTTCATGGGTCAGAGCTGTTTTGGCAGCACGAGAGGACCTACTCAATGTTAGTCAAGTGGTTTTATGATTAATGTTCATGAAAGAAAGAGCAGTCAAAAAGCTCAGCAGATGAGAGAGGAACACAGACATCGGGCTTTGGAGCAGTAAACACGCGTATTAGGCTGAAGAAATACAAAAAACCTTTGGAATGAGTTGGAGTGGCATTTGTGATCCAGAACTGATTATCGAACACTCACAACTGACCTCACTTTTGTTGCTGAATGCAGTCAAATCCTCGCAGCAATTTTCCAACATCTCATGTAAACCCTTCCCAGAAGAGTAGAGACTGTTATTGAAGTAAAGAGGGCTGAACTCCCAAATAAAGCCCTGTTTATTTCAGAAGAAGCACTGTGGCCACAGACTTTTGGACATACGTATAGTGTGTAGTTGTAAAGATGTGTGGGGCCTGTCTATGGGACAGATCTCATAAAACAGCCCAGTTGATTTGGAACATGTCATATAAACACTGTGTGGACCCAAAAATAGTAACCCTGATGGATGATTTTTAACATCTTACAAGTTAATAGAGAAATCCTGTTGGTCCATTCATCAAGCATTTTTAAATGAGAATTGTGTGTCCAAATAAAAATCAAATAACAAGTAAAGGTTACATGTTTTTCACAATTGCAACAGTAAGTGTAAAGTGTCCATTTGTCATATCTGAACACACCACAGCACGGCACACAGCGTAAACAACACAAAAATGTTTTCTGAAACAAAAATTGTTAACCCATTCACCAAGTGAAGCAGTGGGCAGCCAGGAACACAGCGCCCAAGAACAGTACGTTGCTCAAGGGTTACACCAAGGACACCAGCTGCCCCAGGATATTCCTAGATACAGGTTTTTATAAACATTTTCAGAGCTCCTACCACTATTACAGTGGTTTACAAAATATGGACATAAGTACATTGAGCTGCAGTTTACAACACATTTCATACAGAGGTACCTCTCTGCTCTAGGAGACTATATAAAGGTTGAAGCACTCATAACCAGCTTTGTTGACAGTAAAATTCAAACCATAACATGAAGTGCAATTTCCTGACCTAATCAAATATTAGCGAATGAGTAGTATTTGCTTAGCCGAAAACCTGACATAAAACACGCTCTCTCAGCCACAGAGGATCCCGAGACAAGTAGTTAGAATATGCATTCGTGAACATTTTCCTTCCTGACAAGAAAAATGTCACTTCTAATCTGCACTTGCATCGACTTTGCAAGCGCAGTCTAGTGGGCCCAGCTGTTTTCTCTGAAAGCTGCACTGAGAGTTGACACTGACACACAGGCAGGAATATATTTACCACTTACGTATGATCTCTTCAGAAGTTTGAGTCTATATCACGCCTCTGCCTTCTTTCTTTCTTTTTTTTTCATAATGCGGTTTATGTTGACAGACATTCCTTTCGTTATTGTTATATGGAGGCCATAAGCCTGAAGGTGTTCTGTGTGATTGAGTTCAATCTGGCTGTGTTAGGATCATAACACATTTTTATATGTGGCCCTCTCCAAAGCTGCAGCATGTGACTATGATGCTCTGTCTCATTAATAATGGATACCAGTGGTATCTTTCTATCTACCACCAAATGTTCCTGCTCTGAAACAGTAGGAATTTGCTTCATTAATAAGTCTGAATGCTGTTTAATGCAGCAAAAAACATTGACCAGCCCTATGGAGACAAGCAGCCTTGGCACAAGACTGATGATATCTAAAGTACATGTCTGATCTTACCTACACATCACTCAGGTACCGCACTGTGGGTGCTTTGTGTGTACTGTGTGTAGTTTGGTGGAAAAAAAGTGCATTTTCTCATGCATATCAATATCAATGTATCAATATCAATAACGTACTTGAGGAAAAGTAAAAATTAATAAACAAAATAAAAATATACATATATAAATATTTATTTATTTTAACTTTTCCTAAAGTACATTATTGACACAAAAAAATAAGTTCAAAAATGTTTAGTTTCTCAGGCTTTATCTTTTATAGGTTCAAGTACTGAACTGGACAGCTTTGCCTTCATTTTTAAGAACTGCTGACAATATTTCTCCCAATTGTTATTTAAAGCATAATTTTAAAGTAAATGGCAAATCATCAAAATAAGAAAACAAGAAAACATATCTCTTGTTCATTCTTGAACAAAATGGCAATACTTACCTTTGACGTACTTCTAGTAGTGTTTTATCATCCAGCTGGTCACATTGTGAGAGGAGAGTGTTGATTACAGCAGTGCTTTTCCTCATTAAATAAGATGTGATTCAGGTGATCACTCATAAGTTCCTCATAAAGCAGAATGAGGTGCTTGTGTAGGAATTTCACTGTCATTTAATGGTTGTCATAGTCATAGAGATGCTGATTTAAAAATCAGTTGCAGTGGTCTTTTGTTTTTTTTCAAGAGCTATATATATATTTTCACACATTATATTCAAGCATACAAGCAACAAGGAAATACTTTAACAAACAAGTTTAGTTTTGTTGGTTTGGTAGTGTGTGGTGCAGTGGTGTGTGGCGCAGCGACTAATTAGTGCTACTAGACCCCCGTCGCACAAAGACAATAGCATAAATGTTGCAGTTTTGTTTTACACTGATATGAATTAGGTGGTTGGGTGTTTTGAGAACAGCAACAAATGTCCTTTCACTCAACTCAGCTGAAACTTCTGTTGTACAAAGCCTTTAAGATTTGTAACAAGTGTAAGGAGAGACTGCTGGCCGAAGTATCGACTAGTGGACTTAATAACTGATTAGTTGCCTAGTCTATGCAACCTCTTGAGTAGACCGGCCTGATACATCCTTGACAGCTAAAAAGGGCCACGAAAACAGCTGCTTAGATTCTTTCTTCCTCTCCTCTCTCGGTTATTTATAAGCTGTGTTAGCGATCCATGCGGCATAAACATTTTCATACATTTTACACATCTGCACGAAGAAGAACTCGTGCCACGGTTTTGTCTGAAAATCAAACAGCATAAGACTCCAATACACAATATTGTGCTTGGACAAGAATGCTAACTGTTACCTGGGTCGTAATGTTTAACACAACAGTTCTCAAACTTATTTATTCTAAAGCACTCTTTAGGAATAGTGCCATGGCACCCAACCCCACCCCCACTTTTAGGTATAATAAAATTCACTATTTTATTTGATTTTATTTACTCTTTATATGTTATATGATTGCCCCACCCAGGGCAAGTCACTCCAGCTCCAGGTACCTGCGACCCTATTGAGGTACAAGCAGTTACAGAACATGAGTAAGAGAGAGATTTTATATTGTTTTTGACTATGTGTGCCTGTGCAATCAATGAAGTCTTCTGACTCTGATTCTAATAAATAAAAAAATTACTAAAATTACCTGGGTGGAGCTCCAGTTTCCTCCCACAGTCTAAATACATGTACGTCAGGTAAACTGGAGATACTAAATTTCCCCTGGATGTGGTGTATTTGTCTGTGTGTCTAACTGGTGACCTGTCCAGGGTGGTTAACACCCTTTCTCCCTCTGAAAGGTGTGATAGGCTTGAGGACCACCCCGTGGCCCCTGTTCGGATAAGCGGCTCAGAAAATGAACGAATAAAATCCACAGCTTCAGAAATGTTTCGCCTCACTCCTTGTGACTCCCGGTGTTAGAACCACAGGCTTAGTACAACACTGTTTGTGGCCCTGTGGCCAGCAGACACACTGATAAAGAAAACACATAATACATTGTAAGTACATTACAATATTTTAATATGTTAAAATACAAAATATACTAAGAATATATAACATTAAAAAATGCCTCTATAGTCACACATGATCACAACACAGCACACAGTCTGAACAGCGTAAAATTGTTCTCTGCACTTAACTTATTCACCATGTGAAGCAATGGGCTGCCAGCGACGCATCGCCCAGGGAGCAGTGTGTTGGGACAGTACCTCAAGGGTACCTATATGGTGCCACTGGCAGTCCTGGGATTTGAACCTACAAGCTTCTGATCACTGGGGTAACTACCTGACCACCAGGCCACCAGCCACCCCAAATATGAATACATATCACATTCATGTGTTACATTCAGCAGCAGAACTGGGGCAGCTGGTGGCCTAGAGGTTAAGGCATTTGCCCTGTGAACAGAAAGTTGTGGGTTCGAATTCCAAGACTGTTAGTAGCACCACTGAGGTACCCTTGAATAAGGTACCGTTCCCACACACTGCTCCCTGGGCACTGCATTCCTGACTGCCTGCTGCTTCACTTGGTGAATGGGTTAAATACAGAGGAGGAATTGTGTGCTGTGGCATGTTCATGTATGACAGAATGGTCATTTTCAACTGCATGGGATGACACATAACTCACACCAGCTACATGTTTGTGGATCTGATGGATTTAATTGACTTCACCATGTATAATGTGACATGCAGTAAACCTACAGGAGTCCAGGTTTGCAGTTGTCAATCATGCATGAGCTCCATTATAGCTCAGAATACTCAGAAGCTGTTAGCAATGTTATACTAAGGGGATATCAATTCCTCTTTATCATCCCAGTGAGTGTATTGATCAGAGTGAGTGGGATGCCACACTGAATGGGGGGCTATTGATGGTGGACAAGTGTAGCACTGCTCTCTGACTGGCATCAATGGGGGCGAAGAGAAGGTACTTTCTTGATGTAATTTGTTGTTCCTTTTGACACCACTTCTTACAAGTTTGTTGCATTTTGTTGGTACTTTTCACTTCTACATTTTTTGAGAAATCCACTTACTGTTTTCCTGTATTTCTCTTAACACAGATGATAATTAGATGATGCCTTATTCTTCAAAAGCATCCTTAAAAAAACATTATTCTGCTACTGTGTAAGACTGATTAGATGACCATATGTAAATGTGTGTGCATGGATGTCAAGTCAATGCGCACTGCCTTCTTGGATCTATAGACCTCACAACCATGATCAATGCATATAATGTGAAGTGAACATTTTGAGTCTTTATTTGTGTAGTTTTTTTATATTGTGTACTCTCAACTCTTTCAAACAAGCATATGACCCCCTTCATCTTTATTCTCTGATCATATGCACACACACGCAAGGGCTTTGTCTAAGCAGGCCAGTTCCAGACGGATCTGTTTCTCTTTCTCATTTATCATTCACTGAAAACACTTGAAATATGAGCTACAGTGTGTATGTGTGCATTTCAGTGTGTATGTGTGTTGGCTATAAAACTATACAGGGATTGTATCCGTAACTGTCATGCTGTGTATCAATACATGTCAAAGCATGCTCAGCAAGAGGCTCAGGATTTGGGCTCAGTGTGTTCTATGTGTTCTGTGTGTTCAGTGTAATGTGTGTTCAGTGTGTTCAGTGTGTTCTATGTGTTCTGTGTGTTCAGTGTGTTCTGTGTGTTCAGTGGGTTCTGTGTGTTCTATGTGTTCTGTGTTCAGTGTGTTCCGTGTGTTCTATGTGTTCAGTGTGTTCTATGTGTTCAGTGTGTTCTATGTGTTATGTGTTCAGTGTATTCGGTGTGTTCTGTGTGTTCTATGTTCAGTGTATTCAGTGTGTTATATGTGTTCTGTGTGTTCAATGTATGCAGTGTGTTCTATGTGTTCTATGTGTTCAGTGTGTTTTATGTGTTCTGTCTTCAGTGTGTTCTATGTTCAGTGTATTCAGTGTGTTCAGTGTGTTCTGTGTGTTCTATGTTCAGTGTATTCAGTGTGTTGTGTGTTCTATGTGTTCTATGTTTTCAGCAAGTTGGAAAAAGTACAACTGTGTTTAGCCCTGCTTTATGAATCATCAATCTTTGTGTCATTTATAATTTTACTTTCACTTAGTTTTTTTGTGTGTTTATATGCACTTTAAAAAACATCTCCATATTTATCTATTTTCTGCTTCATGATAAATGGACCAGTAGAAACAATCCAGCATTACTGCCAATGAAATCTCTTTACGTCAACTAACATTAAAAGTTAAGATTTTTTTGCCGTATGTATGTCAATGGAGTGTGTGTGTGTGTGTGTGTGTGTGTAATGCCAAAGCAAGAGAGACTGACAGAGAAAGAGAGAGAGACTGTGCTCTAGGGAGCACTGCTGAACGGGTGCATTATTGCTAATGAATGCTAACGGGACCTAAACAGATGGCATTTTAATTGTGTAAAATATGATGTGCATGCACACAATAAGGTGCCGTGACTGTGTTTTACCACATAGCGCGCATTTAAATTACCAGCCTGACCCAGCTCTCACCCTAACCCCCCATACACACATGCACACATACACACATTTTTTCACATGTCTGCTAGGACTAATACTTCCTATGTAATTTATTTTTTAATTAACAGATATTTATAGCCTCACTTCCAGTGCCTGTGCAGATCACTGCTGTATAACCTACATCTCTGAGGCAATAAAAGGAGAAATCCCATTCTTAAGATGGACTAGAGAGTTTCTGAATACAGCCAACACGGACATTTATTACATTCTTACCTTAGCCGATAGACTTTAATAGGTTTATTATGTACGAAGATTATAGAAACAAAAAAGCTTACGCGACATTTATTAGATATTTAACTTAACACTGCCATGGTCTTGCAAGATTTTTTCTATGGGTCAATTCAGCATAAAATATTCACTCAATGCAAAGGGCAGGTGGTGCTTCAGATGGTACAAATGGCCCCCAAAAGGAGTCTTGAGTTTTGTTTATGACACCAACAATTTGCATCCTATCATTAAGCCACATGAGCACTAATTCAAGCTAGCCTGGCTCCAGGGGGGCTGAATTCTTCCTAAATGTCTTCACAGTGAGGAATCTGTGTGGAACACTACTTCAAATGAGCCCCCACCAGGTTAGGACGGCCCCCGGACCTGATCCACATGGTCCGGCCCGTTTATGGCCATGCCGGGTGCAGATGGCCTGGTGAGTGGGCCGGCTATAAAGGCGGTTTGTGGGGATTACGATGTTTGATGAAGGAGCAGTTAGAGGCGCAGGGAACAGATTTACACCCCGTTTACAGAAGGAGCCTCGTAAAGTGTAATTACTGAGGGCCTAAACACCACCGATAGGGCTTACAGCCATCGAATTAATCAGCCTTCAGGACACGTCCTCACATAACACACACACACACACACACACACATACACGTACACGCACATACACACACACACACACACACACACACACACACGTGTTCATGAATTGTGTACATCTGCATATAAAATTGTTTGCTAACGTCTCGCCCGTGCAAGTGTCTGTATAATTTCTTTAAAAACTTCCCTCCCCATCATCTCTCCTTAACAGGTTTCTGCAATACTATGGAAGCATGAAGTACATGTTGCAGACTATCCTTGCTCTGTGCCTGACTCACTGAAGACATGGTGATGTCTTAAAGAAGATAAGGTTCTAATTCACGTTTCTGATAGATTTGCATCTGGGGAAGGGTGGCGTGACCTTTGGGGGGATGCAAAACTAGAGAAAATTAACTTAAAACAAGATGTAAAGGCTTATATTAAGTTGGACCATAACTTTAGATCACATTCCCATTCCAGTTCACCAGGAGTGTGCATGTTTTCATTTAAAATAACATTTCTGATGAAGGTGATAAACGTGATAATAAGCGTAATTTTACAAGCACAGGGTTCTTTTAAGACAGGCAGAAAGAAATAAGATCTGTTGCCTCCATAGAAGTACATTTCACTTGCTTGTTGTTTGCGGCGTAACCTACTTGGAAAGAAAACACGGATTTCGCTTCCCTGGGGTTTTGAGGAAAGTGAAGTTTAATGTGTTGCTCCAGTGTTGGGCAGAAGTTGGACAAACTTAAAACAGCTCTTAAGACATGACTGAATGTCTTTCTCAGCCTAAGATATATATTGCTAGAACTGAATGACCATAGTTTCATGTGCATATACAGTATACAGTATCAGAAGTGGGTTCTGAGGATCCTGCAGATGGATGAGGCAGATAGAGATTATGTTAAAAATGCTGGAGTGTTTCTTTATTTCTCCGTTCTGCCAGTAAATAGTATATTTCTGTCCGTTATTTTGACAGTTCAAGAGGAGGGATCCATTACCGAAAAGGCCCTCTGATAATATGAGACAGAAACTCGTGTCAGCTTACTTCCAGATGTCTCCTCAAAGAGTCTGGAGATTTACTTCATGGCCTGACATTCTCTGTCGAGTCACTGCTGCTTAAGAAAAACTATCAGGGTCGTGTTGGGGTCGTTCTGAGTTGAAGAGGTCATTTCTCATTATACAGCCTCCTCCCACTCCTCATGCTCTTTATGCCCTGCTCTCCTCCCTTTTCCCTCTCTGCTCTTTTCTCTTTGCATTCTCCCAGAACAGCCAAGGAAACAGATGCAAAGGCTCACCACTGGTCCTCATCAATCTTTATGCTGGCACTTATAATGTGTGAGTGTTAGTGTGTGTGTGTGTGTGTGTGTGTGTGATTGAGTGTATGGATGTTAGCAGTCAAACATTGCTAATGAATCATTGTGTGAACAGTTAGTTATTTTGCCTAAAAGTTTAGGGGCAACTAGTACCGTGAAAAACGTTTTAAAGGACCCGTGTCCCACATTTTTAGCATTTTATGTGTCTACTCATGACAATTGCAAGTCAGTTTCTGTACAAAAAATCAGAAATATTTATTTTTTAACCTTTAAAAATAAAAAGGCTGTTATAGACACTTTACCTATAAGACCTATGTGTGTAAATGACCTATATGTGCCTGTGTTGCATTGTGCATCATTTAAAAAGCAGAGATGAAACACTCCTTATAGCTTCAGAATGGGCAGACTATGTTACTATAGTCTGGATTGGAATATAATTGTAAATGAGTTAATATGTGACAGAAACGATGAATTTAATGCAGGCTGTTCTAGAAGTTTGGTTTCCATACGTGGATTGGTTCGCATATTTGGTTGTATATGGAATAGATTTCATTTATATTTTATATGGTATATTATAATGTTTGTGTATTACATTTCCTGTGTAAAAACTGTCACATTTAAAATGTGGTTTTCTGTGACAACGGCCCATTCATAAATGACTGTGTTTCTTTTTCCCTTTGTATTAATTTAACATTAACACAACTACTTACAAGATTGATAATGTTCTCAAAACAAGTCTGTAATAGTTTACAAAGTTGGTTTCTATTAAAAACAGTTTGAAAAGCAAGGTGTCCCCAATTTTTGACAAGTGTGTAACAGATACACAAATCATTAAGCAGCCTAAGAAAAAAGAGAGATAAAAGTGTTAAAGTAAATGATGATATTCATATCCAGCTACTTCAAACCGTAACCTCTTTTTCAGATCCGGGAAAGGACGGGCCCAGTAGCCCAGAGTCCTACAGCAGAAACTACATCACTGTGGAGTAGCTTTAAAATATGACTTGACCTGGATTTACTCTCCCTCTCTATCATGCAGCTGACACCATCAGAATTACTGTGATCATCTCACTGTTCCATTTTCTTCACCATCCGTCTCTCTCTCTCTCTCTCTCTCTCTTCCTCCAGTCTCTCTCTTATTTCCTTCTTCTGTTTTTGTGAGATTACAGCCCCATCCATTCAGAGCACTGCAACCTGGGGGGGGGCAGAGAAAAAGGGGAGAGAGAGAGAGAGAGAGATGGAAGGACAGAGAGAGGACAGAGAGAGAAGGAGAAACTAAGAATGAGAGATGGTGCAAGAGTGAGGGAGAGAAAGAAAGGGGGACCAGAGAGATGAAGAGAGCGAGAAGGAAAAGAAATAAGGAGAAAAGTGTGGGGGAAAGTCAAGGACGTGTGAGTGTGTGCGCGCATGTGTATGTGTGTGGAAAAAGGGAAGAAAAATGAGGCAGAGGCCGGGCCTGCTTAATATATTTTGGTTATTTATTTCTCTCCCTCCTCCTTCTTATGAGGCTCGCCCAGAAGTCTTGCTCAACTCAGCACTCTGTGTCCCGGAGGCCGGAGAGAGTGTGTGCGCCTGCCCATGTGAGTGGGAGTGTGTGTCTGTGTGTATGTGTGTGTGTGTGTGTATGTAGGTGTGTTACAGAAAGAAAAAAAGAGAGAGAGAGAGAGAGAGAGAAGGAGAGAGAGCAGCTTTGTCATAACAGTCATCAGTAACTGTCGGGGCCCAATGCCGCGGGCTCAATTAACCCGCGTTCTCATTAGCGTGGTGGCACCTAGTGCCTGAATAAGGGAGGGAGAGAGAAGGAGAGAGTGAAAGAGAGAGAGAGAGAGAGAGGGGGATAGAAAGGGTCTGATTATTCCCCGGTGCAGTCGTAGCCAATTACCGCGCCCAAATGGAGGGGCATTAATCACAGGCTGAGTGCGGTGGCAAACTCGCCGCTATCAGATTCCAGGAGCCCGCAAAACTAATATGTCACTGTCAGGAAGAAAGGGGGGGCTGAGCTGGAGAAGGGGGAGTGGGGGGCAGCCATTTAGAGGGACCACATTAAAGGAATAGTTTGGTGAAAGCTCAAAATTTTCCCCATTTTACAACATTAGTTATAGCTGCGATTTATACATTCATCCCCGAACGCAGTCGATCAGCCAAGATATTTGATGTGAAAAGTTCTGCACTGGAGCTGCGAGGCTGATGAGTATAGCAGCTCATTTTAGCACCTAATTAGCATCGCGCAAAGTGCAGGCCTAAGTCTTCACACACTTGCTTTGAACCACACAGACCTCTGAAACTGTGTCTTAATTTTGCCCCTATAATGAAATCTGGGTGTAAGCTGATTTTCTCTATGAAACACAAGTTTTAAATAGACCATATTGCACCCTGAGCTGAGTTTTTGCTGTATGGAGGAATTATCTCTGAATGTTGCCAAATCCTCTGAATTTCAAGATTATTAAGTATCTGAAATATGAATGCATTGAGCTGACATTGTAACACTGGCCACCTCGTCCAAAAGGCCAGTACAGGCCATCAATCTCTTTGGCAGTCCTAGCCAAGTTTAAAAAGTAGACTTTACTTAATGTGACTTTATTTCAATGCACATGCTTGCTTGTAGCACGTACGTAACAGTTTTTCCAACTAAACAACCAGCTAATTTAATGGATCTAGTGACACTTTAAGGGAAAATGTACATTGGACAAAACTTTGGATATGTATCTCAAATAGACTTGCTTATGTAGTTTTTGACATCGCAATCTCAGACAAAATGCAGGCGTAAATAAAGATCATTGCTATTGCTGTTTTTGTTATGCCATGCTTATTTTTCTAGAGAACAGCATATCATGCAGTGCCCAAAATCATGAGTTAAGGTAAGTGTTGGATGATTTCGGAACGCCTGTGAAAACTGTAAGAATTCTTAATGCTTCACCAAACGATTCCTTTAATGCCACGTAGAGCCACATTAGCTCCACATAGGACGGGGGCAGAGGGGTGTACCTGCTCTGCCTCCCCTCTCTTTCTCCCTGCCCTCATCCTTTCTTCTTCCATTACTCACCCCATCCAGTACCTTCATCTGGTTTATTGGGGCCGACGTGCCATGAGCGAGGGCAGCAGGAGGAGTAAGACCTGGTGAGATGGAGATAAGGAGATGGAGCAGGAGTGGAAATGCAAGCGGCAGAGAAAAGAAAGGGAAACAGGAGTGAAAATGAGTGAAAAGGAGGAAGTGAGAGGAGAGCGTTTGTTCTTCGATATTTGCAGAATCTGGGCTTAACCTCTGGATGGGTGGCCAGAACTTCCTCACTGTACGGGACGTCCTGCCCTATAAAGCTCCATGTACTTTGCTTGGCGAGCTCTTTGTCTTGGGCTCGTACGTTTGAACCATGTGCCTTTTCACTGTCATGTCGATTTCAACCATCTGTCAATTGGAACTGAAGGAATATTGAATAATGAATAGAGCTTGCCATGCAGGTGGGCTGTTTCTCTATCATGTCTCTGTACAGGGTGGTGAAGCTTCAAAACAAAGACCCCTCCTCAAACACTCATAAGCTTAAAAGCTTCTTTTTTTTTTTGAAAGGGCTCATGCTTTGGCCATTTATTCTTTATGTCAGGCTCCATTAGTCTGAATGAGATCTTCTAAGAAAGAAACGTTCGGTCAAAGGCAAAACCCTTGGAGAGATGGGCTACATAGCTACAGCCACCGTTCTGCTGGCTGGACTAATAAATAAATAAGAGAAGGGTGTTTTGCTGGTCGGGACTGGGTGTGCCGAGACAGGCGATTGGACTGAGGCGGGCGAATAAATTACAGCGTAATGATATTAAAAGCACAAAGTCGTTAAGATGCCAAGTTAGGACGCGATAAATCCAGCCGGGGCTTCCACGGCGCTGAGTAATTACAGCAGATTGATGGGCCGCATTACATCAGCAGTAGATAGTTCATTTTTCCTGCCCGCCGCCATATTTCGCCGCGCTTTATTAGACGGCCTGACAGGCGGAGGAGAAATATGGGGGAAGTTTGCGGGCCCCGGCCGGGCGCTGCTTCGCTGGGCACTCTGTCTTTTGGTGTGTCATTCGCTCCCTCCCTTGCTCTCTCGCTCTCTCTCTCTCTCTCTCCCCACCATGATGGATTAAGCTCTCGTCTCTTCCTCTCCCGAGTGGGCCGGCCTGGCCCGCTGGTGACACACACATACAGCTTTATCTTCATCTACACAAAAGGAACAGAAAGGAGAGGAGAGCAGGGGGAGGGGGCAGGTGCAGGGGGACATGCCAGGTAGACTGCAGACAGAGGGGGGCTGGGGGGGGGGCAGTTTTGGCCAGTGGAATCGCATGACCGTACAGAGGTATTCTCCTTAAAGACCAAAACTGTTTTCATTGTGTTCCCTAATTGTCGCACTTTTCTAAAGACCTACACAGTGTAGATCTGAGAGAAAAAGCCAGTATTTCGGGCATAAGCTTTTAATAAATAACTGGTTAAAGTGAAAAGAGGTGATTTGAACTGTTGGCCTTTTTTCACATTTCTCTATAGGAACACACCAAACTGTATACACACATGTGCTATTAAACATGAACATGCAGACATTTTTATTGTATCCACTCTAATAAAGGTCCCACTTGTTTTAGGTTTATCTTATCTTATCTCTTATCTTATCTCTCTCTATCATTCACACACACACACACACACACACACAAAGTAACTAGAACTTGGATGGGAGTTGTGTACAAAAGACACTCTACAACTACACAGCCTGCTCTTGCCCAGTAACACAGAGAATGGCCAAAATAACTATAAAAAATTATTATCCTTTAAAATTTTGTACTGATGGTAACTGTACAAGTAAATGAAATCATGAAATGCTCACAAAATGTAAACAAAAACTTATATGCAGTTAAATGACTGTTAGGATAATTATATAGATGTTGATATAGATAGATAGATAGATAGATAGATAGATAGATAGATAGATAGATAGATAGGTGTTGAATTTAGTATAGCTTTACAGGTCTAAAGATCAGACAGACTTAAGTACTTAAGTACTGAGTAAACGTAAACGTACTGTGCAAGCCATGCCTGGATATAGAGCCTTTTAAATTGGAATTTCAGGCAATATTGTCATAAAAAAGGCTGTATCTAAAGAAAAGTTTGTAAGACCTGTGTTTCATTCTAAGATACACATCATAATCCATTTTATAGCTTCGAAAAATACACACAAAGCATAAAGTACCATCATTTTCTTCATGCTTGATTACACTGATGTAATTCCAATCTGAATTACAATACATTCAAACAAACCCAGTGCGAAAAGTTTGAACACCACTGAAGCAGCACACTGAGTGTAAGGTAAGTGCGTGAGAGAGAGAGAGAGAGAGAGAGAGAGAGGGGTGAAGAGAGGAATAGGAGGGGGGAGTAAGGAACAACCTGTCAAGGTGATTTTAATGAGCTGCGACACTTTTATTATCATTATTAATTAGCAGTTTTCAACCAGCAGAATGAGATCAATATGGTAGAGTGAAACGAATTTCAACAGGCCGTTCGGATCAATCAGAGCGAGGTTTTATCTACATAACTGCCACTAAGCTCGGCTCGTTAGAGCGCCATTAGAGCTGCAGGAGAGCGCAGACTGGCAGCATTTTTAATTAGAGAGACATAAAACCAGCACCCATTTTTCTTTTTGCTGTTCACTTCTAATCTCATTTGCAATTTTTCCCCCCCTTCTCCCTTTTCACACACACAACTACACACAGAACGGCATATACACAAAGAAAGGGACACAAATACACACATGTTCATACATTACAAGAAATCTAACATGTTAGCAAACAAGCATGTATGTTTATGTGACTGAATGACTATGCGTACTTGTGCACACGCACACATGAACATACACGCACACACACATGCACTAATCCCCCTCGCCTCTTAATCAGACAACCAGTTAAAATAGGATTAGGCCCTCACTAAAGCAATGCTGCATTTCTAAGCATGATATTTTGCTCTTGTTATGGAGACGACATTCCGCCTCACCATGTGAAGCTGCCTCTGGCAGGAGAAAAGAAGCTTTCAAACACACAATTCACTGTTTACTTTGTTAAAACCATTAAGATGACCATTTTAGCTGGTCTGAGTTTCAGCCAGAAAAAGAAATTATATATGTGTGTGTGTGTGTGTGTGTTGCTCTGACATAGTTTTAATCATTTTTTTGTAAATTCAATAGTTTTAAACATGAAAACAACAAACTATATACACTAATTATTGAATTATACTAATTTCTTAATATGTAACCTGTGTTGAGATGTGATCATCATTTGTAAAGGTTTAAGCCTTATAGTACTTCATACTCAGTTAAGCAGTTCTCCCATCCTTTATGGAATCCTATGCAGCCCTATTCAGATAAAATTGGCCAGACAAAATTGTTTTTTTGAGAAAAAAAAACATTAGAAGGCTTGAGTGTATGATCCCAAGAACACCATGCCCACAGTGAAGTATGGCGGTGGGAGCATCATGATACAGGGCTACTTCTCTGCATATTATAGAGGGGCATTACATACAACTGTATGAAACATAAATGGAGAAATGTACAAAGATAGAACAAAGCACTTGGTACACCCAAAGTGAATAATGAAGTGCTGTACTCAGTTCAGTCCTTAAATAGGAAGGATCCCAAACCAAAGTTCTCTAGGACTAGCTCCCCTAGTGGAAAGGAGGGTCAGCCACAGCGCTGAATTTCACACCAGAGATTAGAGGAGAATCTGACCAACAGATGCAATCTGGGAAGAGGATGGATGGTTTAACAAGACAACAACCCCAAATATAAAGCCAAAATAACTTAAGACTCAAGAAGGTGAAGGTGCTCATCTCTTGACTGCTGAATTTTGAAACTGCAAGTCCAGCCAAAGGACCACTGCAACAAAGGCTAATGTACTAAAGATATGCAATTTATGATCCACACACACACACAAACACACACACATTCACACACACACTCACACACAAATGTTCCATTACCATGTCATGACTGCTGCTGTGCCAAGAATGATTCACAACCCAAATAAGACCTGCTCACTGGTGGTCCTGTGAAGGTCCTGGCTATTGATGGACGCAGAAACACAGATGAACGATAGTCTGTAATTATAAACTATGAAGTGCACATAGATGGTAAGTGTGTTAGCTAAACCATTTTCAAAAGTCTCTTCAGGGATGCCCAACATTTACATTTACAGTTTAATACTTATTTCTGGTAATCAGCCCTTCATTAAATAAAATCAACTGTGGATACTGATGGGACTGAATAAATCCAAGTAATGGTACTTTTTTCAGGTTATAAATACCTTTTGTATCTTTTTGCTCTGTTATGTTTGTTTGTATGTATTTCAAAGTTACATATTGTTTTACATGCAAACACATCCTGTACAATTACAACTTTTGCTGCAGAGAGGACATTTGCACAGTACGTTATTTATCATGTACCGTACAGTGTTTGAACATATATAAAATATATAATAACACAGTTTGCACCCATTATGCCAGCATTCCTGTACTATTAACGAGGTTTCTATTTTGCCAATATGAAATTATATAGGACTTTGCTTTAAATTAGCATACAAATTCTTTATTCCTGCCTTGATATCCAGCCCGTAAAGATTTTGCATCAGTTTATGTATTCGTCAAATATTTTCGCTTTGTTTCTAGGTTTTGAACAAAGCCCTTCTTTACTTCTCTGTAAACTTTAGCTTTCTGTAACGAAGTGCACAGTGCAAGGAATAGATCTTTTAAACAGAGTGGACTGATTGCATTGCAAATGTATGAGAGAGTAGAGCGGGTAGAAAGAAGCGAGGACTGAGAGAAAGAGGGCAAAGAGAAATCGAAGCAGAAGCAGTCGTATGTAACAGAGCCTAACACACCCACTACATCATACTGAAGAGGGCCATCGGTCAAGGCATCTCTCTCTCTCTCTCTCTCTCTCTCTCTCTCTCTCTCTCTCCCTCTCCCTCTTTCCCTCGTCCCTCTTTCTCTCTCCATCTCCCCTGGCAGCAGAGGCACGTAGCAGGCAGCAGTTAATTCCTGTCTAATTTATTACGCTGCTGCAGCCGGCCCTGAAGAGCCATTAGCAACACACACTGACACAGCACACTGGCCTATGTCGTAATTTATTGTCTTATTACAGCTCGGGAGCAGCATCAATTAATTATCCATTAAAGCGCCGCTGTCGCCACGATTTATAGGGGCCGGAGCCAGGGCCAGCCGGGGGCGGATAGATTGCCTTTCAGGGGTGGAATGAGGGGGGAAGAGCTGAATTGGGCTAAAAATACAAAGGCTCCAGAAGAGCCGACGTAATTTGCGAGTTCTTTTTCTGCCCCGCCAACAGAACGGCGGAAATAAATGGCAAACTGCACACATTGGTCAGAGCGCCGGCCTGCTGTTGGGTGCTGCTGGAGCGCTCGCCGTGCAGGTGTAGAACTGGCCCATCGTCCAGATGACTGATTTCCACTGACCCTCCAAACACCGCCGTCATTGACTCGCTCTTAGTCCCTAAAGACATTCCAAGGGAAGCCCCTCGTTTTTCTTTTTTGCTCGCCAAGTTCACATTCTGCACCAAGCTTTTCCTTCCCAAAGTTTCCAAATGAACATGTTGGTAGCTTGGATGGCGTTTAGCAATTTGGCTAACTCACCTTATATAAGCAGCAATAATAACAGAAGGACAAATACAGCATCTGATCTAATTCCCAATCCTGACTGATTGTGTAGCATGCCGCCTCTCTATAAGAGATCAATTTATTGTCTAGAAAATAATTGCAGAAAATGTCACATTTGCTGAAATTAGGGCTTCCTCCAGTTCAGATATTTGGCGCTGCTATACAGAAAGACTCAGAGGCGCGATATCCAGAAGCACTTCAGGAACTGGCTCATTTGGTGCTTTAGGAGAGGTAATTGAGGAATAATTTACATACTTGTGCAAATGATTTTTTAAACATACATAAGTGCTCTTTCACATTAACTACACCACATTCTGCAGCTACTATTGTACCCAAATATCCCCTTGGAAATCAATGAAGTATCTATCTTTTTGTCTATCTGTGTATCTAAACATCTATCCATTCATCCATCTATCTATCTATCTATCTATCTATCTATCTATCTATCTATCTATCTATCTATCTATCAATCGATCTATCAATCTGTAGCTTTTGTGAAAACAAAGCTACCAAACAGATTTGCCAAAGAACCTTATAATAAATTTTAACAACCCAAAAGTGTTTCTGCTATGGCACCGCCCTGAAGAACAATTTGTTGGCAGTTTTATGCGTGTGATGTAGTGCCTGACTCTCAGATGCAGATTAATCTGCCAGTTGACCCATGCCACACACCTATAAGAGGAACAACCTCTGTGCTTTCAGAAGGGCACAAACTCACTCAGCATCATTAATAACCCTGAATTATCCTTCCCACCCAAACACACACACACACACAAGCGCATTTCTGAGGTCAGTTGGAAATGTATTCAGAGCATTATTTCATCATGAGCAATAAAAGGCTTGGCAAGCTAAGCAACCTCCACTCATGTGCTTCCTTTCCCGAACTACAGCAGTGTGTGTGTGTGTGTGTGTGTGTGTGTTTGTGTGTGCGTGTGCATTTCTTAGAACAGAGACACCCTCACACACACTTTCACATGGATGTGCCCAGAAACACAAACACACACACACACACACACACACACACACACACACACACACACACACCCGATAATGTACAAAGCCAAACCCAAACCTGCTCCAACACTTTGCCCTCCACCTTTAGCAAAAGTGGCCTGTTTTTCGCCTCTGACAGAAAGGATGGATTGCTTCCATTACTCTGTACAAGAAACACATTCTGCGGAGATGAAGGCTTGGTAAATTATATGGAAAAGTGTGTGTGTGTGTGTGAGTGTGTGTGTGGAGGGGTGCTAACAAGCCTGGGAATCCTCAGCTAATGGGGTCGAGCCGCAGCGTGGCAGCCGCCTCGCAAATCAAAGCCGTCCCAAACGAGCTCATCACCCACAGGTACTCCGCCGGAGGATTACACACGACAACCTGGCCAAGGTTCGGCTGAACGAGTGTGAGTGTGTGGAAGTGTGGGTGTGTGTGTTTGTTTATTTGTGCAGACACTGACAGACAAGTCTGTCTTCCCCGTGTTAGCGAGAAGTACAGTGAGTAACAGAGTAACGGCAGCTGCCAAGAACTCTACACATCAGCAGCAACCCTGCCAACACACACACACACACACACACACACACACACACAAGCACACAGTCTTGTAAAACATTCATTGTGGGGCATTTGAACTGCAGTAATAGATATACTGGCAAGGTAAAGCATCTTCAATGTAGAAAATACATCTGACTGTAAAACTAGAGCATAGAACTATTCAATGTATTTCTATATATTTTACTACAATATTGTTGTCATTTTCAAATGAACTAATCTTGCTGTGAAATTTTACTTATTTCAAGCACTATTTCTTTGAACAAGCTATGTTTTCTGTGCAGTATTATGATTTCACTTCTTGAAATTTCACTCAAAAGAGATTGCGAAGCAGACCTCATCCAACATCAGTGCTTGACCTCATAAATGATCTACAGAATGAAATGGTACAAAGAAACTTTGCAAAAATTTGCAAAAAGCCTTCTAAGAAGAGTGGACCAACTCCATATTAAAGTCTATGTATTTGAATGCAATGTCATTAAAGTCTCTGTTGGTGTAATGGTCCCAATACTTTTGTCCATATTGTGTAACTAAATGCTTTTGGGGCACTTGTAATTTCAAAAACTCTAGTGAGAAACTGCCAAATATCCCACTTGTCAAAATGTTTGTTTGTATATCACTGTATGGAGTCCCCAGTATGAGCGAAATACACATACACACGCATCCTGTGAATGCCTGATAGTTCTAACCCTGAACTGAACAGAATTTATCCGTATTTTCAACCCTATTCCCCGCGCCACATTAAATCCTTTCATCGTTATATCACACGTATCAACACATGTAGTCAACAGTGCGGTGGTCAATGCCACAGCCGCTGCGGCCTTGAGGGAGGGTGAGCGAAAGAGCACGAGCAACACTCAGGGAATAATTCCAAAAAGCGAAGGGTTAGAAAGCTTGTTTCACACCTCATTTTTTCCCCCCTCTCCCTTGGGCAGGCTCGGACAGGAAGTCGAGATGACTGCTTCCTGTAACAGTGCACTTTGAAGCGGGCCTGAGCGGAGCGAGGCCCCGGCTGCACTTTGGTTCCTCTGTTGCTCGGTTCCTCGGCTCTCAGCAGCTCCTGTGTGATCTGTGACGGAACGTTTCCACTCGCCTTTCATGTCTGATTTAGCGTTTCCCCGGCTGAGTGATGGGATTAGCTTTCCTTCCGGACATTTCCGAAGCCCGTTCCCGCACTGCGCCCGAGGTAAAAGATGTCTGCCTGGAACAATGGTGCCGTGGAGAGTGACTCCAGTGATAATGGAGATGAAAGAGAAGGCAGAACTGACACTCTCCTTGAACTAGTTTTTGGGGTGATGCTGGGAAAACACCACAGTAACTCTCGCTAATTTCTTGACACTAAATGTCAGAATGCTGTAGGTTAGAAAGCCAGATGGGATCTTGAGGTATCATGTGGTTTTATTTTCTGGCAAACTGACAAGAGAATGTTTTATTAACCCTTAGAAGCTGTGACGAATTACTATTACTAGGCTGCTCGTTTGTAATCACATCACTCTATGATCAATTACAGAGCTACATAAACCATTTACATTCACGTTTAAATGCTAAAAAAGACCTAATTTTCTACACACTACTACACACTACTACTTGATTGAATGCGTAGAATCTGTATGTTGGCAGGATTTAGAATAATGGATATTAAACAGCATTCTGCAGTTGTCATCACCGACAATAAGGTGACTTAAAATATATTACCCAGTTCTTGGCAAACCATTGTTTTAATGTGACTTGCTTTTCCAGTTGGTTTTCCCATCAAGACTTTTTAAGCAGTCCTCCAACAGCTCATTTCTGAGCTGCACTTCAAAGCAGTGCTCTTTCCCTAAAGGAAAAATCTGGCTTGTTCTAGCTTGCCTGTTGCCGCATTGAGGACAAATGGTCATAAGTGATAACGATCTATAGGAGCCACATTACGCACTAGTATACAAATGAAAGGGCCTTTAACAATGAGACCTGAATATTTCCTTGTTTTTATTGAATTAAAACAACATGTCTTGGATGAGGCAGCGTTTATATCTTTATATACTATATATGTTTATATGAATATATGTCTGAGGGGTAACATCTCACCCAACTAACAGCTGGCTTTCTCTTACTTTCACTCATCCTGTAAGACTGTGCGTCCGTCCCTGGGGGGGCGTGGAAAACGTGCCAACCCTGAACAGAGACTCTTCTGTCTTCTTTCTCTCTGTTGTGACCTCCATCCCTCTCTCCTCATCATTATTTATCATCCCACCATTTCCTCATCCCTCTCCCTAGCCACCTTCCTCCCACTCCTTCCTTTCGCTGGAGCGAGGGAGTGTGAGAGAGATGGGGTTAGAGGGCTGCCTAATGCTGGTCTGTTGGCCTACGTTGTTCAGATAATCAGAATTCAGCTTCTCACAGTCCGCCCAGCAGGCCCACTGACAGCAAACACAAAACAAAGCTTAGGCCAAAACTGTTTTCTCCTCACCCTAAATGCTGGCGATCAGCCAAGCCATGTTTGGTGTCTGAGGTTTGCTTCTGTAGATTCGCGCTAAAGTTACGAGATGGAGCTAACAAGTCATGGAAACGTTTAACCCACAAGATTAGCATCCTGTAAACTGTATTCCTAAATCACACACATGACTGAAACCATGTTGAGTTAAGGAATCTTAAATAGTTTTGCTTATGTATAACACTGTAATCTGAGAAAGGGACAAACATGTTTTGCAAAGCTATAAACAGTAGTAGTAATTATCTTGAGGCCTGCATTATATTCGAACTTTTGTCCAATTTTGTGTGTCAAAAAGTGTCTGAAACCACACAACGAAGTCTAACTGAGATTATATGACAACCCAACACACTTTGAGGCCATTTGATGAACCAGGCTTTCAGTTTGCATTAGGCTAACTATGTTAGCAACATCAGCTTTAGTGCAACTTAAGAAGCAAACTTTGGAGACCAAGGCTAGTCTAATGTATTCTAGAGTGGAAAACCTATTTTTAGACTTTAAAGACAGTAAGATAGCTTCTATGTGCCATTTTATGGTTTAAAAATCTGACCATTAGCAACACTCAGGGGGGTGATTAGATTTAAATGGCTGTTTGTCATAAGACACTGATAGATATGCTGATAGAGTGTTGTTATTGTTCAGACTGCTGTTAAACAGATCCAGCCAAGGCCTTTGGAGGAAAGGGATTTGCTGAAGAAGAGAGACAGAAGTTCTCCCGTCAGTTTTTCCCATAGCCGCTTTGGTAGGGGAGCACATTTGGACAGTGCTGTGGCCATGAGAAAGCGCTCTGCTCGTCCCCCTCACACACACACCCCCTCATCACCCAAGTGCATGGTTTTAATCACGTCTCAGTGATTTATTGAAACAGCAGAGCCATGTCACCTCGCTTCCTTTCATTTCTCCGAGTGTTTGTGTTCCTCTGGGTGATAGATTTATCTCCGCACAACGTCAGCATGACTAATCAGCTCTCAAATACCACATCCAGATGTGCTGCTGAAAGACATCCCCCAACAGCCTGCCACACCACACAATCCTCTCTCGCTCTCTCTCTCTCTCTCCCTTTCTCTCTCTCCCTCTTTCTCTCCCTTTCTCTTCCTCTCTCTCTCCTTCTTTCTCTCTCTCTCTCTCCCTTTCTCTTTTTCTCTCTCCCTATTTCTCTTCCTCTCTCTCCCTTTCTCTTTCTCTCTCTCTCCCTCTTTCTCTCTCTCTCTCTCTCTCTCTCTCTCTCTCTCCCCTCTCACTCTCTCTCTCATGTATGCTGTTATTTCATTTTGGTCTGTCAAAGATTCACTCTTCCTTTGCTTTTTTTCCTTTTTGTCTTCCTTCTAGCCTTTCTTTCTTTCTTGTTTCCTTCCTTCTATATTCTTTCTGTCTTTCTTTCTTGTTCAATTTTTCTTCCATTTGTTGTCTTTTTTTTCTTTGTTCTATTTTCTCTTCCTCCTTTCCCCATTTTCTTTTTCAGTCATTTTCTTTCTTTCTTTCTTTCTTTCTTTCTTACTCTACATCACAGTGAACCGAGTATTGTTGAGGACTGCATTCCTGCTCAGTATGAAATGATTTGTATGTGTTTCGCTTCTTTTTCTTGAAGGACGTCTCATTATTTTCTGAGCTGACACTGCAGAGCTCCATTCATCTGGATTATTCATCTTTTCACTTTGAATGTCACTTTCATTCTGTCAGTCCACCTTACATCTGTGTGTGTGTGTGTGTGTGTAATACCTGAACCCTGCCAGCATTTCTCAACAGTGACAGATATGAGTTAAAACAGGTGTGTGTGTGTGTGTGTGTGTGTGTGTGCGTGCACGTGTGTGTGCGCGCGTGTAAGTAAGCACACAAGCATGAATTCCTTGTGTGTGTCGCCTGTGAGGGAGTGATAGAGACAGTGTATATATGTGTATGCATGTGTGTGCACCTAAATGAATGTGTATCGGAGAGTGTATATGTGTGTGTGTGTGTGTGTGTGTGTGTGTTGTGTGCGTAAGTAAGAGCACCCACATGAATACCTGGTGTATGTTTATATGTTAGGGGCTGAGAGAGACTCTGAGTGTGTGTGTGTGCGTGTGCGTGTGTGTGCGTGTGTAGTAACGGCTTTGACAGCGCGCCCTGACTGACGCGTGATCTGTCCAAATTTCAGCCCTCATAAATCTACCTGTCAGTGCGGCTGACTTGAAAGGGCCAGAGCCCCTCCGGCTCGGCTTTAACACGACTCCGGCGCTGATGGAATTCTGTAGGCTGGAGAATTATAGCTGTCACTGAAGAACGCCTACATTACATCTGAAAACTTGGCTGTCTTTCTCGTCTCTCAACTCTTGCGTCTGCTTCTCGCTCACCCTGTCTCTCACACACTCCCTCTCTCTGCTTAAATCTCTGTGTCAGTCAGTCTTCTCCCTGTCTTCCCAAGTTCCTTCTCTCTCTCTCTCTCTCTCTCTCTCTCTCTCTCTCTCTCTCTGTCTATCTCTCCTCTCTTTCCTGTCGGACACGCTTCCTCACATCTTGTTCCATCTCCTGGCTCCTGTCTGCCAGACAGATTCCTCCTAAGATTTGGAGAAAATTGTTACGTCCATGTTAACGTCAGTCATTAGTGTGAAGTATTGCACTGTAAGAAGGATGAAGGGGGTGAATCTTTCATTTGAAGTGGATCATTTGTTTGTAATTTATCCACAGCTTCCCCCTCATTGCTTTTGTTCAGGCTTTTCGAGGCCTAGCACTGAATGTTACGTCTTTTTCTCTTCTTTTTTTTTTTTGTCACGCTGGGAGAGCGCCCCGTTTTCTTTCTGTGAAAAACAGCATGAGGAGCATTTGCATATTTCCACAACTGATCTGAAGTGTGGCCTGCCGCCAAGGTAAAGACTATTCCCTGGGTGGAATGACTAATAAATATTAAGCATGTGGTTTTTTTTTAGAGCCAGCCTGTGGCCAATCCATTTGACGGATTCCAATCTGCTCAGAGATACTCAGGGTTATGGTGGGTGTTTAGAGTTTCATGTGTCATCGGGTGTTTAACTTAGAAATAGATTTCTGTAGGTAGTTCAGCTGACGTGTTTGAGTTTTTAAAATGTTTTCTTTACTTTTTTTCAGTGTCTTATTTTTGTTTTCTTATTGATTCCTGCTGAAAAAGTCCTGATACATTAAGCTAATATGTAAACAGTGTCAATCTTGAGCTACTAGGTGTATGAGATTCTGTTACAATACTGATGCAAAAATGCTTAAGTGACTAAATACTCAAATCTAGACAGTTATTAGTCAATTTGATTGCACTGGCTGCCCATAATATCCTCCAGTATGACCCTTTCACTGCATGGAAACTCATTTTCTAGTTTCTGCTCTTATAGGTCAGTAGATAAGCGAGTTTAGTGTCCATTTGTTATATGTGAACACACCACAGCATGGCACACAGTGTGAACAGTACAAAATTGTTTTCTGCATTTTGCCCACTCAGCAGGCAGCCAGTAGCACAGCGCCAGGGGGGGAAGAGGATGATACCTTGCTCAAGGGTACCTCAGTGGTACCATTGGCAGTCCTGACATTCAAACCCACGATCCTTCGATTGCAGGGGAAACTCCCTGACTACCAACTGCTAATACTTTAACAGGCTGCTTTTATTCAGAAACACGCTTCACATTCAAACCTATTCAAAAGGTATTAAAGAAAAAAATGAATGCATACAGAATAAAGAGTACGTTACTTGAACATCCGATATGAGCCTCATATCCATGTTTAAAATGAGACAAAATATACAGTGAGAACTTAAAGGCTAATACGTAACCAATGTCAGCTGAAACTAACATACACCAATCAGTCAGAACAATAAAACCACTGACAGATTAAGTGAATAACATTGATTATCTCGTTACAATGGCACCTGTCAAGGGGCGGGATATATTAGGCAGCAAGTGAACAGTCTGTTCTTGAAGTTAATGTGCTGGGAGAAGGTAAAAAGAGAAAGCAGAAGGATCTGAGTGACGCTGACAAGAGCTTTAAAAAGAGCTAAAAAAACAGTATTCTGGTTTGTAGTTTTTTCAGACCTACCAAAAGTGGTCCAAAAAAAGACAATCAACGAACCAGCAGTTATGGTCGCTCAATGCCATATGATGCACATGAGGAGTGAAGACCCATCCGGTCCAAACCAACAGAAGAGCTACTGTAGCACATGCCGCCTATGATAGAAAGATGTTATAACAGACAATGCATCACAGCTTGCTTAGAATGCGTAACTGCAGCCAGGTCGGAGTGCCCTTGCTGAACCCTGTCCACTTCTGAATCTGCCGGTTTCATTATGTGAACACCCTGGGTAAGAAATGCACTATGGGAAGAAGGCGAGTCGGCAGAGGTAGTGTTCATGTTAATGTTACTTTGACATGTACCATCTACCTAAACATTGCTGCAGATCAGGTTCACCCCTTCATAGTAACAGTATCCTCTAATGGCAGCGGCCTCTTTCAGCTGGATAATGCTTCCTGCCATACTGCAAAAATTGTTCAGGAATAGTTTGAGGAATATGACAAAGAGTTCAGGGTGTTGACAAGGCCTCCACTTTACCCAGATCTACAGAGTCTGTGGGATGTGCTGGACAAACTAGTCCAATACATGGAGGTCCCACCTCAAAACTTAAAGGATCTACTGTAAATATCTTGGTATCAGAAATCTCAGCACACCATGCCTCGACACATCAGAGCGGATCTGACGGATCTGAGAGGGACCTACACAGAATCACACAGGTGGTTTTAATGTTATGGCTGATCAGTACAAGTTTTAAGAGTACAAAACTGAAGTGTGGTTCAACATATTTGTCCCTAATACTTAAGTAATTGTGTAACTGCGAAGGGAAAAAGAAGAAAAGGATCTTTTAGTGTCATGTGTTTGTATGTACGTAGAAAAGTAGAGTCTCACCGCTAAATAACCTCTGAACCTCAACTGAACTCTGAAGTCTACCCCAGGGCTGAGTCTAGACTAACAAACCAGCACTCTGATCACTCTCTCACTGACCTAACCCCGACACTGCCCTCACTGCTAACCTCAGGGGGCAAACACACACACACACACACACACACACACACACACCTGGCTTTCATTTAACAGTTTTTATTGCAAGTTATAAATAAAAGAGTCAAAGACAGAGTGGCATTTCACATTATTACCCACAGCATTCAAATATATTTCCACAGGTTTGTCTTTTGCTCCACTTACCACTTACAATAGTTAGTTAATCTAATTTGTCTCTGTCTCTGTCATTTCAACTCCTCAAAAATTCGACATTCAACATCAACACTACGTGAACATTTCATTATTAACCAGTTATGGACTAAATATAATAATAATAATTAAACGCTCGAGGTCTAGTGTTCTAGTGTTCAGTTAAGGTGAATTTTGCTAGTAAAGTGGAAATTGTTACATCATGGGCAGATGCTTGTGTTTCCTTATCCTTCTAGAGTCAGATACGGCCATAAACTTTTGACCCCATAGTCTGTCCCTTCTGTGACCCCAATTCAACCTCACTCTGTCAGTCACTCAGTTGCCCCTAAACAGACACACACACCCAGGGGGCATCAAAGTCCAACTCCAACCGAGCAGGTGAGACTACAAACAGAGATCTATTCCACACGGCGGCGGCTCATCGCTCATTTCTCTCTCTCTATCTCATACACACACACATAAACACACACACACACACACACACACACACAAACACACACACACAATCACACTTGTTTTTTACAATGTCAGGCCATGAGATCAAATAAATGTGTATTATTATATACAATATATAAGAAAATATAATTGCTGTTTTCAACAAAAACCTTATAGAAGAGGTCAAATACATTAACTTTTAATGTAATTTACGTTTACGTTTACGGCATTTAGCAGACGCTCTTATCCAGAGCGACGTACATCAGTGCTTTAGTAGTCCACATCTGTTCTTCATACCTCTAAAGCTATACTTAAATCAGCATCTGCTTTTAACCAAGTTACTGCCTGTTAAAGTTACACACCTTAACAGACCCTGTCAAAGAGGAAAAAAACTGAAAGAGATTAGTAATTATTTAGTAAACCGGAGATAAAAAAGTCATTTGGGACAATTTCTTTTGGTTCTAACGTCTTGAAATGTTCACTCAGTGTAAAGAACAACTGCTGTGTTCAAATGATGTTGGGGCTGAAAATAAAAAACTGAGAAGACACATCTTATGTATGACATATATCGTTGCTTCTAACCCTGAATGTCCAATTAACTTCATTTTTATATTTTCACATACTTTGAAAATCGCTGCTGGTCTTTTCAGGTGGACACCAACTCTATGTGTATTAAACTTGATAAATATGACATTATAATGATTTTAACACACAAATATTATTTAATTGATGAATTCAGTATATCAGAAATAAGAAAACAAAAAAAGAAAGAAAAAAGAAAGAAAGAAAAAGAGATATTTCTAGGGCGTGTTACATGCACAGCGTGTTTAAGAAATGATTACAGATTTTCTATTATATTCAAGCCCTGTCAAGCCTGATGAAGGTGTAGGCCATTTCCAAACCTGACCAACCTATGAGAGATTGTTACTTTTCATTTTACGTCTTGTCATGACTTCAGTATGAAGCCATTCTGGTTTTTATGATGACTCAGCACCTTTTGTTGACACTTTTGTTTATGGGATTTTTCTTTCATTTGTCACCCATAGTTTTCTTTAACATCCATTTCTCTATATCCATTTCAGTGAAACAGTTTGCTTTGTAAGAGTCATTTATCTTAATTCTAGACCAATATGAATTTATCTAAAATTACGATAAATAAAATCATGTTTTATTAGTACATATTCTTTTGTTTGTATTTTACTTCCCTTTAAAAGTTACTTTTTTGACGATACGAAGTTCTGACAGTTTAGATGGGTGACAAATGAAAGAAAAATCCCATAAAACAAAATTGTCAACAAAAGGTGCTGAGTCATCATAAAAACATCATTTTTATACTCTTTGAACCTTTCAGTGACCCCTCTTGCCCGAGAGGAGGCCATCAGTCAGAGTAACTTTGCATTTGTATTGATGAATCTTTTTTGTAAAGGGACAAATGGAGCCAAATTATGCCAACAAAATGCCCCCCACAGCATTACATAGCCTCTGGATCCCCTCGGTGTAGCATTCAGGACCGTATCATTGTCTCCGTGTCTGCCACGCATGCACTCGCCCACTTTTTTAGCATGTTTGGTGAAAGATGACTCATTTGACCATATCACTTTATTCCACATCTCTGTTGACCAATTCCTGCGGCTTTAACATCACTGAGATGTTGAAGTGTAATGAGGGGTTTATGCACTGCAGTCCTATTATAATACCCCTCTCTAAGTAGTTGTGGATGGACTGTTCTCTGATCCTGACTGAAGACTGCATTCTCAGTCACCTGAGGAACAATTGCTTGACTGTCCTGTCATATTGTACAAATGCATGAGTATTATACCCATTCAATGTGGACTTTCAACCACATTTCCCAGCCCTATTTACTGAAATCTTTCCCATAAATCTAAATACAGATGTCACTTTAGTCACTGTTCCAGTTGAAACACTTTCCAGCTGAGCAGTCTTTGTAACCGAAGCTCCTGCCAGCTGTGCCCCAAAAATGAACCCTCTCAGATTTTTTCCCTCATGCTGTCGAGATCCGAAATCAAGGTCAGTTGGTCAAGCACAGTTTTTCATAAGAGGGGATCCCACTAGGCCTCCTTATTAGTTTTGTCAACTAAAATGTTTATCTGACTAATTTGGGGAATAATAAAACAACCACGGTATCTGGTGGATATTTCTCCACGGTATCTGGTGGATATAGCTAAGCAAGCTTCCATCTGAAGGCATTCGATTGAAGGCCTAAAGTGTCAGATTAACCACCAACATAATTAGAAAATGATGGGGAATTACCCATCATGTTTGAATTTCCATAGTGTGGGATGGCGCTCTAGGCCTTAAAGAAGACCTAGATACGTGGGACTCATGAAGGTTTATCTTATCACTGACTGTGAATATGATCAAAAGTCTAACCAGTGGCTTTTTTGTGCAAGACGGCAAATAAGGGCAGCTATCTACCAGGACTCTTAACTGAGTGAATCACTTTAGAAATGCTGCATAGGAGGTACATTTGAATGATATTTCTCACACACACACACACACACACACACTCACACACACACACACACACACAGGAGGTGATTCTTTGCTGCATGGTATAAACTAACACTGCTGGTGTGAACTCTATACTCTTGAGGTTCATGCTGTCACAGGAGGTCTATTCAGTGCAACTTCAGAACACACAGAAAGTGCCTACACCCTGACAGGCCAATGAGAAGGTGTATGTGTGTGTGTGTGTGTGTGTGTGTGTGTGTTTGGCTATGTATTCAGGTCTTTATGGGTGCCAATTGTCCACCAAGTGAACATTTTGCTAGAAAAAAAAATATTTGTCACTTTTTTTTCAAATCTTTTTAAATAGAGTAAAAGAACCAAAGTTGATCTTGTATTTTCTGAGCTTAAAATTAAATTTACATTAACTATGCATGCCAAAGAAAAAGATGTCAGTAGAAACACCCCATAAATACAGAAATACCAACTAGAGTGAAGATGTTTGTATATGTGTGTGTGTTCACTGAACACTGACCCTTTTACTACCTGCTCAACTGGTTCTTTGGTGGTACAGAAGCCATTAGTCAAATGTGTGTGTCTGTATGTGTGTGTGTGTGTGTGTGTGTGAGTGAGTGTGTGTGTGTGTGTATTGTACAGCTCTAGTAATACCTAGAACTTAAGGTTGGACTTCACATTGCATTTGCCAAAGATTATAAAACTCCTTAACAAAAATACTGTTAAACTTTTATGGTTGATTTGCTGATATAATACAGTTGATTGCTTAATGCATGTGTTATAAAGTAGTGTAAGGGTGTTTTAGAGCATGCTGAGCGGAGCCCTTAAGGAAACTTTGCTTGAGGATAACACAGTGTATTCAAATCGTTCAAGTGCAACTCTTTAATTATCACTTACTCACTGAAAGTGCACAATTGTTTCTTTATATTTGTGTGTGCATAAGAGAGAGAGAGCGAGAGAGACGCTTCACATAGCTCTGTATGCATGCTTGTTTTCACACCTCCAGAGCACAGAAAACATCCTGAGGTGCTTTTGTTAAGAAAAAAGGAAGTTACTGAAATAGTACAACAGCCAGAGAGAGAGAGAGAGAGACAGAGAGAGAGACCGAGAGACAGAGAGAGAAAGAGAGGTTGAGGGACAGTGGACAGACAAAGAGAGGGAGGGAAACATTTGTGTCATCCTCAGAGGTTTTCTCCCACTCTTCCAGTTATCTATTGACTGAAACACTAAATTGTAAACTTGTGTCAATGGAAAAATATCTGTTTTGTTTTCAATAAAAGAGAACACACAGTGTTTAAATGTATCATTTGATCCATTTGTGAAAATTTGTTTTAGCAGTGAAAACAGGCCATTGAATTCACTGGTTTTGTTATGTCACAAAAATTAACACAGTTAAAGACTGCATTGCAACCTGTTCGACTAGTCCCAAAGGCATTATTGGGCAGTCTGGGCAGTATTTCAGCCCAAACTGTTTTTAAGAAAACAGAAATCATTTACATATTCCTTTATTCCTTTAAAGCGAGTTCGGAAAATTGTTATGAAAAATGAAAAATGTTTGGTTAACACCGCACATTTGTGGAGAAAAATAAAAATCCAGGAAAAATGTGGGATATTGGTCCTTTAAAAATATAAAACATAATGGTAGGTCCAAGACAGTATTCCTTGCTCTTAGGATGTATTCAGACTTTATGGAGTTACAGTGGAGGAGTGCTCAGAACTGTTTCCTGGATTGTCATGGATTCAGTTCCCCGCAGACATGGCCAGGGTACTTTCTTTGTGGAATTTCTTCTGCCCTGGTCTATGTGGAGTTAGTTCTTCCCTCTCTGTGTGGAGTATGTTTCTCCTGGTCTTTGTGGGTTTCCACCAGGTTATGGTGTCATCCCACAGCCCTATCAGGTAAACTGGAGATGTAAACAAGGTGTACCTTGTACCTGCACTACAATGGACTGGCGACCAATAATGGGTTCTTCTCCACCTTTCGCCCAAGGTGTTCTATAGGGTCCAGCATCCTTGTGACTTTAATTAGGATAAGTGGTTCAGAAAATCAATGGATGAATGAAAGTTCTAAATTACTTAAACAAGGCAGCAGGCATATTTCTTTTTAGAACCTTTTCCACTGTTTCTGTTTATGGGCTTGGAAAAGCTTGGATATCAAAATTAACTTCTTGAACCTGATGTTGCTGTGAGCTCTGGGAGAATGGCATTGGAGTAATGTTGGAGTGACAAATTTGATGAGCAAAGTCCACAGTTAGGTTGAGGTTACTTCATGTTTATATTCAGTTTCATTCATTTTTTTGTTCTGAAGGTGCAACTTCAAGACTCTGACTTGAGTCCATCTCTATGTTTTGTGTCTTAGATTTATGCGTTTATGAGACCTTTTAAGTCATAGCTTTTCATTGATGAAGTAAGTTTTAATAGTAGGTTTTCACTGATAAACAAATCATGTTTGTTTGCACAGCCAGTCATGTAATTCTGTGAAGATGATTATAATGACATATGATTACAAGAAGAGTCTATTCATATCCTCAGGTTACTCAACTCTAGGTAGACAATGCCATATCTTGTGGGTGAGTATGTGTGTGTGTGTGTGTGTGTATGAGAGATAGAGAGAAAGAAAGAGTGGGAGAGAGGCAGAGAGAAAGAGAGAAAGAAGAAGAGATGGCAGGCGGGCAGGATGTACATCTGAGCTGAATTAGGGTGAGCTCATTGTGTACAGCGCAGGCTTTAATAGTGCGTTTGGAGAGGAACGCCCAGGCCCTGCTCCTTTCATTCCTCCACCGCTGTGTCATCCACAGCCCTGGGGCCGCCCGCCATGAGAACGAGAGAGAACGAGGAAGAGAGGGATCAAGAGTGGATAGGAGGAAGGCAGTCCAGGTTGGGGTAGTGAGGAAGAGAGTGAACGAAGGTGCAGGAAAACATAAAGGGATGAGGGCAAGCAGAAAAGAGTGAATACGAGGAAAGATCCAGTCAGGTGGAAATGAACAGGTGGGCGAACAGAGAAAGAGTCAAACGGATGACAGACCAGAAAGCAAAAGGTATAAAAAGCAAATCCAATGGGCAGAAATGACACAATATGTCCAGAAGTGGTGTCACATGTGTTTAGTTGGACACCTGTATCTTTCCGTAGAAAATCATTGCCAACTGAATGGGATGCTCTGTAACAGACAATCATGAGCTTAAGTTTACTGTTCTCAATGCCAAGTGTCAACTAGAAGGGCAATGAACTGTGGAATAATGGCACTGTGATCTCTGGAGTGATGGAGCTCCATCCAATACCTTTAAGATGGGCTGGGTGGTGGTTGACCTCACTAATGCTCTTGTGGTTGAATGCAATCAAATCCTCAATATTCCAACATCTGCACTGTAAAATACAGTATAATAAGTTGGGATGACTTAAAAAGCATGCAAACCTATTGTCTAAAAAACTAGATAAAGGAAAATAGAGTGTGAGTTGTGATTGTGCAGTATTTGTTTATTGGGAGTGTGCAGTACTTGAAGTAACGTCTGTATTTGGAGCGTGCAGTACTTCTTGTACATATGAAATCTTCATAGAAGAGTAAAGACTGTTGCTGCAGTCGGTTACTACTGTTACTACTAATACCTTTCATTTCAAATGTGTTGAATGAAATTTAAAAATACATTACAAACTTAAAAAATAGAGAACTGAGTACAATACCCTCCAAAATGAAAAAAATGAAAAAAATATTGTCTTTGAATATTATGTTACTGAAGGGTTACATTTCACTCATATTTCCAGTGTAAAGTCAAGATGATAAAGAATAAAGCAAAATTGTAACTGTCCTTTACCAGGTGCACCAATAATTCAATAAGGCTCTGGATACGTACAGGGGTTATACACAAGAATGCATACTTACATACTGAAACTAAGAGGACACCCTGCTGTCTCTGTTGATATTCAGGCTAAGAGTGCAAGGGAGGTATTGGCGAATAAACAAAGAGGAGTGTGTCCTCATTTTTTGGAAGTATCACTCTAATGAATGAAACAGGTTTAGACCATCTGTACTGAGATACACTTTCTTTCCAGCAGCACTGCAACAGTTTCACAGGCCACCTGGCTTACTGTCCCAGCCAATTGCCCAACAGTGTCATCTGTGTCTGCCTTCATCTGATTGGCTCTGATTACGATCAATGCTGCTGATAGGTGGAGTTAGTAAGAGTGATGACTGAAGCTTTCAGGGTGATATATGGGTGCAGCAGGTTTGATAGACAGGTCAGGGCAGGACTCCTGGGCCAGTTTCAGTCACATGAGGAACGGGAGGCTGGCGCTGTGCCAGATCATTCTTTTAGTGTACAGTGGCCTCCAACTCAGACAGCTGTGCAGAGGTATGCATCAGAGCATAATTAGAGGTTTGTCATAGGCTGCAGCAACTGCAGGATGCTGCCTTTGCCTGGAGGATGCACTGAAAAAAGTAATATTTTGAATTTGCTTGATTCAAATGACTATATAATTTCCACATGAATTAAACAATACTCTTTGCCAATATTAATTGCTCTAAGTAAACCTAAAAAAAGTTTATATTGTGTGAACATTTGAATGAAGTAAATGTATCTATCTATATAAGCTCTGTCCACAAGGACGTTCTGTTGCTAGGTTGGACAAGCTGTACCACACAATGCACATTCAATGTACTTTGGAGGTACCTGTGTTTAGACTTTAATTTTGTTTTCATTTTCTGACCATTTTATTTGCCTTTGTAGTATATAATTTAAATATACATTATTTTTATGTGCCCAGACTATTTTATTTGTCGACTTGTCAGCCATTATATTCCACCAGCAGAATGGTCTGCAGAAAGGGGTGAAATTTTGTTTTTAATAGTTAAAACGAGATTGGAAATGACTATAGGAGAGAAAATGCCATCTATCTTAAAAAATTCAATCAAATTAAATAAGAACTGAGTTGTTATTTGCTTCCAAAGCTTGTCCAGACTAGCAACAGTTTCTACAAAAAAAAAAAGGTTCGATAGGTCAATTCAGTGCACCATCTTCTTCAGTTTAGCATTAGTTGTGGCCCATTGCTCTCTGACACTGCACTTCATTCACACATACAGTTTAGAAAGTAACTCCTCAAGCACTGGGTCAAAAACATTCCAACGGCCCCCCTCCAACACAGACACACACACACACACACACACACACACCACTAGCACCACCAG
>JBBPCY010000035.1:5726150-5736910 GCA_037974405.1 Brachyalestes nurse
GTGTGTGTGTGTGTGTGTGTGTATGCGTGCATGGTGTGTATGTGTGTGTGTGTGACTATTCCCCAGTCAGTGTGCTTGGTTCCTTTTAAAGGATCTGACGAGTGTGTTTGATTGTGTTTGAGTGTGTTTGAGTGTGTTCTCATCATAGGTTTGAATGAGTGCCGAGTTTGTTTGTAATAATAAGCACATCAGTCCACTTGTTTTGGTCCAACCTCACTAACATGTGTGGATAAAGGACAAGTGTGCCCTGACTAACAGGTTGAGGACCATGGTCAGTTCCGTTAGTAGTGAAGAACATGCTCTTGCTTCGTGTTTATGTGTAAGAGATAGGAGATATTTTCTTACATGCTAACAAATAAAACTTTCTAAGTGATTCTGAGCTTTATGTGCAGTTTGCATTAGTTTTCTTCAGCCTTAAACCTGGCCCTAACCTCGACCTATACCCCAAATCTAGACCCTCATCCTGTCCCTGACCCTGGTCCAAATCCCAGCCCTGGTCCAAGTCCCAACCCTAAACCTAACACTGCTGCGAGTCTGTTGATTTTCTTAACAGTCTGACAGCTTCTTAACAGTCTGAGCATATGTAGTTACTGTGTAGAGGTCTATGATGTACTGTTCAGATAAAGTGAAACCAAAACCTTTGAATGGTACATTTACATTATATTTGGGCACTTGAACCCCCAGGCTTATCTCAGGCCCAGTCATTCTCGTGTTTCCCAGTGATTTTTGTGATCAAAATTACATGTCATTCATCACAGTATGTGATTTTGCATAACAGACTTCAGGGTCCAGTACATTTAATATGTGTTAAATTCACCTTTTTCCTTCCAGTTCAACTTTGCTGAACTTGCAAATTTGTGTCTTTGACCCTCAGTGCTACTGTTATGCGATCAAAATCCTGAACCCCTTAATTTCTTTTATCCCCAGTGGCCTCAAATACAGACCTGAAACTTTATATTATCTATACCTCTGTAGTTTTATTGTTTGTTTCCACCCTCTTACTAACGGCTATGGTTGATGCACACCAAGTCACTTTTTGCTCTGTGGATAAAAGCATCACCTTGTTATTATGTTACTGCATTGGGTGATAAATGACTGGACCTGTCAGATTCCCGGCCGTTTAAGGAGAAAGCATTGAATAGGTTCATGCATACCTCGAATCTTATTTTTATTTAAATGGCCCAAAAATGTAGTCTTTTTTCTGCAGGCCCCCATTTTGCTGATGGATTGGAAATCGACTTGGATATTTCTAGTCAGGGTTAACATATTTACTAGGGATGCACCGTTACCACTTTTTTACAAACCAATACTTACCGATACCGAGTACCGATACCGAGTACCGATCACCTTGGACAAAAGTAATGGGACACGCGGGGAACGGTTTTCGGCTAATAAAACTATTATGGCAAACAAGGGGTCTTTGGAAAGGTCTCATCGAGCCCTATCTAACTGTGAAGTGTTACGGAGATTGGTGGTGGCCCCGCCAAGAAAAGCCGTGAGCACATTCCGTGGGTGACTATGGAACACCCGGGCGAGTGTCCCAATACTTTAGTCCCCCACGGAACGTGCTTGCTGCGTTTCTAGACGGGGCAACCACCGATCTCCATTAAACCTTTGTTAATCTGTTTATTTGTTATACCCATCACTGTAATATTTCTTTTAAAGTAGGTTGCTGGGTTCCGCAGCTGCTGGTAGCAGTAGCCTTTGTAAAGTCGCTGTATTCTTTTTTATGCTGGTGTTTTAAGTGTTATATCAGGTTACTTGTATCAAATGTTGATAAGATGACAGAACAGAGCTTATAGTCTGCTTTGCTGCTGTCATCATTTTTGATTTTAAAGTATTTCCAGACGCTAACATTTTCTTCTTCTTTACACACTTGAACAGTAACTTCCTTAACATTGCCCCCACCTGCCGAGTGCACATAACTACATCATATTTACCTCTCGTGGTATCGGTAGTAGGTATCAGGGAAATTTGGTCAAGTACGAGTAACAGCAAGTGAGCATGGTATCGGCCCCAATACCGATACCGGAATCGGTGCATCACTATTTCATACCTTAGTTCTTCACAGCTAGCTTGATAAATAACTGAATCATGGCTGTGTAGAGCTCATATTAAAAACTTTCTGCGATAGGACAGCTTTATATTCAGTATAGGCTAGCTCATCTGAGGGGGCAGCTTCTGTCGCATACTCTTTATTAGACCTACCAAAGACCCAAAATCATTCCAATATTTAATAAAATATCAGTGGTAGCAAAGCTAATAAATGCAGGTTATTTTAGGGCAATGGACAGATATGGGTCACTCGTGAACACAAACGTATGCAGAAACATTGGAACTGAAAATCAGGATTGAGCATTAATGCTTGTAATGTGAACGCAGCTGTATAGACATGGCAAGACAGGGGCTGTCAAAGCACAGCTCCATACCACTGAGGCAGCGGGCGATAAGCAGGGTTTGAATTAATTACGCTACAGGCCCCTTACAGAAATGGCTGATAGCTTAGTGCCTCTCACTCAGGCTGAAAGTGCTGACAGAGATGTGTGTCTCTCTGTTGTTTTCCGTCGGTGCGGAGCGGTGCTTCAAAAGGTTATCATGGGGCTGGCTGGGGAGGCAGCGATCGGGGGGAGCCAGCGGGATGAAATAGATTTGAGCAGCTTTTGATGAGCCAAGCACACGCTGAAAGAGGCTTTCAAAGCACAATGGCTTCCTCAGCTTTCGGAGCGTCTTCTTCCCTTTTTTATCACGTTTGAAGATTTGTCAAAAACACACATGCAGCACGCTCATTGAGGAGCTGGCTAAATCTCAAACTGATGTGGAGGCAGATTCTTTTTTTTTTCATCTGTTGTAATTTTTTTGTCACAGTGTAAAAATGATTGGGTCTTTTATCCGTATTAAAAGAGATTTATGATTTTGATATTACTGAACTTCAAATAATAATGTAGGACAAATTCTGTTAATTTATTACACAAGCTTTAATGAACTAAAAATCTTATTGTTCCCCTAAAGCCCAGTTACGGTGTTTTACATGACAATTTTCCAGTATTATTTTATGCACCAGAATTAAATAGATTTTACTGGTGGAGATAAACTTCTGTAGGGTGAATAGGAGGATATATGTAAATGTGCTCATTTTTTTGTTATGTCACAATTACAATTTATTAGAATTGGCCCCTTTAAAGCAGCAAGGTTGCTACTTTTTCCAAGTGCATGTGACTCCATTACTTTCTTTTTCCAGCAGCACCCCAAGAGCTTCAGAGGCAAGGACAGGACAGAGGAGACAGGAGATGAGAGGACAAAGCCAATAAGTGAGATGTCATCTTTAATGTCAGCCATGGAGCTTTTTCTCTCTCTCTCTCTTTCATTTTTCCTCTCTGTTCTCTTACCGGTACTGTAACATTAGCCCAGTTGCCCCAAGCAACAGTATGTCAGTTGGTATTGGCAGAAGTGACAGTGAGGAAGAATCCTGTCGACCGGGTGAAAGAACACGAAAACAGAGAGGGAGAGGGAGAGGGAGAGAGAGAGAGAGAGAGACTGCGAGAGAGAGAGGGAGGGAGGGAGAGAGAGAAAGAGAGAGAGACAGAGAGAGAGACGGAGAGACAGATAGAGAGAGAGTAGCTCCAGAGACTGCAGTTGGGCCAGGATTAGTCCTGACGTGCCGTGTCCCGGGACTCCTGCTCTAACCATCTCATTAGCCTCTATCTCTACACAAAACACTGCCCTCCGCTAAAGTGCCACTCTGTCTACTCTGCTCAACGCAAAATCCATTTTCATTTGGATAGTCCGCATGTTTCCCAATTGAGCAGCTACACAACAAAGCAGCTATCAATTACTCAGCTAGTTTTGTTCTCAATGCACTGCTCAGTTTAAATCAAAACTGTCAGTGGTAAGCTTCTGAGCCCCTGTGTAAACTTGAGGAACTACTGACTAGATGAAAAAGTTGTAGTCGAGCACTTGCACCAAAATTATTGTTGACAGTAACCCACCTCACTTTTGTAAAACTCCCAAATGTGCAAAACTGCATAGCCTGATGCATGAGTCTAGAAATTAAATCTTTGATGCCTGAGCAAAACTGTCTATTTCTGCTATGTATTTTACTTTTCTCTTTAAACCCCTAAATTCCCAGTTTTTATTATGTAAAGCCTGTAATCATTGTCACCAAATAATTACACTGCTAACTAGAATGAGGAATAGGATCTGGACTGGTCACGTTAATAATGTGATTTCTCAGAGTACTACTATTACTATTCGTTTGTCTTATTTTATTCCTGTCTTTATGCCTCACAGTCGACTGCACCTTAAATTTCACTGTTCCTTGAAAAAGTGACAATGACAATAAAGATTTACTTATCTTATCTTAAATACACGATCATCCATAACATTAAAACCACCTGCCTAATATTGTGTAGATCCCAGCTGATATAAAAGGGCTGACATTTTTTAGATTCTCTGTGGTCTAATCATCACAATCTAGCTTTTGTTAAAAAAAAACCTGACTTTTCACTTGCTGCCCATTCCACCCACTGACAGGTGCCACTGAAATGACATTCACTTCACCAGTCAGTCGTTCTATGACAGGGCTCATGAATCAATTTTTATTTTGCTTGTATTACAAAGTACCATTTTGAATTCCTTAACAAACAAATGGAATGTAATGGAAAATAGAATGGATCTCTATGTCTTTCTGTACTTCTAGGCTCTTCTGCTGGCACGTTCGAAGACCCCAGCGCCGGCCCCTCGCCTAGAACCACTTCCTTACAATGACAAACATCAGCTTAATGTAAACAGGCTCTTTAGGAACACACATCTGATAGATGCAAAACTTTATATACAAAGTTTCCTCCAGTTCTTTGTCCTATGTCAAGTCACAGGGGATAAACTAAACCTCACGACTTTCCTGCTTACTCTCTCTGTGTCTCTCTGTCTCTGTCTCTCTCTCTCTCGCTCTCTCTCCCTCTCTCTCTCTCTCTCTGCCTTGTGGCCCTGTAGGCCTCACATTCAATCAGTTTGAAGCGTAAGCCTCAGTCTTTGATGGCTCATTTGACCACATGGCCCTGGGCTCTCTTTTTCCCAGTGCCAAACATAATAACTTCTTTAGCCCCAGCTATTTCATAATTTTACAACAGTGTTTTTCACTGTCAGGGTCAGTACATTTCATAGACTCATACATCTACTCTCACATGATTTCACGTTTCAGTTATGCTCTACAGGTTCTGCCTGGCAGCCCTGTCCCTTACTGAGCACTTTCCCCTATGTAGTTTTCAGTCAGTCCAAGCTAGCAGCCTCTGATGATCTATAGAGGCCTAAACTTAGTAATCACCGCAGCTGGACTTATGTGTAATGACCAAGCTCTACTCAGTGACTCCTGCTGGAGGTGTCTTCAGAATGCGAAAGCATTATAGACATAGTCCTACATAATGTGCACACTTTTCTCAGTACTTTCTTCTATTGTCTGTTGTTTGCTTCTTTCATTTTAAACAGGTGCTCTGAGGCTAATGAGGCCAAAAAGCAATGTACTGAGAAGCCAGTGCAGTAGCTTTGTGTGAATTGCATATCTGAATCACACACTTTGCTTAAACTTTACAGGCTTTCTCTTATTTCTAATACTGAATGATATTGTCTATAAATTTGGAATACAAATGCAAAAACTACTCAGGCTTCGCCGTGGCTGTTGTTGTTGTTAGCTGTGTGTACTTTTGTACATTTTTCTGGGTTTTTTTCCATTTTTGCAATATAAACTGGTGGCTGTAGCATCAGCAAGTTAACATTATACAGTACACGTAGCCATTCCTAGCTTCAGTCATTCAAAGTCATCATGCTGATTCCATAAAATAAATACCTCAGTCTCTTTCCAGTGGAATAGAATTACAACATCACAAGCTTCTACTGCATGGGCTACGGGGTTTAGTTTCCTCTTACAGTTAGTCTGTATCTAATACATGAGCAATAGCTTTGCCCTACAGGAATGTCAATAATAGCTTGTAATGAGGAAATTATTGATCATAACAGAACAACACTGATATTGCTAACATAATAATGGATAAAGAATTGCAGCCAAACATCCCTTTAATATTTCATACTTACCATCAACAGTGCAGAATTGGAGCGAGATCCAGTTGCGGTGATTTGGAATAGCCATATTGAAGGAATTTGCTAGAATTTGAAAGGTAAAATGTGGGAATTTATAACAGCATCTTCATTTTGCATTATAAAGTAGCCAAAGCCACTTTTCTTGTATCTGTAGGTAATTTATAATGTGTCTTTGGTTTATGTCCCACAACCATTTTTACATGGCCGATGTTTCCAACCTCTTCACACAGTTTAAACCTGTTTAATTACAGTGCTTTTAAGATTGATATATGTAAATTTAAATATGTAAATATATGTAAATCTTTCCCCATTAGCTGCTTTGTAGTTCCATAGATCCTCCTTATAACTTTAGTGAGAATGGGTGGAGCTAAACGTCTGCAGACTAAATAGAGAGACATGTATAAATGCATTGGTTTTCATAACAAAACCAGTTTATTCGAAATGATCTTTGCTTCTATATAAGAATGGTATGGGCTGAGGAGTGAATGCTATGTTGTTTACAGTGTCTACATACTACATCAAAAGTTTAGGGTTTTCTATTAAATGGATCCTGTCCAAAGATGTAGCGCTATATCACTAGTGATCTAAGCTTTTTTCATTGTTTTTTCACTGATCTAGGAGTATGCTTAGAGCACAAAAACATCTCCTGCAAAAGTTTAAACACAAAGCAGCCATCAAACAGGCCCTGTGGTGGGAGCAGTCAAAACAGAGGACAGTAGCAGAGGCCAGTCAGGCCTTTATGTTGGCTAGCAAGGATAGCAACACTGAGGCCTAATCAAATCAGAGTGGTTAGATTGTGTAGCGAGCCTTCACTTCCAATTGAGGTGCTTAACCCTGACATGTTTTTCTCTCTCTCTCTTTGATATCTCCCTCCGTAAATGACAGCGAGTGCCAGAGCGAGAATGTGCTCCTCCGCGGTAATGGCTGCACGGATCATATGGTTGAAATTAGCTCGTGTGTGAACGCGGGTGTGGGCGGCGGAGCGGCCGGAGCGGTCAGGGAGACCTTGTGACCCCTTAATATCGCATCACATGTCTGATCCTCTTCCTGTCTGCCATCTGAACCCTCATCATGTGTTCTTCTGCTAATCTGTCACACTTAATCGCTCAAGAAAGAGAACGTTAAAAAGAGAAGGCCGTGACTGCTCCAGGGAAGACGGCTGTGAATAAGCGGCACAAGAAAAACAAAGAGAGCGAAAGTGAGGAAAAATTGCTGCCATGCAGCTTGGTCAAGCCGTGAATAGGTTTCATTCTTTTCTGGAAGAGCATGAACGCAGAGGGAGAGAATGAGATAAGGGAACAATGCTGCTGCTGTATTTTTTTTCATCTGAAATAAATCACTGGGCCTCTCACTTTGTCAGCCACTTTGGAGTGTAAGTTGTGCACAAACTTATAATTAATGACTTGTGACTGTGTCGCAGGAAATATCGGACTGAATGCTGTAGGAATATGACCACGAGAGACGTTAGATAGTTCACGTTTGGGGCAGATCACTGATACAGTGTTCTGAGCCCTTTCATAGGCAAGCTTATGTCTGAACAAGTGGAGATGCGGGTGTCTGAATTCTTACCCCATGACTTCATTTGCAAAATGACAAAGGGTCTACTAAATAAAAACATGGTATTGTAAGGCAGTGGGTGGTAGATTTAAAGCTACTCTGCATTCATTTTACTATGTTCTTGTAAACGTTAACATTTTTTAAACCTAAGCTACAAGACAGCCATCATTTCACAACAGGCATTTAAATCATATATAAAGTTATTTGTCTGCTTCTTGCTCATAAAACACTTATATTTGAATAAGTACAAACGACATTCCTACAAAACATGTATTTTTAATGTAGATGTTTTAATTTATCCATATCCAAAACTGTACTCAAAGAAGTCCAGTATTATTTGTATTTGTATTTGGTTTGGCTTATCACTCCTGCAACTGCAATTATATGAAGTTTTATTAACTTGGGGGGTGTGGCCTATGCACAAGTGTAAGGCAACTTGCTTAAAAACTTACTTACTTACTAAAACAGTAGTGGGGTCAAAATGGGCCACAACTAAAAAGTGTTGGGACATGTCCAGAGCACCCATAGTATAAAGTACTCCTAAGGGCCTATATACAGTGGAGCATGATGTTACTACTGTTTCAATGTACATATATATCATAAAGTGCCAGAAAATCCTACCACCTGTACAGATAAGACATGGTAACAATTTAAACCCTGGTTCTCCATTTTTGAAAAGCAGAAAGAGTCAGCAATGTTGCATAAACACTTTTGATGCCAATGCTAGCTTAACACAGCCAAGTGAAGCTTGTGGAGACTCACTAGCTACATGTGTCAAGCCCAAATTGTCCATTTATCCACATTAAACAAATAAGTAAATAAATAAAGGAAGATATGCAATTAGATAACAACAGAATTTTAGTTGAGCAAGAACTGATGAGTCAACTGAATGGCTTAGAGGAGAACACAGCTTTGGTGTTTCTCCTTAATTGCAGCTCTGCTGCTTACTATCAAATCGTGATGAGCTTGGTCAGCTGTGCCATGAAAACAGGAAAAAGTGCAGAAAGGCCTTTAGCGGTTAACTACAAAGTTGTCATGCTTTATCCTCTGGTATTACTACACTAACATTTATCACATTACCTCTCCTTTTGTGTTCTTCTGATTGCGGCTTCATCTTTGAAGTTATTTCTGCCACCGTGTTCATGAGTAGACTTGGCGAGTGAGTGTGTATTGATCTTGCCTGTCTGTGGTGGTGACATGACATGGTTGGGTGTGTGATGGGCAGGCCAGGGCAATCTTCAAGAAATACTGAATAAGACAAGTTGTCGTTCTTTGTTTCCTGGATAAACATTAGAAGGTTCTGTGTAGACAAACGTTGGCCTGGTGCTTTGCCTGTAAGTGTGAGTTTCAAGCCAGATGTGTGTGGGAAATGACAGCCATGATTCCACCACAGAAATCTACAGTTATCACCAGCGATAGCAAATTTGCTGAAAGTGCAGATTCTATGCTTTTAATCGATTTCATCTTTGTGCTCATAACCAGAGGATTTGATTTGATACTATTTGTATGGACTGTCCTGTTTTGTGGAAAAAGAAACAGTCCTTTATATTTGTGTTTTTGTCATTTTTTTATATTGCAACAGATCTTACATTTTTAATGTAAAGTGAATGTATATCTAATTCAATTTGTAACCCATGATAGTTTTTAGTCTACTAGATCATCCTGCAGTTTTCAGGAGTGATGGGCAAAAGTTTGTGCACCAGCATTTATATCACCATATTATAAATACACTGCCAACAGCCTGTCATAGAATAACGTAGAATAACATTGCTTACACCAAGCAGTTCCCTAATAACCACCTGGAACACACTAGCAATCGCAAGAGACATCATAGCAACAGTGAAAGTACTGCCCACACATTTTCTCTGGCTCTTTTATAGTTAATTATGAAACTATATTTAAGTAGCTTTAAATTGAGTTATTTCAGGTTTCTTTAGCATATCATTAGCATTACTGCCACCAAAGTTGGATAATTTCAGTGCGCTTAATCTGAAAAAAGGCCTCCTCAGTGTTCAGTAGCGAACAGAATATTGAAAATATATTGCAAAATATACATTGTACTTAAAGCACTTAAAAGTGGTTCTTCAAAGGTTATTTAACATAGACATGGCTATATTTACAACTGTGGACATCCAAAGTACCATATGAATGTACAAATGATTTTTTATATTGCAAAAGACATTCAGACTAAATAATTCTCAGGTGTTCAAATGGTGTAAATGTAAAAATAGTTAAAATTAATTTAACTGACTAACATTTCTCTCCTGATACATCCTGTAAATCTCAAAATTGTTTTACTTTCAGACAAGTAATATGATGGAAAAATAATTTACAGGTTTCTGTCAAAGTACTGAAAAACTGCATCTCATATGAATCAGTTCCAAAGTTGTGATTGAACCCACTGCGAATTATTAGCACCACTGCTAACCAAAAAAATCTCACTTGGGTCCTCTCACTGTCAGCAAGCTGCTTCAATCCACATCTTGAGACTTGATGGAGCAGAGTTTCAGCCGGTTATATGGAGCATCTAATATCCCATATGAGATGTGTGCTCTGGTTTTCTCGGAGAGCCAAGCTTTTATATGGAAGCAGACAGCTTTCTGGAATACAGAAATGGGAGGTAGAGAGTGAAAGCAAACACAGAGGAAACAGTAAATCTGTAGTCTTTACAGTTTTTTAAAGCTGTGTTTAATTCCATCTTCCTGGCAGGGTGGACCACAGCGACAAATGTTTGAGGCTAGTTTAGATTTAAAACACATCTGGAGAAGTCCAGTGTGGGGACTGCGGGAGTCTGTTGGAGGATTCTCTGACCACTACTAGTCATGTAGTCCACCAGGTGAATATTTTGGGTAGAAAGAAAAGATTTGTCCAGTTGCTACAAGGAAAAAAACATCTTTTTATATTACACAGGTCAACAGGTCAAAATCATCAGAGATAAGTTTATATGGGTTTTGTAGTGTTTGTCATGCTGATTTCAAATCTGTGTTTAGTTTTTCCCGCACGTACAGTTTTTGTGATGAAGCTGGTTATATATTATATGATAGTTGGTATAATTAGCATATAATAATCATATGCTAAGTGTTTTTGAAGAAACAGTGGTAGCTGACTGACAC
>JBBPCY010000035.1:5737355-5781240 GCA_037974405.1 Brachyalestes nurse
GAAAATATTGAAACAGTTACTTGATTGGTGCCTGCAGTTTAATAAAAACCGCATGCAAGTCTATTGCAAATCTAATACTACTCATAATTCAAAAGGTTGATGTGACTGAAAAAAACAGATCTGAAATCAGCATGAAAAACTGGTTTAGAAAAGTGTGTTGAGGTTTCTGATGATTATAACAAAAAAATTTGCTGACCTGTGTTATTATTGATATTTATTTCACTAGTAGCTTAAAATAAGATTGGATTGACTATGGCCAAATGTAGTAAAGATGTCAATGGAAACACCCCACAAATATAAAAATAACAAGTATTGTTTCTGTGTGTGTGTATGTGTGTGAGCATATGCATCTTTGGGTGTGTATGTGTGTATGTGTGTGTGTGTGTGTGTGTGTGTGTGTGTATGTGTGTTTTTTTGGGTGTATGTGTGCGTGTTGGACTCGAACCAGAGAGTGGACAAGGACATCTGGCAGAGAGAGACGGAATTCTCTTACACACAGACATTCAAGGATATGGACAATAATATCTAAACATAGAAGCCCTGGTCTGAATCGAGACTCATGAAAAGCTGTGTATCTCAAAGCGAATGCTGTATAGCTGACTGTACTGACTGTGTGAGCCTGGCCTATGGCAGAAAATAGCTGCATATTTTTGCAATGCTAGCATTTTGCGCCTGTGCAGACAGATTTGCAGGTGCATCTCCAAAATAACATTGTACTGCTGGGATTCAACTCCAGGGATTAGGCCATCCATGCTCTCATTTTTTGAACAACTCTCTTCAAATAAAAACACAGGTCAAGTTATTAAGTCTGGCCTATTTCCTAATATCTCTCAATCGCTTTTAAGAGGTTACTAGGCCTCTTCATATTTCACTTTGTGACACTGACTCCAGACGGGAACTCTGACCTTTAGAAATGTTCTCCAACATTCTTCATGACCTTAAAAACTTCTGTGCAAGTTGAGACCCATATTTCACAACTAGCCCCTATCATTTAGTCCTGAAGACTGCTTTAACGCATCAAATTCTTTCATAGTTCACTTCCTGTTTGTAAAATCTGGGATAATATGGGATCTGCAGCCCATACTTAATTCAGATAAAAGTCATTTATTTCGAATGCCTTTGTGTCAAAATGGTAATTGTCTCCTCTGTAAATTCTTCTAGTAACAAAAACAAATAGGTCAATACACAATTTTCCCCAAAGGTAACTGATCAACCAAAACATTTTTTGGAGTGTGAACTTTGCTTCTTTAGTTTTGCAATGGAGCTGCAATGGAAATTCGAAGCTAATTCTGTAGTTGGCATCGTGCTCATATTGGGAACTGTGGTTTTCTCACCAGAGCACCCCTGTGGTACACAAACAATGGTTCACATACCAGCTTCTCAAACTGTAGCTTACTGCTGAAGTACTAGATTCAAGATTCAAGATTCTTTATGTGTCACATGCGTAGTTATACAAGTACAAGACTCAGTGAAATGTATCCTAAACCACAAATTTTATGATTGTGCAAATGTAAAACTAAGTACAATTTTTAAAAAAAAATCTAAAACACAAATAACAAGGAGCACCACAAGTTAAAGGTAAAATGTATAAGCTAAATTATATTAAGTATCATGTAACAAAGCTTGCTTGTTTGTGAAAGGTATTTTGGTGAGGTTCCAGTATAATAACATATTACAGGCACAGCTACATGCTTTTATTACTTAACAAGTCATTCAACAGCATAGAGAGTCGTCACTGAAGAGTCTTCATTCCCAAAAGTAAGAAAAGTGTCCCAGAAAAGTATTTTGTTTGTAGCTTCTTAATAGGGCCAATGCAGATAATGCAGTTTTATGCAGCACTGTTGTTATTTTAGTTTACATGTGTTTACTATTAAACTGACTGTTTTGCGTAAATTACAAACTAAAATCACCACAGCACCCACAATCTCACCTCTCACACAGAATTTAAAATGGAACATTGATGTCAGCACTTATTCGATGGCAATCAAATGATTATCAAGCTAAATGCTTATTTCAAGCAGCTGTCATGTCTACCCGCTACTTTCATAATCATTCATTTGTGTAAATTAACTTGTGCTATCTTTAAATGAAGTTATTATTTAAAAGATGTTATGCCCTTTGGCTTGCCTCTTGTACTCCTGTTTCTGATTTTTGACTCTTGCTACGTTTTTATTGACTATGTTTTTAACTACTGTGCATGCTGATGTTTGCCCCAGTTTCACTTGGAACGCTTTAAGGATTCTGGTTTTGCCAAGTTATTCATATTTACTACTTTTGGGAACTTCACCATATTTGATTGCACAACTCCATAAACACAGAAAACCATAAGCTGCAACTGAGTGCACTCTTCTCAGTTTGGTACGATTTGGTAATAACTTATTTCCTAACTAGTCTCTGCATCCCCTGTGATGTTTAAGATTATATCTGTGCCATATTCATATTTTTAGCTCATAAATTACCTCATAATTGAGAAGATTCAGTGTTATCCTGAGGAAAACTGTCGGTGCAGCAAAACGTGTCAGGTCTGGAACAATTTTGTTTACTACAGTGTTAACAGAGACACATGCGTTAGCCGTGGCAGTTTTCAAAGGTCAATTTTGCCATTAATTTTTCTTATGGAGAAAACCTGCTTAGACCTGGAGTTCTCAATGTTCAAAGAAACTGAGATCCTATAAAAGTCCAAACTCATTCGCCTCCCTGGAGAAACGCGCCTGCCGCAACTGAAGAAGCTTCAGTGCCTCCATATTTATGCTTCCCATTGTAGTCACAAAGATCCAAAGATCTGAGCTGATTTGGAATGCAGGGAGAGAGCCAGCTCTGAGGGAACCATAAATCTCCTCTTTCAACAGCTCATTTATGATATTTAGCCTGCACGTATCACCATAACGACTCGAGACATTCCGATAAAACAGGCCAAGAGCGTATCAAATCTGAGCTAAGGGGAAACGCTGGTTGGAGGCTTTATTAACACACTCAGCACTTCCAGGTTCTAGCCTAGATTGCATTTTTTTACGAGGGGAGCCGCAGTTATGGAGTCGTTTAAGTGTGTGCACATGTGCTGTGACTGCTGTCTGTTTGTGGTGACTTATTGCCACTGACAGCTCACATTAATATGTCAAATTAAAGTGACCATTTTGTTGACAGGCTCAATTTGACCTCTGTCACGGTGTGCACACGTGTCCTTCTGGACTTGTTAGATTTCCTTTCCAATACACACACACACACACACACACACACACGCACACATATATATTTATATGCACGCATATATACATATATATATATATATATATAGTAGTCTCCAGACGTTTGGGCACTCATTATCTGGAAACGTCCTGTTACTGTGAAGTTAAGTGACAAGAAGATCTGATCTCCAAAACACACGCAGAAACATTTTAAGCAGAATTAGTGTTTTATTTTTTGGTTTGTATAATTTAAGAGTCAAAAAGGACATTAGAACCAGCAAAAGTTTGGGTTTTAAACTCAGCACAATGTTCGAGCAGTGGCTTGTTCACAGTCATCATAAGGAAATGCCAGGTAATGCAAAAGGATTCATAAATACTTCTCAAAGAATGTCCATATGTGTATAGCTGAGCAGTAAGTATTTTTTTCTGAAAACAGTATATTAAAATAACATTAATACAATAAACAGTGTTTTTACTGTGTCAGTGTGCTTGCTTAACCATTTCCAGACCCCTCCTTTTGAAGCCCAGTATTACTTCATAGTACAATAAAACACCTGGTTTGGCCCAATCAGTACTTCATTAGAGTAAATCAGGGGGCTGCCAGTGAATTTTACAGGCAGGCTAAAATAGTAGGTCAGTAAGAAAGCTTTTTTTGGATTCAACAATCTTTCACCATAACTCAGAATACATGTTTAGGTTCACTGTCTGGTTTTAGATAGTAAATCGACTATATTCGCATTGTAGACACTTGCGACCCTCCTATCACCACTACTGTAAAGAAACTCACAGCAACTTCGAAAAATTGATGGGATTCCTAATTTTTATGCCCACCAGTACGCCACATACTCTGATGCACATAAAGGAAGAGAACGTGAACCCTTGACCTTGAAGCTAAATCTCCCAATTACTGATATCCCCTATACGCTGGTACTCAAAAATCCCTCCTTCCCACCCGCCTTCTCTCTCTTTCTTACTCTCACTCTCACTCTCTCTCTCCCACTGAGCCCCTGTTGTGTCAGTTCAGTTGCTTTTTGCTGAGGAAATGTGTGTTGAAGTCCAGGGGGTTTTGACTGGCCACTGAGGCCAAGAACACTAATACCACACGGCAGGTTTTTCCACTGAGAAGCGCGGAAACTCTAGCCGCGGCTATATCCAGCCGTTCCTCTGATCCTCTGAGTCCCTGGCCATCGTTTGCCTCTGTCTCTACCAAGTGCATTTGTTCCACATCATTTCAGCTTCCCTCACTCATTCCTGTCCGGTGAGTATCTCTTGAACCAGCACAAAGGCCCAAGGTTTCCAAAACTCATATATCTGACACTACGATAATCTTTACCTACTATGACAGTGGATCGACCTCAATGTGGACGGCTGCTGAGGTTCTTCAAGTCTTATGGGTGATCTGGCAGGCCTCTGCGAAATATTTTAGGAAACAGCATGATGATTTTGGACAAGTTTGCCCTGAACCAAAACCTTACACAATCTACTTGCAGTGTGGACATTTCTACTCATGCCAGGAAAGCTCTTTCAAAACCGGCCTGAAAAGCAATCCAGAAACCTCATCACACACACTTCAGTCCGATCCTATCCCCATGTCAGTTTGATGGATTGAGAAGTCTCTCGTCGGTGGAGCTGATCGATGGCCGGTGAGCTGTTCACCAAACCCACCTCTTGTCGCCGTGACCCAGGCCATCACACGCAATTTGTCAAATGAGACAGTGGCGTTTGTTTGGGAGAGTGTGGGAGTGAAATGGGTCGAGACAGGAATGAGTGGTGTAATTCAATCCCTCCACAGCACCAACGTCTCTGTTTACAAGGAAGGAACCAGGAACATGTTCCGATGTTGCAGAAGAGCTATTTAACGCTGCTCATGTGACAACCCATGTCTTAAAGTTTATAGTGGTCCAACAGAAGGCCTTTATGAATCGGCAATGTTTTTGTAATATTTTATATAAGAGGAGTGAAACTGGCTTCATTTAATTACCTTTATAGGGGTCATTTTAACTGTCGTACTCTGCCAGTACTTACAATGTGCTAGAGTTTGGGCTGTTTACTAAAAGTATTACTCTGAACTTAAATCTAGCACTATTGCCAGCCGTAGCTCTGGCCTTAACCCCCTTATACATATATTTCTCAAAGCCCCATATGTCAACTCACACTTCCGTTCCTTTCTCTTTAACCTACATGCCTTATATATTAGTATTATAGTAGTTACTGAAGGCTTACCCAAGCTCTATCCCACTTTCATATAATGGCAAGAACCCATTTAACCCATTTAGTAAAAAACTGTAGTGCATTTTGTTTAGGGTTGCTTCATAATGTTGTCGACTGTAGTTTAAATGCCTAAACCAAATAGTGTAGCTTTTCAACATACATACAAAGTAGATATCATGAAAATGAATGACATTCTAAATTCACACTTGCACTACAAGTTCTGGGAACACAAATACATGTATTTAAATACTACATGCAGGTGTGATGGATCCTTATGAATTCCTACCTTCAGTGAAGTGTCGCCCAATTGCTTATGAACGGAATGGGATTTTTTTGCCAACTTTCTGTAAAGCTTGCTGTGATACCCCTGTATGCACCCATGGGTGGAGCATAAATAAGTAATTCTTCAGCAGATACTTAACTATAAGACCTAAGATTAATAACTATAGATTGGGCCTACATTTTGAGAGGTTAAATCCTAAATTATGTCTTTTTTCAAACATTAAGCTGTGACAAGGACTGTTATGAAGGAAATACAAATAAGCTGCTATATTTGTGAGTGTGTTTACCAACACTGAAAGACCACACAAGCCTGTTCGCGTGGCGACACGCGCCAGCAAGCAGGCAAAAAGTGAAGTCCTGAAGCATTCTCCAGCTCCTGCTCCCCCTGGCCTGTGTGTGGGTGTCTACACCCACAGTCCTGCTGTGAAGGAGCACTTCACAGGATCTCCATCAAAAGCCAGGAGCAGAGGAGACATCAAAGCCACCTTCTATCTCCCCCTTCCACCCTCCCCACCATTTCCCCCCAACAGCTTCCACACACGCTGGAACAACCCCGCGCCACCATCTGACAAGCGCCTCTGTAAACATCTCCTTCAGATCCTGCCAGCATGAGGGAGCCTCCCATTCACAGCCATTGTGCTCCCACTTTGTTTATCAAAGCGCTGCCTTTCTGCCTTTGCTGCACCAAGCCGCCGAGCTGTGGGTTCTGAGACGGAGCTGGGGAAGAATGAGGAAAGAGGGGCGGGCCGGGTGGAAGTTCTTCCGAATATCCTCCGCCTCTGCGCCCAAGTCGCCCACTCTTCTTCTTTTGTCATTCCAGCTTTTTTTCTCTTATTCTCTGTCTCTCTTCATTTGAGTTGAAGTTCTTCTTTCTGTTGAGTGTGTCTTTTGTGTGGATTATCTGAGAGGTTCATCTGAAGATTATTTAAAATGTGTGTGTGTGAGTGTGTGTGTGTCTGTGTGTGAGTGAGTGTGTTTTTCATTTCTCTTGCCACAAAAAAATGTCCTTAATTTGTACATAAAACAGAGAAAACTATGAAAAACCGATAACTAGACCAACTAAATGGTCCAGTATGCTACATGTCTTTGTATGAAGTCTTGCCATTGTGTGATAACAAACTTTTGCACGTTTCATTTAACATCCTCCGCTGGTTCTCTGTTGTTATGGCTAGCACACAAAGAGCTCATTTTCATTTGTCATTCTCATAATAGGTTGTGGAAAAAACTCACTCTTGAGGTAAAGGTTTCCTAAGGCTTTATGTTTAATGCAGCAGTGAAAGACGAGTACTATTTTAATCCATCTTTACTAGAGACGCATGCACATGACGACCCACCCTTTTTCTCCTGACCGAAGGTCAGTTAGGGTGGGTTGCTCACAACAGGGGAGACTGACAGGCCCTGGCCTTGGCTAGTTGCTTCCCCGCCCGCTGCTGAGGGAGGAATCACCAGTTTAGCAGCGCTTCCTTCTCTCATCCCCCCACTTCAAAGCCACTTCACACTCAAGTGTTTCCTCGTGCGCACAATGGCTCCTTTCAAGGTGTTTTTCAGGTTCAAAAAAGCTCCACTTTTGTTTTCCTTCAGCTTCCCTTCCCACTCCCCGTTCCGCACCTCTTTTGTCACGTCCTGTCATTTCCCAGGCAGGGGTGTGGATGAAAAGGGAGGCGTTTTATGAAGATGATAGCTCATTAAAACAGCTCTCACTTCACAATAGACGTTTTAAAAAGAGCAAGGTACACGTTAGTTGGAAGCGCAGTTTAATCACGAAGCCCTGCTGAACCAGGCATGTAGGGCCATGCCAAAGTTTGATGCTAACACCTGAACTGAAATAAGCTGCAGTCTGTCATTTTTGACTTCCTTTTCTTCTTCCAAGATGTGGTCAAAAGCCCATCCAACAAAACTCTCAAGGCCCAAATCATGATGTCAGTATGGTATTCAAACCTTGTAAATTGACCATTGTCAGCGAGCCAGATTTATTGGAGGGAAATAAGTACAAAATACTAGGCATGCTTGCTGTAAAACTGGGCTTTCAAAATGAATTCCTGAACCAAGACATTTCTCACAAAGCCTTGTGCTTCTTTCAGCCTTGGCTTTAGTAGCATTAAATCACTTCTGCTCCAAATAAAGCAGAGGAGATCTGCCATTGTAGTCTGTTACAACACACAATTAGCAGTAAAAGTGAAAGGAAGATGTGGCTTCACATCGGTCAACACACCGATTCAAACAAAACTAAGTAGAGGATGGTGTCTGTGTGTGGAATGGGAGAAAATGATTTCCCCAGGATAACTATTTGTAACCAGTTGTGAAGCCAAGTACAGTACATCAATTTTCATGTTTTACCAAGAAAGCAGATTCTAATCTAGTACTAGACTAGCTGCCTGCTTCTCACCAGTGTCAGTTTATGAGGTTACAACAGAAACCATTAGTTGGCTTGTAGGCTACACTTCCTACTACTGCACACATACACAATGTCCTAATGTTTGCATAGCACAGATTTCAAACACAAACTAGCGCTAACAATGATGTATGCTTTGGCATTTCTTTCCTGTTTTCTTTCATTTCTTCCATTGTTCAATGTGTTAAAATACAGCACAAGCTAGATAATGATCATACTCAGCTTGTGTGGGGCAATTTAGAATCTGTAGCAAACCTTCCTAGTTAGAAGAGGGTTGAATATTGGGGTTTAAACTGTAAAATGTTCACAGTATATATATATATATATTAAGGTTTACAAAAGACTGTATAGGAGTATAGCTAATATTAGCAAAGTGGCTTTTAGCTACATAAACTGGCTGCAGTCTTGCACAAGTTATCTAGATTAGGCGGCGATAACAGCGATACATCTGACACTCATGTGTGCGTGTTTGTCAACTACTTTCTGTTTAGTCTGGAATGAATAAAATATGCTACTACCTATTTAGCTCATTTGCAGCGAGATGCTAATTTGGAAGAAGGAAACAGTCATTAAATGATTCTTTCACGCTCGTGCCACTGCATTCTCCTGTTCCCAGCCCTTCTGGTGGCACAAACAAGTTAAGTCAAAACCAAGATTAGCTCTGACTTCCTTTGGCATGCTAAAATTGCTGTTTAGCGGCTGCCATTCACTGTCGGAGTGCTGACACTGGAGGAACAAAGCTCAGATATTGACACGGGGGCTCAAAGACGGTGAGCTTGTGTTAAAAATGTAATAAAGGCGCTGTCGCCTGCGGCCTCCTCGGCGCGGCGGTGTTATTATCGGACTGAGGCACAGACTCTGACCTGCAGCCATCACCAGCCGAGCCCCGCTAATCCCTCAGCTGAGCACAAAGAGCAGCGGTGACAGAGGCGGCAACGGTAGAGAGAGAGAGAGAGAGAGAGAGAGAGACAAGCGCTTTCAGAAAGAGAGATGAGAGGATGACAAAGACGGCGAGAGAAGAGTCTGAGATTCTGTCCCTAAGGGAAATCCAAAGACGGCAGTGATAATTATATCTACTTCAGCCTTGGCCTGTCCTCCGCTAGCCCCGGGGCCTGGAGCTCTTCTTTCTCTCTGCGTTTCACTCATTTCCCTCAGACTGAGATTTTGGGTGAGGTCTTCTAGTTGGGGCACATGGGTTAGCATTTCCTAGCTGTAATGAAAACCCTTATAATTCCTTTTCATTCAGTTATAATTGTTCACACCTTTTGAACATTGCATGATGAATAGCCAATAGAAATAGTCTTAAATGATTTGGAATGGACTTTGGTTACATTGTGTTATGACATTATTACATTATGATAAAAACAGATTTTGCATCCTCTTAATACAATGTACATACCGTTAAAGATTTAAGTTTTTTCTATCAAACAATTGTTAGGGCTCATGTTTTTACTTCTTCAAAATATTATCAAAGGAAAATAGGAAATTAATAAGTTAAATAACAGATAAAAATATGTTTGCCCTCTCAGAGGGTGAGGTAGGGAAGTAGTTAGGGTAACTTTTTGTTAGGCCACATTCATATTATCGTACCCAAGTATTGTTTATTTACTGAACTGAACATACTGGAATAAAATCCAAACCTTATATTTTTATATGTTTTTCAGTATGTGAAAATACATATAAACTGGGCGCTAAAACGAGCAGGAAAATGCCACATATCACTTTGTTCCCTGTAGAGGATGTGTACTTCCTCAACAAAACATGTAATTTAACTGAGGGGGTTCAAACTTTTTGCATACGCTGTTGCAAAAACAAGATTTCAGGGGAAGAGAACAGATTGCCGTAGTAAAGACTGTGGTGGGGTAATTTGACTGAGGTCTGCCGCTGTTAAAAAAACACTTGTAAACATTTTTTTACACCATTTGTAAACTCTCATTGTAAACGCTCCTTAAATTGTCTGAACAGGAACGGGCCCAAAATAACACATAAAATACAGATGTTGAGTCAGTGTTGTGTACTCCTCTAATGTATCATTTCAGAGATAAGGGTTTAGTCTGACAGCGATGATTTGTATGTGTTAATGGAAACCTATTTTTTGAAGGTAGGAGTTTGCAAAATTAGATGCCGTTTTAGGAAAAAACAGATGGTCGTGGCAAGAGCTATGGTGGTTGAGTCACTTTTGGAGTGTGTGGGGTTTGTTAGGTTTCATGTGCAGCTGTGTGTTCATTCCCATTGTCTGCGTAACAGTGTCGCTTCCCCGAAGCTATAGCCAACTGGGTACTGTAAACCTCCTAATGTGCTCAATAAGGCCAGGTGCCGAAAGCCACAGCTCTGTAATGTGTGTGTGCTCTCTCCTCAGCGGTCAAGGTGCTCTGACTGACACCTCCATTCATTACCATCTCAGGGGAGGAGAGGGAGAGAGAGAGAGAGAGAAGGAGAGAGAGAGAGATCGTAAACAGATGGCGGCAGAGCAGTTCCTGGGAAGCTGTGAGACACACAAAAGGCTGACACATTAGTTATGCATTCGCGCGGCATTGTCTAAGCCAAGACAGACAATCTGCGGGATTAACACACACAGATGAACGCGCGCTTGTCTGACAAGTGACATCCAATATAAAACATCCGTGTTATGTCAGCAGGCTCAGGTGGTTTGATTGACACATCGGAATCGTGACTCTACTGTCTTGTTATGAGAACATTTCAGATAATAGAGGATGTTAAAGAAAGGCTTTTACTCATTCAGCGCCACTAAAAACTGGCACGCCACTTACAGACACAGAATACATCAATTGCTTCCAACTGTAAGAACCCTTAGTGGGTCCACACTGCAGCTCCTCACTCTGAAAACTACATGCAAACTTGCTGTTATGGTAATCAATTAGAGTTTAATCCTTTACATTTTTACAGTTGAATGGTGAAAAATAAGTGTAAAAAGTAAGTATATATACATATTTAATAGTACAACAAAATGTAAAATGTCATTTTATCTTGAACCTCTTATGGTTAAACTGCAAGCTTTAGTACTTATTTGGTTTACAAATTTGGCACTTTTAATGTAAAACTAAAGTGAGACTAACAACTTTAAACTACAGGGTTTGTTTTCATAACCTGCCTCCTGAGTAGGAGTGCTGATCTAGACCCAGTGTTTGTATTTATAATGGCTATCAAGATCTATCCTCTACAGCCCTTGTGTTCTCTAAAACAACTGTCTATAGTGGTTAAGTTCACTTTTTAAAGCTCACAGTGAGCCATACTGTGCCCTAAACCACATTAACAAGTCTGCACCACCTTAATAAAGAGCCGGTTGTGGTTTGAGTGGGTTTGTGCAGACGTTCTGGGGAAGAATTAAGAAAAAGGTTTTGGATGACTACTGTATATTTTTTCTCTAAACATGTCTTGGCTGATTGATTACATTTGCAGAAAAAATGTGTGTATTTGTATTCTTTTAATGCAAATATTTAGTTATGCATTTATTTACAGATTGACTTACACAATGACTTACATTTATATTGGATTTTTTTTTCTCAAAGTGTAAGTCGCTTTGGATAAAGTATCTGTCAAATAAACGGAATGTAATGTAGTTGATATGTATTTGGTATCATTAGGTTTGAATCTACATTTATGACTTCTTTCCAGTTGTTTTCAGTGTCATGAATTTACAAAAATGTCATGCTTTTTTTCTGCAAAACAAAACTTTACACACAGTGTCCCTAATTTAGTGATGTCCTGTTCCACTCATGAGTCAAATCTCCCCATCACATGATGTTACCAAGCTGGGAGGGAGAATGCTAGAACATGTTTCCTTCAAGTCACATGAAGTGCTCCTGCATTTGTATGACCCTTTTATGACCTGCTAATGCACTGTCACCGGACAGCTCAGAACGCTTGGAGGAGAACTATTCAGTTGTATCTAAGAACAATGATCTAGTTAACAGTGTTGGCATGTTGTCTGTTATCTTGCTGAGTGATGGGGGTACTGGAAGGCCATCCTACCCACCCAAATACAGCCAGGCCAATTATGCTCTCTTGGGTTCCCTGTCTTGGAGAGCTGCAACATTGCTGGGGACTGTACTCTTGAAAATACAGCAATCGTACAAATGATTGCATCACTTGGGAGCAAATATCTTTTTCTAAAATTGAAATAACAAAACTGCAAACTCTCAGAGTTAAAGGGCTAATGCAACTGCGACTCATAAGGCAAAGATGTGTACATTGCTAAATTTAAACACACCTGGACTTTAACAGCATTTAACCTGTTAAAAAGTACATTCAGGCTGTTTTTAAGATGGAAAAAAAGCACTGAGGGATGCTTGGACTTCGCAGTCTTATGAAATTGCACAAACAGCCACATGTGAAATGTTTTGAAGTAAGCGTGAACAAGGTCCTAGCCATGAAATATGTATGGAGCCATACCTAAGGCTGACCTCTTCTGGAACAGCCATTCGTCTTGTGTCAGCACGGCAGGGTGCCGAGAGTGGCTTTTCTGGCCAGAAGTGTGTGTGTCAGCAGAGTGGGTGTTTACAGCCGGATCACCTTCGGCCTACTTAAGCCACAAGCTTTCAGGTTGAAAGAAAAAATGGAACACAGCTGTCACTGTGCAAAATATTTGGTAATTCATTCCTAAAACAGGTAGATCTTGTGGTAACAAGCAGCTTAAGTCACTTTTTTCTCAGTCAAATAAATTCTTCAAAATTCTAATTTCTACAATTTGATTGGCTAAACCACGATGGGAGCCAGTAAAGACACTTAATAAATGGTCACGACTTAAAGCAATCAAAACAACAGTCGATCAGATGAACAAAATCTATGTTCAAATCCTACCAAACACTGGTGGAGTTTTAATATTACAGGATAGACAAAGAAAAAAATGGAGGCGAAAAAGAAACAAAAGCATCGGTGACAAATGAAAGGCATTTCTGAAAAATGACAGAGGACGGCGATGTCAAATATCGGTGGCGTGCCTTGCGATGATATGTTTTGTTGACATGATACTGTGACTTTTAGCAATGTAATGTCACTTTGACAGTGTATTTATATGGAGAGCAAGAATGTCAGTCGTAAATCCAACATCCTCTGCTTCTCTCTCTCTCTCTCTCTCTCTCAGACACTTTATTTCTTTCTCTCTCCACCTCCCTCCCCCTTCTCTATCTCTCACAATGCCCCTCCCTCTCTCACTCATCTGTCTCTTTCTCCCAGCTCCTCCTTCTCTCTCTCTCTCTCTCTCTCTCTCTCTCTCTCTCTCTCCTGTCTCTTTCTCTCTTCCTCTACATCCATGGTGCGGATCAGCACTGCCTTGACAGCAGTATTCACACTCCGCAACACTTCCTCTGCAGGTTGCAATCTGACTAAAACAAAACAAGCTTGAAAGGCATTGGGCAAGAAAAGCAAGGAGAAAGGGAGGGGGGGAAATAATTAAATTATTCAAGAAAAATCCTCTCATCCTCTATACCCCCCCCCCCCGCCCCCCCCAACATCATCATCTCCCTCGCTGCCAAATCGTTTCCAACAAATCCGGTTTGATACGACATCACAGGGCCCGCAAAGTGAAGATAATCCTTGACATTTTTATCACCAGCCCCCCTCTTTTATTTAGTCTGCGACGGGCGCTCTCTCTCTCTCCATGCTGCCGCGGTGGCCCGATAAAATCTGCCAGCCAACGCAAAAGCCTTGGTGGATCACACATCAAAAAAGCCAGCCTGTCCCTCCGGGCCAGCGAGGTGTCAGATCCGTCTTCCTGCATGAACTCTGGGTGGCAGTCCCATTTTGAAAACTTCATTTGATTTGTTACTTTGTTGCATTTAGGACGAGCTCCGCGTCTCTCTCTCCACCACAAGCCCCCTTCTCACTGGCACGTCAACCCTCCACGCCGAAACACTGCAAATAACCCACTCGCTACAAATTAGACATGATGCCAGTTAAAACTCATTTCTGCATGGGGTTTTGAAGTGCTTCACATTCAGACTTAACCTGTTACAGTGCATCTATAAAACAGAACAGTGCACAGTGTTGCCTAAACCCCTTGTAAGTCTTGTAAACTTTAACAGTTTTTTTCCAGCTGTATCTGCAGCTGCAGTTTTTTCTGGGTTGCTATTGTCGATTAAACACCATCCTAGCCTCGTAAAAGATTTTATCTGAAGCATATTAACAAATATCTTGTCTTCTATGTATCATTTCTAGTATCATTTCGAGTTACTCCTTCGGTAAAAAGCCCCGGCAAAGAGCTGCAGCTGTTTACCATCAGACTACTGATCGTATTCACAGTCAGTGACATATCTAGGCCTTCCATAAATCCTAGAGTGACATGCTTCCTCTCAAATTTGGTCTCACCCGTTAATTTGAACGAAATGGATTCCTTTGTCAGTTCCTCATTATGTTGATGGGTAATCTGACACATTCGGCCTTCACTTCAGCCCATAAAGGCTTAACCAATGGAAAAGCTGATTTAGCTGTTTGCATCCATATACCACAGAGACGTTTTGATCGTTTTACATTGGGTGGTTTAAGAATCTAACACTAATTTTTCTAGCTTAATAACCGAGCATAAGAGAAGAACCACAGAAATTGCTGAGTTTATATACAAATATGACTTTATGACAGATCCATGACAGATTCCGCTTAGGGAAAACATCTTGGAAAAAAAACATTTGTCTATTGTAAAACATGGAAGCATAGATAAATGGTGGGTGTCTAATTGCTTCAACTTCAAGAATCAGTCTGACATATTTGTTTCATTGTAATTTATTTAGTTACTAAATAAGATACGATGCATGCAAAAAAATGCTCTTTTAAAAACTGTCACTTCGATGCATGGGGGGACCTTCCATCTGGTTCTATTGGGCCCATGTTTGTCTGCCAGTACGTCCGTCACTGTAGATGTGTTGTGTGTCAGTAACTGGATGAACGACGAGGCTTTCTTGTGAACGTTCATGCGGAGCTGTTGTCCCACATACTATAACGCGGCATTTTCCCCACCAAGCTGACATAATATACGGGGGTGGAAGAAGATGAGACCAAGACGCATCGTGCGGGGGAGATGGCGATAGCAAAGAAGAAGAAGAAAGAAGGGATAGAGAACGAAAACTGGAGCTTTTGAAGAGGGAAGAGGGGAACATGGGTAGAGAAAGAGGGCAGGTTTCCTGCATGTCCTGAGAGGGGAAGGTTTTGGGGGGCAAAGAGAGAGAGAAAGAGAGCCGAAGGGAACAGAGAGAGTCAGATACAAAAGAAAGAATGGAGAAAAACAGAGAGAGAGAGAGAGAGAATTTGTTTGCATTTCCAACTGTGATTTATCTCCAGCAACTTTGATCTTCTAAAAGGCTTGAAGATGTACGCAACAATAATTCTTCTTGGCCCCTGCTGAAATAAATGATGTGTTAGTGGCAGCTTTCCAGAATAGATTTTAATAGATTTATCCACAGACACCCAGAGTAAGAGACAGAGACAGAGAGAGAGAGAGACAGAGCGAGAGAGAAGGAGGGGAGGAGGAGGTTGTGAATGAGTAAGCGCAGGGGAGACAAGAAGAGTAACCATATGCTTTGTGACGGTTGGAAGGTACACAAATGTGACACGGATGAAGAGCAGAAAGCTTTTGGAGAGGAGAGAGAGACAAAATGATGGTGGTCGCATCAGCGATGCTAAACAGACAGAGACAAAAAGCAGATTTCAGCATAACCATAACAATAGGAACACGAGAGACACAGGTGTACATCCAGTGTGTGTGTGTGTGTGTGTGTGTGTGAGTGTGTATGTGTGTGTGTGAGAGAGAGAGACAGGATGTCCACGTTTTTATTAATTCAATTTTCCACTTGTGAAGTCATAATAACTCAATCTTTTTTAGCTAAATACCTATGCTTAACTTTCTAGCTAGGTTATTGTGATTTGGGGTCTTTCTAACACTTACCCTTCTTAGAAAAATTACTTGTAGAACAAAAAGTCTAAAATATTTAAAGCTGTTTAACTGAATAAGAGTAGTACACACTCTGTATACTCAAACATGACATAGATGGTACATTATGTGTTATAACATCTTGGAATGTCTTGTACAAGCTTCATCTAGAAAACGTGCAGTGGCCATTAGTTTAGTGACATTACCAGAATCCACTGGGGGTGCAACCAGAAATGAGCATTATCATAGAGGTGAGATTGTTTTTTTATTTATAGCTGAAATTGAAGGTCTATTCATAACAGTGATAGTTGGTAACCATATACTACTGTAACTAATACACTAACCCATACAGAAAATCTCCTTCATTATGCAGTTTTTACTAACAACCATTGTAACAATGTTTTGAACATGGCAGATTTTTCCAGGCTGGATTTCTACACAAATGCAGTGCAGTTTAATTAACAGGTCAACCAACAGTGAAAATACTTCGACTGTATACGGCCGAATCCAGCTACTAAAACTGTAAAAGAATATAGAGTTAGCTACCATCAGCTGAAACTGTCTTTTCCTTTGCTGTCGTGAAGCAATGAAGGTTAAAAACTCACTCACTATCATAACTGCATCTTTCACTTTAGTCCGGAACGCATATTTACGTAACTGATGTAGCGCACGAAGCCAGCGTCAGTATTTGTGTGGAAGTCATTTTTATATCTCTGTGCATTTCAGCACATTTTGTATGCAAACCTAACACCCAGAGCCAAATGTTTCTTCACTAGCAAACAAATATGTCCAGGCAAACACAACTTAGGCCTAACCGTGTGCCATCTGTTACTGAGGCAGGGCCTCATTCGCTGACTTTGAGGCATGTGAGTGATCAAAGTGACAGCCATGACAAATGACTGCCATTAAAGTTTTGCTTTTTTGGTGTTGCACTGTGTGCTGTTGGGCTAAAATAAACACGGCACACACGTATCCACATTACTTTGGCGTGTGTGCGTGTCTGTGTAGGTGTGTGTGTGTGTGCGGACGTGGACCGCGGGGCTCGGCTGTTTTCTCTCCGAGCCTGTGCTGCCGGGTCGGCCTGTCAGTGAGGAATTCCCTCCAGCTGCTGGCCTGAAATGGATGGCCGTCACCCAAGCACGGTTTTGGTTTTAATAGCAGTAAGCACAAACACTATAAATTTACGGCCGCGAGAGAGAGAGGGCTTTTTTTTGGAATGGATGCTGGACGCAGCCAGTGCTGTAATTTGTCTCCTTCTCGTCTCCATGCTGGGGCAGCTGGTTGTACTCAGTGGCGCGGGCTGACATGCTACTTTGAAACAGCAATCACCACGTTTATACAGCAGGGAGGACTCATAAATGTGTCTCGTGGTGGAATATACAACGCCGTATTTCACCCCCTTTTTTTTCACTGTTTAAGCCTGCTGAGTTATGGCCGGTGAGATGTGGAGCCATTAAAGGTGATATGATGTATGCCCTGCCTTGTTCTGAGGGCCATTCATCAAGCCAGACAATAACGAAAATGGCTCCTGCTTCTGGCCCTTCGCTTTCGCAGCCCAGCTCCTTCCAAGCCATTGCCCGCCATGTCAGGGTTATTAATGACAGCTCGGCGATTTAACCTTCCGAAAGAAAATAGCGCAGGAAAGGCCTGGGTTCATCCGCTGCATAGCTTATATAACTTAATCCAAATGTAGGCCATGGTTAGCTCGTGAAAGACAAGTCCTACAGGATCTCTTCCAGTTTTCCTGTAAAGTCATTTTCTCAAATTTTTTCGCCAGAACATAAGCCTGGCCTAGCAGTGACGTGATAGTATAGGGAGAGATAGCAAGAGAGGGACCTGGAGGAATAATCCAAAGGCGTAGTTTACCGGCTTCATGAAGCTTCATGAAACACCGGCCTCTTTACTACGGAGCAGGCCCAGTTCTGTGCTTGGAATGATTGTCCTAGTTCAGCAGAATTCGAGGTCAGTAGGGGAAATATTTCATAGGTGTTCGAGCAGTCCAAAGACTTTGAATAATGCTCAACATGACAAAGTAATGCTTGTTCAGGTGAAAAACGACTTCTCCCGGCTTTCTGGGGCAAGCATAATAACATTCCGGGAAGCCGCGTCGAGGCATTTTCTAAAATATGGCACTGGTTCATATTCATATATTCATTGGGAGGAAATAAATTAAGGCCTCGACAGTTCAATCTAACTTTTCAAGTACAGTGGTGTGTCCTTACAAATGAGAGGGGAGAGTTTAGTGGAGCTTCCAGAGGAACTGTGATTATTGCACCTAATGCTTACCTTTTTCAGTCTATAATACTTACAATGTGACAGCCTGACCCTACATGTCAGTCTAAAAGACTCTACTGTCAGGATTTTAAAGGATTTCATTGGATGTAGAGTATGTGGTCTGAACCCAGTAATACATATTATTTGAGGATTTAGGGGTCAGGATCATCATCTTAAAGAGAAAATCCAAATTCAGTCACATAGAGTTTAGAGAAACTTACTGACTCTGATTCATTCACTATGATAATGATAAGAACCATAGGCTTTATTCACTATCCAAAATGTCATTTTTAGATGTAATTCTGGTGATGATAAACTAAAAATATGTCTTCTTTGCATGAGACAGCATATTTTAACCACCGTGTGATAACATTCTGTGTGTTCGCTTTTAGAGGCATTAAACGCTTTGGACATTGTGTTTTTATGAACACCATTGTGAAAATGACTCAGCATATTCACCAGAATGGCCCGTTTCACATCTCTGAATGACTTCATTTAAATCATAACTATATAATTACTCAGAAATGTTGAAAAATGGCATAATTTCCCTTTAAAGCAACTGCCACTTGAGACAATGGCAGCTGCTCTTGATATGATTGACTGGTTAAACACAGCATTATTCTATTTGCAGATAGAATATTGCAAATAGAGGAACTGCTCTATTAATGAGGGTATAAGGATAATAGTTAGAACAGCACACAGTCATTTGGCTTCATGAATCTGCTCTGCATTAATGAGGTATGGCCCGGTAACAGTTTAGCAGTAGGTGCAGGGAATGCGGATTGTATTGAGCTCATGCCGTTCCACGCTGGAGAAAACTCCAGCCCAAGCTTTCTGTTGTGCAGCAAGTCAACCTGGAGTTGTCAGATGTCAAGCTTGAGCTGAATAATGTAGGCGGAACCTCATAATAATGATTTGTTTGATGTGACAGGGCTGATAGGCATTGATTTACTTACACAATGATAGGCTTTTAATTGAAAGCCCGCAGCCGTCCTTACTTCAAAGCCTGTCAGCTGACACCCGGCCTTTTCACTCATGTGCTAACTGACAGGTCCAGAGTGTCGCAATCTTTTCCCTTACAGTCTTTCCCTCGCAGTGTCTATCCTTGGTCATTCAGCGCCATAGGGAGGGTATAAACTCGGCTATATGGAGTCATAAATCCTTGCAACTGACGACTTGTTACACAGGATTCAAACAACACCTGTTGAAAGGCATCAGTGTAGCAGATGTTTTTGCTTTCTCTAGTGCTAGAAAAGTACACAGTCATACCCAAAGCCATACACCACTCTGGACCCAGTTTACCCAAAGCCCTTTCAGTGGACATCTACCCATGTTCCTTGTCAACAGGACCCATATGGCGTGCTATGCAAAGGTTAAAATTGTGTTTAGTGCAAACAGACATGGAACGGAGAGTGTGATGACACCCCAGCTGTGACACCCTGCATGTTCAAAGCACCAAATGGCCATAGGCATGTTGGTATACGCACTGTACAAGTTATATTAGAGCACCGGCCAGACTTGGGGTGGCAAAATACATACTGTGATTGCGGTATAATTTTAATAGGCCAAAAAAGTAATCCTACAATCTGTTCCAGTCCCAGAAAAAGATGCTTTGTAAAGGGATTATTTGAAAAGGGATTACCTTTAGAGTTCCATTCAACATTTGGCAGTAAAAACCACACTCTCCCTTTAAATGAGAACAAATGAAGAAGAATTACACACCAGCAGTGGCCATGATCTCCACTTCAGAAGCTTTTATTGGATGGAAGGACTCAATTTCACACTTCAGTCTATGGAAAGTATTTCAGCGTTAATCGGAATGCCTTACCGAGGTTATCTAATTGTTTAGATTACATTTCCAGTGCATAATCCATAACACAGCGCATATTAAAATTAATCTTCCTTCCGCTGGTGCTTATGTGGGGTAGGGCAAATTTAACTTTTCCTTTGTTCGCGCATACGCAGAAGGAACACCGCGAACCGGTTTTGTTTTAGCTTCCCTTAATTACATATTGACTCCTCTATAAAAACAGCTACTTCAGTAGGATTGATAAATGATGGCCATTGATTGAGCTTTAAGACACTGTGAAGGTCAAGTGAGATTATTTGGCTTCATGGATCTGTTCAGTATTAATGAGGCTTACAAATCCAAAGCCGCCCTTTTATTTCATTTGTGCCTCCGAGTCATGGTGTCTTCAGATGTATTGTTTGTACGTCCACCCCGCATGTACAATAGAGTGGGAAAGAAAGAAAGCTTCATGCAGGGCGCGGTGCACAGCAGCCAAATCTGACACAAGATGTTTTTAAATCGTGAAATTTGGCACCCATCCACCATCCCTGAGCTTTGAGCGTGATCGTTCAGAGTGTTCAGTGGGAGTTTCCTTAGACAGATTTGGAAAACACAGCCCCTCTGCATGTGGCCTTGTTTTTCCCTCACGGTCACGTAAGCATCAATAGTGATAGATCGCACCAGCACCGCCACCGCTGTGGCGACTGAGTGAGTCAGAGACATTTGTTTCTGGCCCCAGGGTCCTGTGGTTGCCATCAATTTCCTTGTACCTTAACCATTCTTAAAGAACTACTATGGATCCCTCAATCACCATAATGGGAGCAGTGCTCCTACGCCAGGGCGAGACTGAGAGCGAATATCAATCCGGCTGATGGATGATCATTCAGGTTGATTTCTACTTGTGGGTCTGGGTCCAGCTGAGGCAACCTTGACTTATAAATGATTCCGATATAAACACACTTTCCACAGCAGCGGAACTGCATTTAGCCTGCTTGCATATCAGTACATGTGTCCAAAGCATTTAGTGAATGTCTTTGTTGTTAGCATTCGTTCCCAGTGTATTTTTGGTTGGAAGTGATCAGGGCAATAACGTTTTGTGTAAAACGTTGATAGATCGGTATGTATCTGAACATTTCAAATGCTATTATTTTTATATATACATCCGTGGTGAAATTAGGCTTCGACACTTTCATGCCTGATACAGTATGTGGGCATTTCGTGCCTGATGAGTATCTGTAAAGTGACTAGCTTGATTCCGAGGCTTTCTTTGGCCATGAGTACAAAAGTCCACTTGGTTCTGGGGATAACTCCAGCTTCACATACCCTCCATCCTTTATTCTTTGTCTATTCTTTCAAATGCTGCTCAGCACTGTTTGTATCATGACATATAAAAAGATCAATTTGCCATGGTCTTGAATGTGGATAGCCTCCTTCTCTGACTACCATCTCTGAATGTGGTTTGAGAGATCAGTTCCTAGGCCGACCACAGTGCGCCCTGGGTGCGATTCTATGCAGTCAAGTGAAACTCACATGCGTTCCAATCCATGAAAACGCAAGCTGATGTAAGGTGTAAACAACCTTGTAATGTTTGGTTTTATTCTGTTCTGATGGTAACAGCATGTGGACTGCTTTGCTGTTGCTTGCATTTCTCACTTTAGAGCTTTAATGTTTTGTTGTTTTTGCTGTGCTGCTTTTACTTCTACTTTGAATTAACAAAACGTATACGTACGTATAGTGATAAGCTACATTAGACTAGGGTGACCAGATTTGAGCCTGAGCACATCCTCTTTTTCCCGGACATGCCCTCTTTTTTCTGGAAACTTCTAAAACCCGGCCGGGCTGCCTAAATATTCGTCACGTCATGGGCATCTCTCATGAACTAGTTAGTATCCTACACGCCTATGCCACTATGCCTAAATGCTGTTGTAAATTCACTCATGATTTACAAAAAAAATACTGCCGTTGACACATTTCTATAATCCCCCCTCACTCACTTATCTCTCAGATTCACAGCGTGAGTGGAAGTGAATAGGCGTGTGGGGTAGTAGCTAGTTTATGAGAGATGTCCATGACGTGACGAATGTTTAGGAAGCTCAAAATCCCGGACAATTCTAAAACCTTGGCTGGGTTTTAGAGGTCTCCAGGTCTCAAAAAGAGGATGTGACTGGGGAAAAGAGGATGTCTGGTCAGCCTACGTTAGACATGATAACTGCCGTCAAATCTGACAATTTCCCATGTTGGCAGTTGGAATCAATGTCAGTGACACAGATACCCACGTCCCAGCTAAGAAAGAGATGGAGAGATAACTAATCCTGTCAACAGTAGGGCACTGGCGGCCCCTGAGACAGGAGTTGTGTTTAGTAGGACGTGCCGTAGTGAAGCTAAGCTAGGTGTTCTGCAGGAGACACTAGTGGCTCCATCACAGAGTGGCTACAGGCTGAGTAGATAAACACCTTTGATGTCAGATGAAATTTCACACAACACTGCTCAGCAATCAGATTCTGGCCCTGATGGCTGGCTTGTTCCGACCAAATACATCCCCCACCCACTCTCGGTGATAACTTCTACGCTAGGAGCACAATGTGCACCTTTGTGTGAGTGTATGTGCATGCATACGTGTAAGTACGCATTTATGTGTTTAAAAAGATAAGTTAGTAAGCAAGAAGTGTTTTTCCCTCTTAAAAATAAATCGGCCAGAAAGGGTTTTTTATACCGCTACCATAGAGGAACTACTGTTGGTTCCGTAAAGAACGCTTCCATGAATGGTTCTTTTTAAAAAAAGCATTCAATTGAAAGGTTAAGGAACTAAAAGTGTTTTTTTTTCTGTGGAATTGCTTCAAAGAAGCCTTTATTTTTAAGAGCGCAGCACCAAGCGTTTTTCTGGGTCCTGCTCAGTGTGTGTGTGTTTATACATGTCACTTGGTCTATAATTCACTGGAAGTGCCGAAGAGAAGTCGGAGACGACTTGAGCGGCTCTGATTTTAAATATTTAAGTGTGAACGCGATGGTTGAGATGATAGATGAAGGACTGGAGAGGAGGTTGACAGAAGTGGAGACTGAGCTGTAAGGCTAAGAGCAGATAAGTCTAATACTCACCCCAACTGACTGACACCACGGGGAGATAAAGCTTAGGTAGGTGTGGGAATATGTAAATAATCACGACTTCAAAGGCCATCAACATACCTGATCTATGCGTGTGTGTGTGTGTGTGTGTGTTTTCCTCTTACAAAAACATCTTTTGTGCAACCCTGTGTTGGGCAATGAGGGAGACTGTAAACATGGTTTGCGTATTTAACTTTATTTAATTATGGCAAACTTTATTAAATGAAGTGTCTTTATTAGATTATATGAAATATGATAAGAGACTGAAGCAGTACTGCATCAACTGTTGGTTTTTGAGAAAAGTCCCAAGCGATTACATTTGGTTGGTATGAAAACTATAGTAAATGTTCCCATTAGAATACAGTGCATATCTTTCGTGGTTACTCCGATTTATGCAAGTATCTGGTATTTGGGGTAGCTTCTGACATCTTTAAGAGGAAACAAAACAGCTTATCGGTGTGTGTGTGTGTGTGTGTGTGTGTGTGTGTGTGTCGTTATGAATTAGTGAAAGAAATACCATGGGGCCTACTCTCAGTTTAGCTGAGGCCCTGGTAACCTTGGTTGGGAACCTTAGAAATACCTAAAAAAAACCAGTTAAAGACAGGTATTTGCACTTTAGCTGCATCTCTGTGTCATTAAATGAAGTGCTTCTGTGTGGATATAATGGCCACCACCTCCATTAATCCGTCCAGAAGATTTATTGGCCTCACAAAGGGGGACCAGCTCAACAACCGTCAACAACAGGAAACGGCAATCAGTCATTAACATGGTGACACATCTGTTGACGAGCAACTTCAAGGCGACCCATGAAACATCCCATAGCGATCCCCTATTGTTCCTGTCACACCCCCTCTCACTCCCTTTCTCTCCCTGGCTATTCTGCTCTCCTCCCTCCTGCTGTCTTTTTATTCCCTCTCTCTGTCTTCTTCTCACCCCGGTCTCCTCCCCTCTGCTTGTTTCTCAAGCTTTTCAAGTTGACTCCGATGGGCTTCACTGAACTGAATGGCTCTGAAAGCCCAACCTGATTGTTTGCCCGTTCTGTAACGAGTTCTAAAAATGGTCAGAATGTGACGGGAGATAAAGAGGAGGCTGGAAGGTGTGGAAGAAGATGGACACATTCCGACATAATGGAAGCAGCCTTCCTCCCGCTTATATTCGAGAGTTGGTGTGGCTGATCAAGTAGTTCATCTGGGGTCATGACCCCACAGAGAGGTCATACTCTGGTAACATCCATTCATTCCAACTGCTGAGATAGCCAAGACCAGACCACAACCAGGTCAGTGAAGTTTCTTCACCGAACAGCCTCTACTTTCACTGGTCAGCATGACAAAATGGAATTGGTTTTCAGTAGTTAGCAAGTTAGAAAATGCCATCATCCATGAACATAATATGCAAAAATAATCTTGTTTTTGTATATATATATATATATGTGTGTGTGTGTGTGTGTGTATAGTTTTTTTCCATATTTTTGGCAAAGGCTAGACTACAATTCATAGAACTAACAGAAGATATGCTTGGATGCACCTTTTTTATTCAAATTACAATGGAATTTCTTAAGGAATGACAAATGCGGTGGGAAGAAGCCCCGAAAACATCACACACACTCAACTATCTACAACCCCACGCTAAACATCTGTGTGTGATCTTCAGAAAATCAGTGACACAGTAAACCCATCACCACACATGCTCCTCAATGCAAGTTAACCCCTGACCTTTCTGCCTGACGGATGGTTGCCCAATCTCCTTATCGCTGGGCTGACCTCAACCGAAGGTTTCCATGTAAGGACTGACACAAACAGAGGTGGGACACACAAAAAAATAGATAAAAAATAAAGAATAATATCCAGTGTTGAAAACATATGGTGGTGGTTTCTAATAATAACATGTACCAGCATTATTTATTGTAAAATATGATTAACACTAAAATATTTAGGCCAAATAAATCAAATGTGTAATCTTAGATGAATAACCTCTGACCAAGTCTGTAGGCCACTGTAGGATCAGAGAGAAAATTCATCCACTCCTCTTTGTAGAAATAAGCCCATAGGTTATGAAGGATAAGGACACATTTCGCACTCCATTGAGATGGCTAAAGGATTCTTGGCTTCAAAGCCTTTCCAGCTCAGACTATTTCGAGCTGCCACTAATAGCTCTTGTCAGGCATCATTTTTAAGCACTTTAACCAATTCATTGTGTAATTAGGTTAACGAAATTAGCTCATTGCCAAGTCAGTCAGGAGCAGCAATGCAATAAAGTTATTAACATTCCAGATTTATATACAGAAGGAGTCCTTCTTGTTTTATTGCTGTTCTTTTTTTCTCTTTCAGTGGTGAGTTGATTCCAGTAGAGCCCTTGCGCATTACATTTAATTTACTTTAACAAAAATGATGAGAGTCGAAAAGGGGGAGACTTAAATGATCCCCTAATATATTAGACAAAAATGAATGCATTTAAAATCTTAGTAAGAATGTGAGTGTACACAGAAATTTCTGAAATTCCTGAAAATGGACTCTGAGGTTACAATAGGGATATGAGTCCTCTGTCCAGTTTTCTTGATCCTGGAATATAACAAACTGGGTTTTTGCTGGGGTTTTGTATGTATGTATGGGTTTCATATGTATCGATCCATTTAATAGAGTACCTCTACTAAGTAAAGGGGATATGTGTGTGGGGGTGTATGTGCATGTGTTTATATGTTTGTATTTGTGTGTGTGTGTTTATATGTGTATGTATGTGTGTGTGTGTGTGTGTTTATATGTGTATGTGTGTGTGTGTGTGTGTGTGGTCATTACTCTCTGTATCAAGCGCCCTCTGTCTGCCACACGTTCTGAAATGCTTTACTGTGGGAACTGTGGAATGTGAGACAGCTGAGATCTCTGTTAGCAAATACAAACCGAGCCGGGAGAGTCTAATATGGTGACATTTGAAGGGCTGTTGTTGTCATTCTCATGCCACAATGAGTAGAAACGCCACAAAGGATCGGTGGGTGGAGCAAGCGAGAAAGCCACGCCCGAGTATAGAGTAGCTCCGCCCCATACTCAATTTGCCACGCCTTCATCAGAGATCCAACGCTTCATTTCCAGTCCAACCCGTATTGCGTCAAGCCCCGCCTCTCCGGTACCGGGATTGGCTAGGAGTTAGGCACGTTCTGCACGAGGATTGGCTTAAAGTCCTGCCCATCATATACTACTAGCCAATTCTAGTCCAGGAAGGGCGGGGATTGTTGAAATATGGGCGGAGCAAAGAACCCTATCATCTCATTACTGATGCAGCCAGCGACTATTGGGCTTCAGAAGGTCCTCCTCAAGCTTTAGAAGGTCCGTGAAGTACAAGAAGACGCTCCAGAACAGGGGAAGGACGACGCAGCAGAAGAGATCAGCCCTGACCGTTTTTGTTGTTTTGTTTTTCCACCACTGTCCAAATTAATGTGGATTTCCTTGTTGTCCTGTCCCTCCTAGACCACTTCAAGCGTAGGTTCTTGAAGCAGGAACCGTTTCAGACGAAATAGGACACTTTTCATCCTTGTTTTTTTTCGTTCCTGCGTGTCTCCTGAGACGACTTGGAGACAGAAACGGAGCTATGAGTGGCTTTGGAGTAATTCTTCACCTGTGAAAAGTGTGTCATTTTGGGACATTGTGTGGATTATTTCAGAAACAAATGGACCTAATGGACAAAATGCGCTGCTTCTTCTGATCCTTCGGTCCGGACCCCTGCTCAGTCTGAGTCTCGCTTTCAAATGAAAGATACTTTCGGTGGACCTACGGTGTACAGTTTTCCACGCAGAGAAACAGAGCAGGGCTACTTCCCCTTCAGAAAGGTTTCTTCTGGGATTAGGAGCTCGCCTGCAGACATCAAGTTCACCTCCCTGAAGCCCTCGGACCCTCTCCGTCAGGCCAAAAGGCTCCCCGTAAAGATCCTCACCATGCTGACGGCGCACTCGGGCCACTTGCTGCACCCGGAGTATCTCCAGCCCCTGACCTCAGCCCCCGTCAGCATCGAGGTGATCATCCAGCACGACGCGCTCTGCATTATTCATCCACCTCACATTACTCATTTACCTCACATTACTCATTTAGGCTCCGCGTCCTCACACCTGGAGCAACTTTTCTTCACATATTCTAATTTATATCATTAAATATGTGCGTAAAAATGACACTTTTTGTTGTATTAAACGAATATAAAATTTTTAGGGACCACCGTAAAATAATTTTAGACAGTGCAGATTATGTGCGTACGACGTTGAAGGCACATAGTGAACCAATAGGCGTTAACATGTTTATAGGCGTAGAAATGTATTTATTCACACACGCACATACACACACACACACACATATATATATATATATGTTTACAAGAATATTATTATATAATATATATGCAATAAATGCATGTCCACCGTTTTACCTACTATTTTGCCTACTGTTTGTTTTTGCATAATTTTAGCTCGATGTTTGTAACCATTAGAAGGCTTCCTTATGGAACTCTACTAACCAGTGTTGTCCTGCCAACTTTTGCTCTTTTGTTTTGTTCATTTTGGTTTTTTCCGTCCTGGAGAGGCAATTCAATCTATTTTATTCCATAAAAAGTAAAAAAGAAAATCTTTTGAGGTGGCTAACATGTGAAATAAAAAAGATTTTTTTCCATTACTCTACAGCTGGATGCTAAGAAGAGTCCACTGGCCCTGTTGGCTCAGACCTGTTCCCAGATAGGTAAGCCAGATCCCCCGTCATCCTCCAAACTGGCCTCAGTCACTTCCAGTGGACTCGGTGACAAAGACTCCTCATCTCGGACCTCCTCCTCTACCCTGAAACTTGGAGAGCAGCGGTCCGCTCTGGATGACAAGTCCAGCTTCAAGCCCTACTCCAAAATAGGCACAGACAGCCAGAGGGATGGTACTAACAGCAACAGCAGCACTAACAAGTCTGGGTTTTGTCTTCCCATGGGTGGAGGTAATGGCAGCAATAACACACAGAGCTGTCAGTCCCACCCTCCTCGTACTGTTTCTCCAAACTCCAGAGTGGGCTCGCCGCCACAGACGCAGACGCATAGACCAAGTATGTCCCCCAGCACAGCTCGTCCGACCAGCCATTCACAGACTGCGAACGGAGAGCTGCAAACCACAGAGTCAGCAAACTCTGACAACAGTAGCAATCTAAAGAAGGAGGCAGAGTCGAGTAAGGCTAGCCTGGACAGTCCCCAGCTGGCCAACTCAAGCCACGCCAGAGCAAGTGCCAACTCCAGCAGTGGCAGTTCGGACAGTAGCCCCAGTCATGAGGGCAAGGCAGACACGCAACCAGCACAGCCTGGAGGACTGGGGCCTGTTTCCATTTCTCCCTTCAAATCCAGTCACCCTGTTTTTCCTCTACCGTCTTCCAGTATGGGCTATCACGGGTCAATAGTGGGCACTTATGCAGGGTATCCTGGTCAGTTTGTCCCTGGCTTGGACCCTACAAAGTCCAGTCTTGGCGGTGCTGGTGTAGGGGTTGCAGGAAAACACCCCAGCTCCAGCCCACTGACAGGAGCATCTCCCCCCTCGTTTATGCAAGGCTTGTGCAGGGACCCGTACTGTTTAAGTTACTCCAATGCTCCTCACCTTGGTGGTAGTAACTGCAGCACCTGTGTTCACGACCCGTCTTCGCTGAAGAGCGGCTTCCCGCTGGTGTATCCCACCCATCCTCTCCACTCTCTTCACCAGAGCTCCCTCTCTTCTAGTGTCACCCCCTCGCTGTCCCACCCTCTCTACACATACGGCTTCATGCTCCCCAACGAGCCACTACCACATGCCTGCAACTGGGTCTCTGCCAGCGGACCTTGCGACAAACGATTTGCAACCTCTGAGGAACTCTTGGCCCACTTGCGCACACACACCTCACTACCAGGCGTGGACGGCAAGCTCCTGTCTGCATACCCCCCTTCCTCCTCTTCTGCTGCTGCGGCCGCTGCCTCCTGCCACCTCCACCTGCCTCCCCAGAGCAGCCCAGCCTCTCTCCCCGCTTCCTTCTCCCTAAGAGCACCTCCTAGCCTGGGGCTGGCACGTTACCATCCCTATGGCAAAATGCACCTGCCCACAGCCCCATCTTTGCCCATGCACACTTTACCAGCCTCCGCGCCCTACTACTCCCACTACGCCCTCTACAGTCAAAGACTGGGATCTGCCTCAGCCCTCGGCTACCAATGAGGCACCAAGCAGACTCTCCACATTTAAGAACAAGCAGAGTGCTTGCATGATGACTGCTAAGATATCCAGGTGATGCTGGACACTGGTTATTGCCCCTTGGTTCCAGCTCCCTGTGCTGGGAAGGGACAAGTGAATGGGACAAAAAGGGAATCCATGGAGTCCCTTACGGCCTGGTTTATGGGTATGCAGGGTGCATGCAAGCTTGAAACAGTGTATGAGACTGAAGCGTCGACACTGTTTTCAGAACAGAAATGTATTTATTTTTTAACAAGCGCTTGGCTTCCCAGTTTATAATCCAAGACACAATGTTCTTAATTATTGTTTACTTTTCCAAATCAGAGTACATCGGCTAATTTCACCATATAATTTTACTTATGTTGTCCGCCCATAATTTGTACACAGTATGGTGCAAACCTCAAGCTTCAGAAATGTCTTTTCTTTTCATGAGGCACATGTCCTCCGATGCCTCTGTTTCTTTTGTCTGTGTGGTATGAATGTGCATGTCCGAGTCCCTCTGGGCTTTCTAAATACTCCTTTTTTTTTATTTGAACAGCTTAAAAATAAATGGTATAAAGAGCTGTAATATTTTTTTGTAATGTGTCAAGATTACTAGACTGGTTAAGGTGCCGGTTCAATAAAAAAAAAAATGCGATGGCAGTGCTGTCCAACTTTGGAGTTATAATTTTGTTAATAAATGAAATGGTTATATTTAAAAATGTATGTTTTTGTATTTCTTTATCCTGCTCTCAATGTCGTCTCCAACACGCCACATGATTGCTGTTCAGCCTTACATTTTTACAAACCAGTATGAGTCTGAAGGTTAGAGCGGTATTATTGAGGAAACAAAGTGTAGCGTTTAAACCTCAACATTACTCAAAGCCTCCGAGAATTCTTATCAGCATCACTTTAGATAGGTCCAGGCCTATCTTTATAATGCAGGTCTCTGGAGATCATGTCAGGAAGTGCAGTATCGATCCACAAGGCCGAACAGTCTTTTCCTTTGCCCTGAGTTGTCTCGGCCTGTCTTGTGTCTTGACACACTGAGTGAGTGGAGCAGTTAGGACTTGACTAGGACAGCAGCCTAGAACTGGGGAGACAGGCAGCATAGGCAATTCATTCATTTTGTATACACCATGATTTACAGAGTGAAGAACACATTATAAAAACATAACGAGCACTTTACAAATTCGTGCTTACTAAATCTTGTTCGTTCTAAAAAAAAAAAAGTATAGACTTCTTCGCCAATCTAGCCAAACAGCTACCTAACATATTATATTTAAGTGTTGTGTCTGTCACCATGCTGTTTACATTTTTCGGCTCACAAATGTGGCAACATGCTCTACCCACCACTTCGGCACTCGGCTGCGAAGCTATGAAGCAAGAGCGCTGCCAGCAGCAGCCTGGTGCCTTAGTGCAGGCGCTGCAGTCTTCAATGCCATAGTGGATTTGTGCTTTTCCTTCATGTTGGGAGTGCCGCCTCAGCATATCCTGAGGCATGCTGCTGTTGTGAAACCTGCGTGTGTGCTTGTAATGATGACCCAGGGGACCCCTTCCCTCCTTTCCCGTCTTCCTCCCTGCTTCCAAGCGTTTCTCTTTGTGTCCCTTACCCACAGAGTGACAGCAAATGTCAATTGATACATCAGGAACTGGTTTGTAGTTATGCAAACATTTACCTTGAAGGTTATCATTCCCAGCATGCTATTAGAGTTTCCATTCTTCTGCGTTTTTTTTTTTTTTTGTCTGCGCATATTCTCTCGTGCGTGCAGTAATTAATCCTCGAGGAACGCAGTGCCACGGACAGTTCAATTAAATTTAATTACAGTGAGTCATTTCACTTTTATGAATCACACTTTCATAATTAACAGAGTAATTCTGTGGCCACCTACAATCCCCAGAAGGAACCGCCTGGCCTGTCAGGTCCCACAGGGCTGTAACTCCTAATACCTGGGCGTGTTCGTGTTTTGTGGCTTCTCCAGTTGCTTTTCTATACTTTTGCCTGACGATAGCCGGCGGTATAGGTCAGCCTGCCATGTGGCTCATAACTGCGGAGGAATTTGATTTGGAATGCAAAACCAGTCATCAAGGACGGACAGAAACCAGAGCAGTGTATCTTGTCAGCTTGACTGGCAACAGGTCTTGGTGTCGGGCCTGAGGTCAACGCCAGCGCTCATCACAAGGTGGAGTAGGGAAAGCTTTGAAATTGTCTAGCTGACTCTGGAACAGCATACCGCTGGCATGGCTCAGCTTGCCAGTTTGATTGGCAACAATAATATCCTACGGCCTCGTGGAGTAACACAACAGGGACTGACAGCTCAGTATCTGTGTACCATCACTCACCCACACTGACAGTCAGCTCGCAAGGTTACAGTGCACTACCCCTGGGGCTCAGACTCTCATTACATTCTTATCCGAACTGATCTAGGACCACTCTTGAAAGTGCCCCTTCCTTGATGCAATCAACTGCAAAGCTTCGAACGCTGATCCCGCGTCAGAGCAGAAAGCCATTGTGTCTTCATTGGTTCTGGGCAGGTAATCGGAGAGGTCGGCCTCGGCTCGCTTTCCCAGACATTGTGCGAATCACGCTTTGTGATGCTGAGTGAAGGAACAGATCCACTTGGCTGGACTAGGACGGACAGCTCAAGTTTCCAAAGGCTGTGCTCGGCGGGTGAGGCAGGATGCAGCGCAAACACGCGGGTCGCATCTCCGTCCCTCACACCGAGTAATCAGCCTGTCATGGGCGCTGACTAACATTCCTCAGTGACTCGGACAAAAGAAGGTCAGGCCACGTTCACTGTACCATGTTACTAACCGCCGTCTTCACCAGTAACGACTTCTTCCTCCAAACCCTGACCGCATTTAAATGCTCCTCAGGTTTGTGTCACTACTTACAAGCTTCCAGTTAAGTAATGCTGAGCTAACAGGGCAAATTTGTGCTAAAATGACATTACCGGTGACGACTGTCCGCCTTTAAATCAATAAAAGGTGCAGAAGATGAAATTTCAAGAGCAAGAGGTCCGCTCTCAAGGGAGAGATGAATAGTGGTGCCATTTTCCATTTTGCTGTAACTCGTCCATCACGCTGTCATCCGATCCATCTTCCCTTTCTTCCTCCTTCGCTTCTCATCAATCACTCTGTCCGTCTCTCTCTTCCCCCAGCTCCCAGGAATCAACACCCACACTCTATTTCTGTCATCCCTGCTGCTCATGCCGAGGAGAGATACATCACCGCCGACCCGACGAAGACAGACAGAATGGACTACTGTGTATGGAGCTAGGAAGGAGCTGCCTTTACAGTCTAATATGTCTTTTGGGTAGCGTCCGTAGACACACATTTACACATTAGATGATGGACACCATTGCCTGCACTTGCAGAGAGATGTGTAAACCCACAGAATCGAGATCCGAGGTGCACACAGACTCATCGGCCGTGTGCCCTTCCCCCAGCGTCGAGGGTGAAATGGGAAGTGCTAGTGATGTCTGAGGCCTGCGCTGGGTGGACAACTGACAACGGCCAGTGATTAATGATGACAGAGTGTGGAGCTGCTGCTCCGTCACCCTGCAAGGCTCCAGCGTCTCTTAGCTTTGCCTCAGATCCACCCGCTATCCTCATCGCTCCCTGTGAAGGGATCAAACCAACATTTTACAGTGCCTTCAAAGCCTTGGGGTGCACACCAAGATCTGCGCATGAGTCTCGTTTTCTTTTTGATGTTCCCCTGCGCGATGTGTGGCTTCGCCTCCCTCTCATGTCTCTCTTTAAAGTGGCATGAATGAGGAGATGCTTACAGATGTCAACAATGTTTTAACGACGTGCTGAAGCTATCAAACAGCTCATTACTCCCACTCACACAGACATAAGGAGAGGCAAAATGCAGAAAATATTCACAGCCAACGACCACATTCAAGCCCTGAGCATTGAGAAACCCTTTGACCAAACAAATCTCTCCGGTCTGGTACTGTACTGCTTCATGATGGACTGCTAGGATCCCACAGTAAATTAACCTGTTCTGTGTTTCTTTTTTTTTTCCTACGTCAAGTTTCCACCGTTACACACCCATTCATCTGGAGAGGCAGCTACAGTTCTAGACCTGCAGCTTCAGCATAATGTGTGTAATATGCAGGCCCAGTGTTAGGTGGTTATTTAGTGGGGCAATACTCCACCAACCAATCATCATGTCCCACTAAACCCACTATTTCGTACAAGCTTCTATAATTGCAAGTGCAACACACTGATCGTAAACTTCGCGTGCGCTGTTAAAGTACTTTCTGCACACAACCAGTATAAAAGGCTACAACGATTTAGATAATAGGGTTTGTATTCATCACTTAGATTATTGTCATAAATGTGTGGCGCTTTTAAATAGAGCTACCATAAATTTCTTACCCTATGTGTTCTTTAGCCAGTTTTTGCTCTGCCATGTTAAAATGAACTGAACAGTCAGTTATTATTCTATTTTTTTATCATCCCTCTTTTGTTATGAAAAAATAATGAAAAAGAAACAGCATACAAATAACTGGTCTAACAAAGCATCTTTTATATGTATCTTTTATATGTTTTGGCCAATTTGGCTCAGTTAACTTCTTGCCTCAATTTATCTGTGACCAACTATTTCTCCTTTAAAATATCTTTTCTCAAATATCTTTTCTCAATATCTTTTTCACAATGCTATTCATTGGTTTACACCTCAGAGGATTTTTTTTCACTGTTGGAACAAAAGGGCAGCAAAAAAGAAGGTTTTCCCCTTTTATTCTTGTGCTTCATTGCTGGCCTTGTCTTTATGCTTCACAAAGTGACTTTGTCATTGTGAAAATGTCAGTATATAGATTGTTTTTTCTATTATTATTATAGATGTTGTTATCAGAATCATAAAACCTTATTGATCATAGAGGAAACTGAACAATATAAAAAATAAAGACAAAATTTTCTGAAAATAAAAATTACTGGAAAAAAAAGAGTCGCCTTGAACATGCTACCGCAGGCTTGCACCTGCGCTCTATAGATGTTGTTGTTGTCATTAATAAAAATAACAATAATATAATAATAATCATAATAATAATAATCTAAAGTAGTAGTAGCCATATAAAGTCCCAACTATGACCCCGGATAGGTACTTGCGGCCGTAGTGAGGATTAAGCAGTTACAGAAAGTGAGTAAGTATTATTAAGTGTAACCAATAAGTGGCGCAAAGGCAAAAAAGGGAATGTCCTGGAACTGCAGATCTAGTACTGTGTCTGTAGGGGGGTATAGGGGGGTAGAGGGGGTAGGTTCGGGGGTGGGGTGGGCGGACGCGTCTAAAAGGTGGACGAAGGCCCAGGGGTCTGCGAGAGGGCCCTTGGTAATTACGGCGAGCTGCTCTAACCCGTGTAACTCCAGCTGGTTTTGATCGGCCGCTGAACTTGTCAGCTCTCATGCGTCCCGGACAGGACGCTCTGTGGAGAAACGTGCCTTGGCAGTGGGCTTGAGGAGCTGCATGCGCACTCTGTTCGCCTCGCGGTCTCCTTCTGACATTCCTTTTGGTTTCTGCGCCCCTTTTCCGGGCGGAACCGAGCCCAACATGCCCGACCTGACCTTCAGCAGGGCCGCTCCCTCCGAGCGCAGGGGAGGTCCGGGTCTGCGGCACGCGCGCCCGTGTTTTTGCAACCCACAGGCCGTGATTTCTCTGTTGGATTTTTTCTTCTTCTCATTTTTCTTCTTTTTTCATCTTTCTACGAGGGACTGCATTAGTCACACCGCAGCTAGTTCCACCAGTCACACCAGCACGATCCCTCAGTGTGCTTTAAATGGAACTTTACAAAGGCAAAGTAAATAAAGTGGCCCTTATGGTTGCAGCCAGCGACACAGCACCCGAGGAGCAGTGTGTGGGGACGGTGCCTTGCTCAAGGGTACCTCAGTGGTGCCACTAGCAGTCGTGGGATTCAAACCCACAGCCTTCTGATCACAGGGGCAACTCCCCAACCATCAGGCCACCAGCTGCCCCATTTTGTATTTTAATTTAGCTGCGTAGCTGTGCTAGAATAGGAAATGAAGGCTTATTTAATACATTTACACAGCAAGTGACTGTAATCGGGTTCATTTTCACAATGACTAGCCATTTAATAACTTACAATAACATTTACCTTGCTGTCAGCGATCAATTAGGACATGGCTTGTAACACCCCTCCCCCAGAATAAACCCCCAGCCCACCCCAACCCAGTCCAGCCCAGCACAGCCCAGACCTTCGGTCAGGAAAAAGCCCCTTTCAGAGAGAAAAAAGAAGGCAGGAGCAATGCAAAGAGAGGAAGCAGACGTGATTCTCCAAATACAGTCATTAAAGGGGAAATGTGTTTTTCAAACTGTCAAGATGATTAATGACTGAGTGCAAAGCAGCACAAATGCTCTTGTTTAGTCTGACTGGCAGACACGATCCTGTCCATTGATTTATGGCAGGCCCTGTGTGTGTGGCACTGCTGTGGTTTGAACAGCAGGAAGGTGGAGTCTTAGCACACTGCAGTGAAATAACAGAACAGAGAGAGAGAAAGAGACTGAGAGAGAGAGAGAGAGAGAGAACAAATCGAATTGTGGAGAGTTTGCCCTTGGAGAAATTGTAGCTCATTATGAACAGCCTCGTGTTTCATTGCTCCGTCAGTTCATATGATAAAATAAAACACCAGGCCCAAAGCACAAAAGAAGTTTTAGTTGATGTTCACGTATGAACAGCAGCCAAGGGCGCACTCCATAGTCTTTATAGCTGCAAGATGTTCTTTCTAGGTCTATCAGGGTCTCCACAAACATCAATTATTCCTGCATGTGGGGCAGGACTGAACTGTGTAAAAGTGAGTAATTGTGAGTAATTGTGTTTTATTGTTTGCATTGTTTGTAACCTTAACTTTTAACCCTTTAGACTGAATTCTACGTCACTCACCCTGACATGTTTCAGAGTTTAACACTGTTTTAAAATGAACATTTTATCATAAAACCAGCAGGGAAATTGCTTTCATGTGAAGGGCATGATGTAATATTACCTAAAGGCTAAACACAGCCACAGATTTCACAACTCAGCCGTTCCCGCTGAAAGACTGATGCAATGTAAGTTAAATGCATGAAAGATATTATAATGGCAAACACTGTTTAAACAAAGACAAATAGCCAAACTCAGGTTACTGGTTTAGCTCTAATTTTGACTGTTAAACATTAAATGTGCGAGAAAAGCTGGGCTCAGGCACTAATTTAGACGCTGCAGACCTGAGATAAACATAGATAAACAGAGAAAACAGCACAGCTAATCACTAAATTAGCACAAATTTAGTATAAAAACAACTTGCTGTTCTTATTTTCTGTTCCACCTTAAATAATTTATATTTTATAATAAACAAGAATTTTGTGTTAAAATGGAAAAATAATGACCAGACAAATAAACGTGCTAAAATTATGGTTCAACATGTAATGTAATGTAATGTAATGGGGGGGACACGAGTATTTGAAGCCTAAAAGTGTTTAACAGGCCAGCTCTGTGTGTATACAGTGTTATCTTTGATCAGTTCACATTTTACAATAACAATCAGTGATAAAGACGTTTATTTTTCTTATCGTTTACATGAACCACATGCATATACAGTCATTACCAGTACTAATGGAGTGGGCTAATTACTATGCCATGCACTTGAACCCTCGGTAAAAATCTTACATCATCTCCTTTTCTGTTTTTCTCTCAGGTTACTCCAGCCTTTTGACCTCATAGCCTGTACAAACGAAGGTGTCTGATTCAATCAGGCTGTGGAAGGTCTTGCAGTGGTGAGCCTAGCATGAAGCAGAGGGGAAAAAAAGAGGAGCAGCAGGGAAAGAAACATGAATTACACTCACATTTGTTGCCGTTTCAGTTCAAAGACTTTTCTCTGAAACCCCTGCATTCTTTCTTGTTAACCCGCTCCACAAGGAATGATATAGAGTGATAATTACTGCCACTAAGCGATGAGTCAGTCCTACTCCAAAATCTCGAACGCTTCAGAACAACCACACTGTTGTTTGTGAGATATAAAGTCCCTCCGCTCAGAGAAAGAAGTCATTTTGGTGGCTCCACATACTAATGGAAGTTGGACATGGTCTTTTGGATAAAAATATGGCACTTTTTTTTCTGACAGGAAACAGAGAAAACCAAAATATCCAAAGCTAAGTAAGGACACCAAACAAGAAGATTTATTATCTTCTGCGGAGAAGAGCTGAAGCCGTATTTCACATGACAATTGAGGACCTGCTACTCTGAGATGGGCTTTTTCAAATCCTCCCAGGACTCGCAGCCTATTTTTTATTTCTCATCTTGACTCTCCAGAACTTGCTCAGAACACAAAGAAGTCTCCGAAGCTTCCAGCTCAAAACCAATCCCCAATGCCTGTAAATCTGAGAAATGAAGAGGGAAACGGGCAGCACTCATCTGGAAGAAGTTACACGAGGAAGACAGGCGGAGAAATAAAAGAAAGATGAATGGCCGGAGAAAAACAGAGAGAGAGGCCGAGAATGGCAGTGGTTGCTTAGTTTCCCCGAAGTGTCCCTGAAACGAGGAAACTTGGGGAAAGTAATATTTTATGCTTCCTCGTTCTTTGTGAAGGAATGTGCTGTACAAAGCGGAGGAACGCTCTTAAAAATAAAAGCTCCTAAACAGTTCTTGGCTTGCATGCACAGATGTATGAAACACTTTCATTTTTATAGAACCCTAACATTATATGGAGGTTCTTTAAAATATGAAAGGCTTTCTTTACCCCAGTTTATTCATTTCCAAACACACTTCTTTGAGGAACCGTCCACTGAAAGGATCTTCGGGGGAAGAAAGCATCGCTTTCACCTTTAGTTTTTCAGAGTGAGGAACAAAAATGTGATCTGAGGTGATCAGTAGATGGATGGATGGATGGATAGAGGAGTGGATAGAAGGTGTCATAGATTGCACAGACAGCTGATGGAGATGGATGGACGATTGAATGAAAGACGGAATGGTCATTAAAAAGAATGAGCTAAAAGAAGGAAAGCAAGGGCAACAGAAGCTCGTGGGATATCCATCTCCCGTGCCAGCAGTGGAGCCCAGCTGTATGCACAGGGGGGCCGTGGCCCCTGCCTGCACATGTCAGAGGCCATGATTAATGACCCTGAGGCCCTGCTCTTTCTCCCCCTTAACCTCCCCCCAAAAACACTCACCCCCACCCGCCCACATCCACTCTCCTCACCAGTCACACCACACTACTGCCTGTCAACCTAATGGACATAGGCAGAATGACATGACATGAAAGCCCCTAGTGCTCTAAGCGAGACACTGTGTGTGTGTGTGTGTGTGCGTGCGTGTGTTTGTGTGTGTGTGTGTGTGTGTGTGCGAATGTAGGCCTTCCCCTCACATGCAGACGCAGCCATTTAGTGAAACCGTCCAACCAATCACGCAATCACATAGACCTTTTAAGTACCCCAGTATTTTTCCTGATAAGTAGGTTAAAGTTACATTCTAAAGGTTCCAGCGCTGCTATTCTTTCCATTAGCGTACCCTTGCTGTCATATCAAAACACCATTGTAAAACTCCAGCTGTCTTTTATATTGTGTGCACATTTCAGCATGCATGGACCAATAGAAGGGATCTAAAGTCAACTCTCAATACATTTATGTGAGTTAAAATTAAGAACACTTTGTTAAACCAGTCTCAACATTCCATTACAAACAATATGAGTAAAAACGCATAAAGAAGACGAATTTGTCCAAATTTCCTCATGATTAAATGGCTGAGAAATGCAGCATTCTAGAGCAACTTACCTTAAGTAATTTAATTTAGAACACTGAGGATGGGAACCAGACATCTGAAGTGTTTAATATTGTTATAAATATTATACTTGTTTATACTTGTTATAAGTATAAAACTGTTATAAATACGTTATCTGGTCTCTGAGACATTGTTTTACAGTAGTTTAAACTGAAATGAGGTTTTTACCCAAAAAATAGTTCCCAAAGAAACGTACTTTACCTGACTTTGAATTTTAGAATTAGTTTTTAGAATTAACCCTACATTAAAAAACTAAGAGGAAGTCGAGTTGCATTGAACGTTTTAGATACAATGGCAATGTTTGCTTTAGAGACCCTGGTTCCTGTCACTGTCAGAGTTAGTAAGTATCTCTACAGTGAACCATTTGACATCAAAGCACTCGGAATCTCAGCAGATGAATTATGCAGAAGTTTGGGAAAATCAGTACAATACTGCTTTAACAGACACCTTAAGATATATTTAAACCACAAACCATATATAATAAACCTGTTTAGGACTATTATGATGGACCATAATCTCTTTTGAGATAAGGCGTAAAGGCTTTCCTTTTAAAATTCCTCAAGTTTATCCTTTCAAACATGTCATGCTGAATGAAAAGGAACAAAATGGCCTGAAATTGTACTAAAAATTGACATTCTGTATTCTTTATCATTTCAGCGATGATACATCGAGGCCTTTTACACACTCGTAAATTTTATGAGTATTCGGTTCTTGAGAAAACGTTTCACTTCAAAACTGCTCACGACAATTAAATGTGCACCTTAACTTTATGTATATAGTGTAATTAAAATAAGTTTCCTTTGGGGACTATTGTCACACGGTCCCCTGCATGTACACCAATGAGCGGATTTAAAAAGGTACACGTTTTAGACCACAATCTTATCTCAAAACTATCATACAACGGTGAATGAGACAACACATCCACAACCATTTCATATAATAAAGTCTTTTGTGGTAGCTTTAGGACACCTCTTTACATTCTGATTCCTGCTATCTCCATAATGAACAATTTTGACTTTGTAAGTTTCTCTGGAACACACTGACATATGCTGTAAACTCATAAACTCAGCAGGCCTCATTTTAACCTACATGCGCTCACATGCTTGAACCATTTGATCCAAAAAATACACAAGGCCTGCTTTCCGGTCCTTCACTCCAGGCCTCACTCTGCGACTCGCGGCCTGTAATATAAAAAGAGTGCATGCTCCAGCTGAAGGGAACTGCTAGTTCTTTGATGACTTGTTTTGGGGCAGGCGTGTGTGCGCACACGTGTGTGTGTGTGTGTGTGTGTGTGTGTGCTTGCTCTTGCCTCAGATGTGCTGAGCGAGAGGGAACGGAAAAGGCGCCCGCATGCATGTGCGCTGGTTCCCAGCCTGTCAGAGGGCTGTCGGCCTGTGATTTATGGCCACAAGACTCCAACCTGTCTTCGCTGCCAGTTCAGTATTGTTACAACTGACAGCTAATGAGGCCAGACATGCTTTCAAGCCGAGCACTTAACAGCGCCTCAATCTCCTCCAGTCACGGGTCCATTATGCTCTCTCTCTCTTTCTCTCTCTGTCTGCCTGCTCTCTGTTTTCCTCCGAGGAGGCGAACGCTGAATCTGAAGCGAAGAGGGAGCCGCCTCGCAGCAGACAAATAGAGATAGACTCTGAGAATATGGAGCTCTCAGGTGCTCAGAGTGTCATACGTAAGCCCAAGCACTTCATCACTCGCAATAGGAGTGAAGAGAGATTGCACCCGGGGACTCTGCAACTCATAGAACAAGACTGAACTCACAATGATTTGGAAACTGGAAAGTCTATAGAGTTTATTTGACCTTTTGTTCACTTTTCATGCATCTAGCTCAGTAGCAGTGTGCACTATACATAGAACAAAGACTCACTGGTTCCTGTTTTGGATATCCGGTTCTAGACAATAACCTTAATAGACACAGAAGCTTTTCATTATGTTCAGGTCCCCTAAGCTTTGGATTCATCATGCATATCTCATTTCTGAATGCGGTTCTTTGAAGAAGCATCCACTGAAAAGTCCTTTACAATAAAGGCTGGGGTACAAAGTTAATGGGGAATTCTAACCTTTTCTCCATAATTTAGTCATTGAGAAAACTGTTCATGACAAGTGGATGTGCATGCTGACTTCATGCATATAATGATTCGAATAATAAAATAGTGGTAAATCTGACCAAAAAATGTTTTCGTTGGGGACTACTGTCATTCAACCCTTGCATGTACTTCACTGCCATGAGTGGATTTAAAAATGTTCTAGGCCACAATCTTATCTCAAAACGTTCATAAAAAACTTTGCATAAGGCATCAGGCAGCGTACTCACAACCGTTTCTTATAATAACTACAATGTAGCTTTTAGACACATAATTAAACACTTCAGATATCTCCACTGTGGGCTCAGTCAGTTTCTCTGCAACAAGACAATTCACATCAGACCATTCTGACTGACTTTATACGTCTTAACCATTACTTTATACATCTTGACCATTCTTAACTCCTTTAAAAATCTGAGAAACACTAAATAAATGTTTGATAAAGAAATCTAGGCTTGCATGTAAGGTTCTAGGAGGAAAACCAGCTCTTCTATGACATCAGTCCCAAGTCCAAAACCCTTTTTGGCCCCTTAATGTGTAAAAGTGTAGAGCTTATTTGGCCATTTTGTGCTGTAGGCCCCCAAAAGTTGGAATACAGGGTTTATTTATCCTTTTTGTCATTTTTTTGTGCCCCAGACTTCTTGAGTGTCGCTTGTGTTTTCACACCTCATGCCGCATGTCTCGGTTCCATTCGCAGTTAGGGGATCCAAACAGCTGCAGCGCAAGATGTCACGTTCCGCTGCCATCTGACTGGGTTCGTGTAGATTTTTTATAATTCTAAGGTTAGGACACGGCCTTATTATGGAAACGTCAGCCTGTAGCCTAAGCTAGACGAGTTCTGAGTTGCTAGGAGTGTTTCCATTCTGCTCTGTCTCTCTCTCTCTCTCTCTCTCCCTCTCCCACTACACTATAATCACTATCAGAGGCACTGGCAGCTCTCCCACCTTTAACCCTGGTTCCTTGTCAGCCATGATTAATGGCAGCTCGGCGCAGTGCAGCTTGCATTGCCACTTTCAGCATTGTTCCCTGGATACATAATGAACTCTGACAGGACTTTTCTTCTCCTTTTACTTTCCTTCTCTTTCACACTTTCACAGGCCCATTTCACAATGTACGCTGGCAACAGCGACACCTCCGCCAGAGGCTGTGTGAGATGAAACAGTAATTAGGATTGAAAAGCTAACGTTGCACGGGGGTTCGGCAAATATTCCTCAGATGTTCACATGTACAGACGCAAGACACAAGCAGGCGCACAGGCATTCAGCTGGAAACAGTTAAGCAGATGAACCCTGTTCAGGTTTTAAGCTCGTAAGCAATTCACTTCGATCTTCTCCCTCTCCATCTGACCCCTTTCCTTAACTATTTTAGGTGTGAATTGGTGAATCCAATTTACACCCACTTTGCACACCAATTTTCCTAAAGTTTGGTCGATTTGTACAAGCCAAGTTTGACCTTAAGTCAAACTGTATTTAGTCATTTAAAATGTCATCTCTGAATGTATTAAGGCCCAGGAAGCGTTTAGCTCTGAGAACTACAACTGAGTCTCTGGCATCCTCTGCTGGAAACCAACTTGTAGTACATAATTCTACTCATCATCATCATACTCATTCTCATTGTTTAGAGCTAGTGCTAAATATAGATTTATGTGTAGATTTAACAGTTGGAAAAATGTGTATATGTCTATTTGTAATATGAAAGTTATTGTATATTTAATGAAGCTGGGATACACCTCCTATAAGTCATTTTTTATCATTACTATCTCGAGATCTAGCAGTTCCCTGTGTGAAATGAATGGCAAACTGTTTCATTTCTTAATCACTGCACAAAGTAAGACATCTTCATAAGACATCAATAATTTGATAATCAATTAATTGATTATATTCCTTAACTTGATTATATTCCTTTAATTTGAGGTCATTTAAGACCATTTCTATTGGCCCATTAATTATATTGGCCATTAATTACATGGGATTAATTTCTATTGGCCCATTAATTCTATTGGCCATTACTTACATGAAATAAATTAAGAATTGAGATATAAATGAATTGTGTAATGTGAAAACTTACACAAGTGTTACAGTGTTTTGATATTACAGCTATGTTCTTTGATTGTTGCATAATGATTATTATTTATTATCACATGGCCTGTCAAACTTTGCATAGACCAACTGAGGGAAGACGCCCAGGCAAATTCCCAGGCAAATATGAAGATGTGGAGTCACGACTCACATTTCAAAGTCATTTCCCAGGTCATTAACACAGACTTAGGCCGCAGCGTTAGGCCTCATCTGGAATGTTAATGCACTTTATATCCATCACAATAGCACACTTTTAAACATCCCTTATCCTTAACTTGTCTAAACATTGCTTGGCCTATTATAGACTAATCAGTTACACTTATACTATCTGTAAATGATGAGTGGCTTCACTGGAAATGACAGAATGTTTTATATCCTCCTGAGAACCAAAGAAAAAAAGTGTCTTACAGTTTCTTTTTTTGTGATTTTCTATCTATTTGGGCCTAAAAAACACTTTACAATTTCAATTTCTTTGAAAAAAGAAAAAAAAAATATATATTTCCCAGCATGTCTACTGTAGAGGACAACAGGATGATTTCCGTGTGAAAATAGAACTGAATTTAGAAAATAAAAAAGTGATATTCACCCAAGAACACATTCAATTTGATCAAAACAATAAAATTCTGTATCACTCTTCTGTTGCTTA
>JBBPCY010000035.1:5781457-5796592 GCA_037974405.1 Brachyalestes nurse
GAACATCCTCTGGACATTTTAGGTGTGATAGTCCTGGGAGCATGTTTTCTTTTTGGTTATGCAGAGGAACATTTTGCGTTTGGTGCACCTCATGTATGTCCTGTCACTGCAGTCCCTGTTCCCAGCATGCAAACCCATCACATGACACTATTTAAGTTACTTGGTTGAAAATGAGTCATTATGATTGTCAAAGACAGAAAATCATGATTGTTTAAGATAATCCGGTAGAATCCAAGAGAATTTAGTTTAGCTTTTGTTTTTCAGTAGAAAGTAAGAAAGAAGTAGAAAGATTCAAATATTTATTAGAATTAAGAAGTAAAGGTTGTAAATTGCACAGGCTACTTCAATTGTCTGTTAATGTTTCTCATTGTCCTGTTAATGAACAAGAACAAGTGTGAATTACAAAGACTGTTGGAGCTTGGAGCTTGTCAGAAGTGCTTGATTCTGACTGTACTGGTTGGTCTGTTTGAATTCTTCCTACAAAAAAGCAGGGATCTACTCTGTTGCCCAAAAAACAGGCCAGTCGTGGTGGGTAGAATTCTAGGCAGTAACTATCTTGACATTAATCCACCAGCTGATTCAGTAACAAAAAACAACTTGTTGGCCAAAAGCTAAAAGTATATCACACATTTTTGTCACTGTTAGAGATATCTTCATTTAGAAGGTTCATACACAGATCAGCCATGACATTTAAACAACCTGAATATTTTTGTGCCACCAAAACCGCTCTGACCCACTGAGGAATGAACCACATGATGAAAAACGTGGTTTGTCAAACCAGGCCACCTTCCATTGCTCCATGTCCCAGGTCTGAGGGTGCTTGTTTCTGGTACTTCTTAGGGTCAGCATAGGAGCATAGCCAGGCATTAACCACTGCATACTGACAACACCCCACAATACCTGCTGAGACCTAGCCATCACAATTTGGCCTTTGTCAAAGTGGCTTCTTACATTTTCCCATTTTGGCTGCTTCCAACACATCAACTTCAAGAACTGACTGTTCACTTGCTGCCTAATATAGTGCACCTCTTGACAGGTGGCCCTGTAATGAGATAATCAATGTTATTCCCTTCACCTGTCTGTGGTCATCTCAGCTATATACATGTATGCAATGAGAGGTTAAGGTGTTTTTACCAGTAGCAGCATGTGCATCACAAAAGAGTGATGTTGAGTCAGTTCAGGTGTGTGTGTGTGTGTGTGTGTGTGTGGTGGGAGTGGGAGACAGTGTGCTGAGGAGTCTGGTGGCTTGGAGAAAAAAGCTCTCTACAAGCTAATGTTGTGGCTTATGAGTGCACATGCAGTAAGTATTTGTGACTGCAAACGTTTTGGAGGGGTTGATGGTTTAGCAGGTGTCTTGGAGTAAACTTGATTTGCTGCACACACTTTGGGATGCTGTTGTGGTCATTTTTTGCTCCTAGATTTTGAGATGTGTGTCATTAGTGTCCTATGATCACAGATACACCTGGATAGTTATGAAAGTAACTTTGAGGAAACACTCAAGCTTCAGGACAGTGGAAGAACCAGGGAAGACTTTGGGCTGCAGGTCAAGCCAAATGAAAAAAAAGGTTTCAGATAAGATAACCCTTTATTAGTCCCACAGGTGAGAAATTTGAAATGTAACAGCAGCAAAGTGGGCAGAACAAAAGAAGTAGACGCAGCAGAAGCAATAGAATAAAAACTATGCAACACAACAGTTTAATATAAAATTACACCATACAAATATATAAATATATAAGTTTGAGTGTATTTATTATTAATGTTATATATCTTGGTATGCTGAAACATTAAGATTAAGCCCTTCCCTGGAATTAAGGGGCCTATCCCAAACCCTAAAAAACAGGTCTGTCCCAATACTTTTGTGCCATATAGAGTTTGTACACATTGGAGTAACCTCAGGTGTCTAATGGTTGTAGACATTATATGAGACACAGTAATGATACACCAGGAAAAAGGCATATGTTGCACAGTAATATCATACTAGAAATATTGAACCTGTTCATTCAAATAGTCAGATGTACAACTAAAAAAATGCAATGTCATACTTTAGTTTGTAACATACAAACAAGGAGTCAGTTTGAGCCACACCCCCTGGTTAGATCCATAAATGTGTTCTGACTAGAGCCATTCTAAGTTGGTGGTGGGAGTGTAGAAGGCTGATCTTCTGGCAGGCAGGATTCTGGGCCGCCTCTCACTTGCAGGTCTTTAATTCTCGTATTGGAGCGCAGCCTTTTCCTGTCTGTAGGTCCTCAAATTTCAGGATTTTCCCACTTGCAAAAAGAAGAGGGCGACATTTCTCGGCTGTGTTCTCTCCGTTAACTTTTCTATTCAGCTCCATTTCCCGGATAGGACCTCCTTCCCAAATTTAACCCCTAGGAGGTACTCGGCTGAAGTTCTCGGAGGAGCCTGGGCTCTGCAGGGGAGGCGAGTAGTTTTGCAGTCCCTTCGCAAAATGGTGTTGATGATCGAGCAGACAGAGAGAGTCCAGACTCCGTTTTCATCTCCTGAAGCAGTTAAATCATTCAGGACTGAGAAAAAAGACGCACGGATCCAAAATAAGTAAGTTTATTATTATTATTGTTCGTCCTCCAAGAGTGTAAACAAACATTAGCACCAGTTAAAGACCTTAGTAGCTAGATAGGCCAACTTTGCTGTTGTTGTAGTAGTAGTTGTTACAGTAACAGTTTAAGACGATACTTAGTCGTCGTGTAACACTTTGTTGTCCTGGAAATCAGCTGGGTTTCTTAAAAAATCCCTAAAGCGAGAGACTAACTCGTGGTCCCAGCTGACTGAGTGTTTCTGCAGCCTTTTATGGACTGGAACTTTTCTGGCTCCTCACACGGACCCGTTACATGCAGATTACACACACAGCTATTAGCAGCTCACAATTTATAACCACAAACAATTAACGTACACAACCTCAACACTTTCTTCCTCATACTGTGTCATTATAATTCCCTTCTAAGTGAAATGTCCACCTCTCTTTCCTTGCTGGACCCTGTCTGCTCGTATTTGCATCTGTTTTGATTAACAAATATGTCACTCAATTTTAATGGATAGGAATTCCTCGGTCGACACCATGTCTCCCAGCAAAAAAAAGCGCTGAAACTGTACACTGTTTTGGAAATACAGCATGACCTCATACACCTAGGACAGTGCTGAGACTGTAACAAACGGTCCAGATTCATTTGTGAAGTGTGTTTCCCAAAATCCACAGGTTTCCTGTTGTGGAACAGCCCCACATCCACAATTCAGAGGCTGAGAATGGGGAAGAGAGGCAGGCCAGAGGTGGGAAGTCTGGGTTCGATTCCCAGCTGTCTGTGGAAACGGAGTCGGACCTCTCAGAGAGCAGGAAAAAAACAGCCCTCATGAAGTGAGTGTGATTACTTTCCACACAAAACATGTCAAGTGGGTCCTTATAGTCACGCATGAACACACCACAGCACACAGTGTGAAATTCTCTCTCTGCATTTAACTTCTTCACCAAGTGAAGCAGTGGGCAGCCAGCAACACTTTGCCTGGGGAGCAGTATTTGGGGACAGTATCTTGCTCAAGGGTACCCCAGTGGTGCCACTGGCAGTCCTGGGATTCAAACCTATGACCTTCCGATCGCACGGGCAACTTCCTAACCACGAACTACCCCCTTTTTTGTCCCAAATATAAAATGTACTGCACTGCAAACAAGTGTTTGATGTTTAAACACAACAGAGGAAGTCAGCCTGACTGGACTGGCTAACTTGAGATAATAAGTGAACAGAATATTTCAGTAGATAGAGGCAGGCAGGTTACTTTTGAAATTAAAGCATCAAATATTAATGAAAGATTATTAAAGATTAACAGTGTAGTAACATGGGTGACGTGGCAAAACGTAGAAGCCCACAATTCTTGAAGAGGTCTTCTTGATACCTGCTAGTTTCTTAGAGGTTTGTGAACAATTTGGAACATAGTTACTACTCAGAGGGGGCTTGTTGTTCACAGACTCTTTGGTCTTTTTGTGATACATACAGTTGCTCAGTGGTCTAGAGGTAGCGTACTGACTGTACTGATCTTGTTACAGTAGCTCTTGTCAAGGAGTGGGATTTACAAGGCAGCAAGTCAGTTATTAAAGTTGATGTGTTGAAAGAGAAATAGCAAAGTTTATAAATCGGACCGACATTGATAGAGCTGGACCATGGAGCAATGAAAGGAGGGGGCCTGGTCTTGGGTATCATGGGTGGGTGTGCGTCACTTACCTGGGAAAGCCTCCAAAACCCCCAGATCTCAATCCTATCAAGCATCAGTGGGATGTGCAGTAGACAGTAACACTATCCATTGCGGCCCTACTTCACAACTTGCAGAACTTAAAGGTTCTCTTACTAACATCTAGGTGCCAGATACCACAGCACTTCACAGATTTTGTGGAGTCCATGCCTCGATGGGTCAGAGTAGGACTGGATGATATCACGAATCTATACTTAATGTATTGCGTCTTGTTCTATGTGAGAAATCACTAAATCACTACATCATGAACAATATGTAATTTTTTAAACCTCAGAATGAGACTCGCTTTGGGGTTTAGCTTCTTTCGCTCTTTTATGACTCTCCTACACCAATCGCTCACCATCAAGACTGTTCTTGGACGGTTGTGTGTTTATATAGGTGGGATGTGTATTTTTCTATGTAAAGTGAACATAATTAATTTCCCCATTTTTAAAGTTGTTCTAATAGAAAGCAAGCAATCAGCATAAATAAGAATGTTTCAATGCAGACACTTAGCCAAATCAATTTATGAAGTGCTTTAGAGAATTTAAAATATTAATACATATTGTGTATTGTAATGTAGTTGCAATACTGTTTATAGGCCATAAAATATCGCAATATTGTTTAAAGACTAGATCGCCCAGCCCCAGGTCAGACCTGCTGTGGCAACAGGATGGGGACCTACACTATTTTAGGCTGGTGATTTTAATGTTAAGTGTATGTATATAATTGCATTAGTTGTATGTTAGCCCTGTACCAATGAAGTGATCAAGACCATCAGTGAATGTAGGGATAGTGGCTACCTCTTTAAACAAAGTCTATACTTGTATGCGTCAGCATCATGTTTGCAAACCCCACTGCTGTGTAAACACGCTTTTATGTAACAGTGCACAGTGCCTTTGTGTGAAGCTAGGGATCCTGTCAGTTATGTTTACAACAGGGATGCTTGCTTTGTTTCCTCAAAGTGTAACATTGACTGAAGTCAGCTCTTTCTTCCTTTAGCTGAGAGGTTAAGGCAGCTCTATAAAGTAAAAGGAAAGACAGAGCCGAGAAAAGTAATGAAGGTTTTGCTCTTCTGCTGTTCATGCTCACATCAAGATGTGTAGTCCTCAGAGGATTCTGCTGTGCTGATCAGAAGACAGTTTAAGGCTAGCTGAGAAATGAGTGTGTGAACAGCATCTGAAAAGCTCATTTTCCTCCCCGTTAGTTAGCTAATGTTGCGAAAACTGTTTACCGATGCCTGGATATACACATTGGCCCCAAAAGTATTTAGATATTTGTGCTATACTTTAAAAGGTCATTTGTGTTGGGGAAACAAAATGTCAAACCAAGGGGGCTTTACTTTAAACACACCATTCCAGAGGTCACTGTCGTCTTCCTTTCAGTAACAGATTCTTTCAAAAGGCAGCTTCATCCGTTTCTTTGCAGATTTTTCAGATTTGCTGTTCAAAATCCTTATGTACCTTTAAGATCACCAACACCACTGTAAGAAAAATAGACCCTGACTTTGAAGTTTCCATCACTGTGCTTTACAGAAGCCTACTATTAAATTCAGTCTGCATTTCTCTCCAGTTGTTCACATAATCTAAAATCAGTTTGATGTTGTCCTAAAAGTGTTTAATGAAACAAATATTATTTTGTCAAACATTTTGTCATGCTACCTAAAGAACTTCATTAAAGTTGATTAAAGTATACAATTAGTATTATCTTTGTATGATAACAAATGTCTTAGGACTGCTGCAAAAACTACATTAATTGTTTACATTATTGATAAAAGTGGCAGTGATTAGTTATGCATGCTTTGCATGTGCTTGTCTTTATTTTTAAAAGGCTTTTAAGTTGGTCTTTTTGCTATTGAGCATTTTGGAAAGCTTTATTGGTTATACATGGAGTGTTATTTTTCAGCTAAGTCTGTTTTTAAGCTATAATTACAGATCTAACCCTCAAATTCATCAGTAAATCCCTCAGGTACTAACATTATAACTCATAAGTCATGATTTCAGTTAGGAATTGCTGATTTTAGACTGTCCTGGTTTACTAAAATTGCACTCTAAACTACTTGCAGCTAGAAATGGGTTTATTGTAGGATACACTGGAGGCAGGTTTGTTGTCATTGATGATCGTATGAAAGTGAAACATTTGAAAGCTCTGTTCTTTACCTTTCATTCCTTGATTTTTGTAGGTTCAAACCAGTCGACCAGGCCTCGATTTCCCAAAGCCCAACAGACAGTGAGTCAAAGCTAGAGAGGAAGGTCGCGAGGTACAGCCAGGTATAAAAACACCCACTGGGTTGATCTAATCTTGGCCTGTTTGTTTGCAAAAGCAGAAAATGTGCTGTTTGTTGAAATCTGTATATTTGCTATTTTCTCATTAAGTGAAAATGGCTCAAATGAAATAATTATGAAAAACATGTTCTTTTTTTTCTAGTTTTCCAAAGCAAATGCTCAGTATCATAAGCTCTTCAAAGAAATAAGCAAGGATGAGATACTCAAACAAAGTAAGTCATTGTGTTCACAATTCTACGTGTTGCTGGTCAATCTCATGAGCTTCTGCAGACTCTTAGTTAACTCTTAAGTCAAACAGAGTGTGAGAAGGATCATTTCCTGTGAATGGTATCAGTCCACTGATATCTGAGGTCGAAGGAATTTCTGTTCTTGTCTTATCTAACAGCTCCTGTCTGTCCTCAGGTTACACCTGTGCTCTACAGAAAGACATGCTTTATCAGGGAAGGCTTTTTGTCTCGGATAACTGGATTTGTTTCCATTCCAAAGTGTTTGGCAGAGATACTAAGGTATAACTCCTGACTGAATACACATCGCGCATCCGTTCCAGCTGATTAGATTTAAACAAGCTGAAGGATAAAATAACACTTCACTTTACTTTCCCGCCACAGATTGTTATCCCGGTTCTCTCTGTCACTCTTATAAAGAAGACAAAAACTGCCCTTTTGGTGCCTAATGCACTTGTGATCACTACAACAAATGAGAGGGTAAGTTGCATCAAAATGTCACTTTTTTAAAAAAACATTATAAGAATGCCAGCAGCCCTTTGCATTTGATGATGAATGGACCAGTTAAGACTGATTAAAACAACTTGGAATTAACATTAATGTTACAAATTATTTTACATTAAACTTAAGAATGTTTTTTGCTCTATGATGTTTATGTTGGAATTACAACATAACATTATTGTTAGTATTCTATTGTTAGTATAGTATTCTATTTTTATTCTCTTTATTCTGCTTTATTCTGTCGTTTCTTAATTCTTAACTTTGTACTGTCCACTTTCTGCCGTGGCAAAACAAATTTCGCATTTGTGGGACTAATAAAGGCTTATCTTATCATATCTTAAGACTGACAAAAACGTAAGGTGTATTAAGGACATTTAGCAAAGTTTGGTTAATTTTTGCTTTGTATTTTTCAGCACGTCTTTGTTTCGTTCCTGTCTCGGGACACCACGTACAAGTTCCTGATATCAGTCTGTGTTCATTTGGTAAGTGCATGACGTTTCAGTATTTATCTCCAATGCAGAAAGTCACTATGTTGTGTTGGCCAGCAATGAGAAGTCATGATGCTTCTGTTCATTTCAGAGGGAGAATACAGGAAGCACGCCCGTCACGTCATCAACAGAGAACAGCTTCAGGGGGGACTGTCCATCGCTTCCTTTGGTAAGCACGGATTTGCCCGTTCCATAAATGCATTTTCTGGTCTCCAGCCCACCATTACAATTGTCATGTGTCTTGAAAACAGTGCTATATCTGTTCCTGTGCAGATTATAATGTCAAATGTTTAAGTTCAGTGGCATTTGTTGGCCCCATGTAATCTCCTAGAATATGCTTTGCACTTACACATAATGTACGTATTTGAGGGCTGCACAATTTGTCATTCATTAGTCATTTTCACAATAGAAGCCTTTGCAGTACTCAGAAGATATTACATACGGGTGCAGTATGCAACAGAGCCCTTTATCCAGTTCCAGTTGTTTCTATAGATTTAGGATCATTTAAAATGTTACATTATTATATCATATCAGTTCACTGTAAATATACTGCAAGCTATATCACAGTTACTCATGACAGAAAATAGACAAACAGAAGAAGACTGAGGATTCAAAATTACTGGAGAAAATATCAGTAAGTGTCAGTACTTGGGTGGCACAACACTCACAGCAGAAATTCAGGAAGACCCCAAGACCCTCATAAGGAAAGTCAAAGAACAGAGTAAGATGAAGCATCAGCCTCGACTTGTAGAAAACAAAGGTTATGACAACATAGAAGACTAACTGTAATATTAATGGTAAAGATGTAGAACTAGAGGACTGCTTTCGTCTGTATTGATCAGTTGCAAAGCGTCTAGTAGTCAAGAATTCAGCAAAAGGCATGGAGGGGGTTGTAAATATCTTTAAATGTAATGAGGTATCTCTACGAACAAACCTGAACTGTCCAGAAATCACTCAAAACTTTACACATGTGAAAACTGGACAGTGAGGAAAAAAACAGAACAGGAACATACTGATGCAATTAAATATTTAAAGTACCTTAGAGGCAAAGAAAACATAAATAGGTTATTGATCATTTCAAGACTCCCTTTTCACTCAAAGACCAGATAATTGTATTTTGGACAAATGACAATAAAAATGTATTGGAAAAGACAAAGGACTGATACCATCAGAGAAATCCTAAATAAGCCAGAAAGAACAGAGGATGTTCTAGACACATATTAACTGTATGATCACCAGGAGTCACAGCCAACTTGACATCACACAATAAAAATTGTGTAATGTAGCATAATAATCACAATACCAGCATTTTGTACTGAACATGCAGCCCCTGTATTTAACCGGTTTGTGTGTTTTGCAGGATTTTTCTGCTGATTTCTCAGATCTTGATGGAGTGGTGCGTCAGAGGAGACAGGACATGCTGGAAAGCAGCAGCTCGGGTTCACAAACTCCAGACTATGAAAAGATGACTGGTGTGTGTTCTCAGCGTCTGTTTAATTTATTTATTATCTACATTCAGACTAGGATATTCAATATACAGGAGTGTCAGTAGAAACAGGCCACTCCAAAACACTCACCCTCCAAGTGATGGTATTATAAAAAGCACTAAATTATAGCTTTTTTTAAATGTTATTATGTGCCTTATTGCAATTTTGCAATTTAACAATATCATATTTGGTTTTTAGGGTGCACACACAGCACAGTAGGAACAGGGCCCAAGGTGGTTCAGGATGGAACGTAAAAATAACTTGTCTTTTTCCCGTTAAATCAGAGTTTTCACCCCTGTCAGAAAACTTCCTGGACGTCATGAAGACGGGGGAGATGGCAGTCCATGCTGACATTCACCTGCAGACCTCCAGTACAAAACATCTGAATGGTATCTAATTTTGGAAGGAACATGCAGTCTGTAAAATGTGTCTTAAATTTCTGTCATTCTAGAACAAGCCATTAATATCTCTTCATTATCTCTCCTCCGCCTCAGGTCAAGCTAAGGCTGTGTCAGGTGCTGTTCAGCAAGAGAAAATCCTACAGCCACTGTCTCTCAACACTCTTCTTCTCATTTACCTGTTCTTGTAAGAACTGTTATTAAGTGGCATTTAATGAAGGCTTACGAATGCAGTAATAAGAATGACCTGCTCTGCTGCTCTTGCATGTTAGAACACGTTGCAGGCCATTATATTTGAAAGTCGCTTGGTTAAATACAGGCTTTGTGTTTTTACAGGGTGTGTATTCTAGTCTTGTCCTCATGTTACATGGCTTTCAAGATCCTGGCTCTGGAGCAAAGGCTGAATTCATTAGGCTCAGTAGGAGAATATTCACACAATGAGTAAGTAACTCAGCATCCATTTGGGATTTTTTCCATTGCATGTGAAGTCTGACAATAAATGCTGATAAGGGGCTGCATAGGCTGTTCGACTAGTTGACCAGTAAATCCACTAGTCTGCGCTCTGACCAGCAGTGGACTAGTTGAGGATAGTTCCTGAAATACAGCTGTGGTAGAAACTGCAGTGAACAATCAGGAGAATGGTATAGAAATCTGGTTTTATTTTGGAGACACTAAGCCCAAAGCTCTTTTTTTTGTGTGAAAATACAACACAATATGAAACCGCACTGAAACTACCCTGAAAGATTTGTAAGACTTCATTACAACACAGCCAGCACTTGGTGGATTTGATAGGAAAAAGGTCATTTGACTGACATGCAAAAAGACCACTAAGAGAATGTTTAGCACAACCTGTGCACAAACTCCTACATAAGAAAGTACAGAACAGGTCGGCAAACATAGACGTTTTCTACTGGCATTAACACAATAAGAAAACATTTCAGTTCAATCAGACAGAAGTGCGGATAGCCAAAGCCAGTTTAATTTCTCTGAGAGGTGACATCTATGGTGATATTGCCGCACTGTTTGCATCAGTTACACTCTTTACTTGTTTTCAAAAGGGGCTTATGTCTGCCACAGCCCCTATTAGCAAGTTACTGAATTCTCTTTTGGTAATGACAACACACTAACTAAAAAAAAATGAAATGAGTCATACAAACCATAACACCAATTCTATTAGTAAATTGGTTATCTACCAGTTGTAGACTTTCGTAATCTTAATCAATTAATTGGTGTTCTTAACAAAGGCCCACTGTAAAGACTCAGTTTCTTCAGATTCAGTTGTACGCCATCATACTACCATCATAATATAGGTTCAGTAGTGAGTGGACACATGCAGACAGTCAGACAATGCACGGAAAAGGCACAGCAAGTTCCTTCTAAGCCTGCTGTTATGTGTAACATGGTGTTTTGGTTCAGGTTGATCTTGACGTCCAAGACACTTTGATCTCGCCATTTTATGCTCTATATAGCAATGTTTTTGTACTGGACAGAGCACAGGCTTCCTTCCATTGTTCCATGTTACTTCACCTCAACATTGCTATGAACCATGTTAAAAATGCTTTCCCTTATAGGAATTCTATCCATCATCGAGCCCAAGTAGAAGTCAATGCCGAGATCTACGGAGAACTGTCCTCAAGCCTGTTCAAATTAGAAAAGGTAAATGAAATGTCTAAAACCACTTGGACGCTGACTTCAGTTTGATTCATTTATAAACTCCTCCATGTTAGGTAATGGCTGTGAGATGAACTTGTTTTTCTGTTTGTGTCTGGTAATCTTCCCGTCAAAGCCAAGTTAGACACGCCTTTTATGTCACTGTCTTCAGGGTATGTGCAATTGCTGTCTTTCCTGTTAAGTATACGTTTATCCCTCCAACTGACAGTTGAGGCGAGGTTAGCAGCTTGGCTCTTGACAGTTATTAATTTATGGCCTAAAAGTAAGTGTGTGTGTGTGTCTGTGTGAATGATGCAACAATCAGCCACAACATTAAAACCACTGACAGGAAAAGTGAATAGCATGAATTATCTTGTTACACTGGCACCTGTCAAGGGATGGGATATATTAGGCAGCAAGTGAACAGTCACTTCTTCAAGTTGATGTGCTGGAAGCAAAAAAAAGGGGAACGAAAAAGGATCGGAGAAACTTTGGCCAAATCATAGATGGGTCAGATCATTTCCAGGACATCAGGATTTCTGGGTATGCAGTGGTTTGTACCTACCTTAAGTGCTCCCTGCTGACAGGGTCATGGGCGCACACAAGTCACTGTGTTTGCATTGTTTACCTGGGGAAGAGCAGGATGCACTATGGGAAGACGACAAGCTGGTGGAGGTAGTGTGGTGCTCTGGGTAATGTTACTTTGACACGTCACACCTACCTAAACATTGTTCCAGACCAAGTACACCCCTTCATGGCAATGGTGTTCTCCATTGTTAGTGGCCTCAAATATCCCAAATCTCAGTCCGATCGAGCATCTACGGGATGTGCTGGACAGAGTCATGAAGGACCCAAGGGCTTGAAAGATCTGCTTCTAATGTCTTGATTCCAGCACACCTTCAGAGGTCTTGTTTAGTCCATGTTGGCTGTTTTGGTGGAATGAGGGGGACCTATATTAAGCAGGTGGTTCTAATGTTATGGCTCATCAGTGTGATTGTGTGTGTGTTTGTGTGTACTATTTCCAATTCATAAATAAACAAAAGGAGGTCTTTCTTGGCCTAAAACAGTTACTGTCTCTGCTAATTTATAAGTAAAGTGTTGGATCAGTTATCAACATGATTTTCCATTCAGCAGCCGTTTTCCAACTTTTGACTGTCTGAGAATCAAAGTCCAAGACCTACCATAAACATCCAGGCTACTCCTCTATTACAGTGCTGATGTATAATTGTTGGTACAGTAGCATTGGTGCAATTCCTCAGTCCACTGTTCTTTGATGTCCAGATTCAGAGGAACCTGCGGAAGCTGCTTGAAGAGAGCTGACTGGCCCTGTTAGCTTCACGTCTTCGCTAAAAACGCATCAAAGCATCATTCTTGAAGAGGATTCATAACTGTGCAATAATACCTCTCCCTCTCTGTCTTTCTCTCTCTCTCTCACCCTCCCTCTCTCCACTCAGGAGTCCTGAATCAGGACTACACACGTTTTTACCTGATTTAAGATATTTTCTCCAAGGTAGTAAAAAAAATGGGGGGAAAGCTTTATTCCTAGTACTGTAGAAGTCAATAATGTTCTAGCTAGTAAGAATATATATATATATATGAGTCCCAAGGACTCAGGGTTTTGTACATATCTAACGTTTCAAAAATGGTCAGAACTGCTTTCTGGTCTCTATGGTTGTTTGTTACAATGTAGAATTGTCAATAAAATATTTATAGTGTACTTTAAGTTACATGATATGGTTTGTGTTTGAAAACTGCTATAAGGTGATTACAGAGGAAACAAATTATTATACCTAAGGCAACGTTGTGATCAGTATAAAATCTAGAACCACCTTTGCATCATCCTCTGTTAAATTTCAGCATGTGACAGTTGTATTAGTTAAAAAATGCAGCTTTGGTGCAATATACTCCGCATACCAAGTCACGATGTCTGGGTATGTGTTCTAATCCTGTAGTAACTAAACAATCAGTGCGTTCCACTTGGGATTATAGTGCATGCTTAGAAAACTGAACCCTGACCACTGGGTTCTTTGAAGGTGCTTGATGTGTTTTTACTTAATCTTAGTTTTTTAAATGAGGAGTGACGCAGCAGACATTCCCAATGCTGCTGTGGCCCCACCTGCTGGAGGTAAAGGGTCATATTTAGAAATGGATAGATTAATGGAATGCTTTTGATCATTTCAGGCGATGTAAAATCTCAGTATTTTGTAAGCACATGAGACAAAAGTATTATTTTCTTGGTATTAAGGAATCCAATCACTAAACAGATTTTTTTTAAAAATGCACCTCAAAATGTGGCACTGAAATACATGGACACTTATCAGCCATTAAAATAAACAGCACCATGTTCTGTATGTCCACCAAAAGAGCTCTGACTCATCCAGACCTTTAAAGGTGTAGTGTGGTATTTGACACTAAGAAGTTAGCAGCAAGTCCTCTAAGTTGTGAGGTGGGGATAGTTGGTCCAGCTTGGACCTGTTTCAGACTAATTTGTCCAGCATGCCCACTTGATTGGAGCAAGATCAAGAGAATTTGCAGGCCAAGTGAACAGGTTTGCAGTCTGGCAGGGCACATTATCTTACTGAAAGAGTCACCATTAGGGAATGCCATTACAAAGAAGGGGTGAACTTGCCCTGCAAAAACATTCAGGTAGGGGGGTAGTTGTCAAAATAACACCCACATGAATGCCAGGACTTAAGGTTTCCCAGCAGCAGTGTCGCTCATTGAACACGTTCCTATCTTTACTGAACGAATCAGTTTACAAATTATGAATGAGGACGTGAGTGACGTTCACTCTCGCGAGACAACGCAGTTCACGTTTTACGTGCGCTGATTAAAGGCTAGCATGGTTGGACCCCTCTGCAGAAGGCGGTTTGTTTAAAGAGTTTAGTCCGTTTTTTAAGAAATCGGTGTAGATTTAGAGGGAAAACAACACGTTTTGTTCAGTTTTAGTTATTTTTTTCTGAGCATTTTAAAAGATATTAAAATATTAAAGATATTAAAATTTCCATATACAGTATACCTGCACCTCGTTTTTTTTACTTTCAGCATAACATGATGCTTGCTTAAGTGGTAAGATAAATTTTCAACCTCAAAATTGGTTTTTAATGTAACTTATGTCTGTGATTGTTCAGTGGTATGACAGAAGGAGAAGCTAAATGCCGTAACTGAAATGTAAGGAGAAGATTGAATGAGGTTCAGATAGAAGACTAACGGACGAAAGTCACATACAAACCCCCCAAAAAACTAATGAACGAACGTGAACTAGTTCGTTTTTTGAACTGTGAACTTAGATCAAAATAAAAAAAAAACAACTATGAACGTGAACTAGTTCTTTTTCAGTGTCAACTGGCACAACACCGGCCAGCAGAACACTGCTCAGAGCATCACAGCGCCTCCATAGGCTTGTTTTCTTCCCATAGCACATCTAAGCAAGTAGGCCTCGCTGCAGCCTGCGGGATGGGGCGGAGCGAAATGTCACGCATTTCCATTTATGGGAAGAGTGGGCGGAGCGAGATGTCACGCATTTCCATTATGGGAAGATGACGTTCCTGGTTCCCTTCATAACTTCTCTCCTCGACTACGGAAGACGCAATGGGACATACTTATGTGGATTTCCGTGCTTTATCTTATCTGGCTTATAATTAATAAATAATTAATTATTGACAATTAATTAGGACAAATACCACATATAGTATTTAAGTAATAAGTATATAAGTAATTATTTAGAAACATGTTGTTTACAAGCATGCATGTCATAATATTCCAATGCTCTTAAAGTACAATAAAATAAGCCTCCTGCCCTTAAAACGTTTCATCTTCATTCTTTTGTCGTCACTTTCCTCAAACCATTATCTTAACTGAACTCC
>JBBPCY010000035.1:5796692-5824919 GCA_037974405.1 Brachyalestes nurse
CTTTGTTTTTATTATTTTCTACATTGTAGATTAATATTGAAAACAAACAAAATGATGAAGGAACACATGGAATTATGAAGTAAAAAAAATAATAATGTTAAACAAACCAGAATATGTTTGTAATAAGGTAATGATGGACTGCTGTTTTTTTTTTAACTTAGTTAAGTGGTTCTTGCCATAATGTGGAGTAGAACTGTAGTGGAATAGGATCACTAACTGTGTTCCAACCGAACCTCTGCACATCACAACTGATGATCCCAAACACATTAAGGAGGCAGGAAATTCCACTAATGAACTCTTGACAAAGAACAGCTGTTAATTAAATACCATTCCAGGTTGATACTTCATGAATCAGATTGGGAAAAAAAAATGCAGAGAGTGTGTAAAGCCATCATCAAAGCAATAGGTGATGTTTTCAATATTAATCCAATATGTAGCCAATAATAAAAACAAAGGAAATCATTGAATGAGAAATATATATATATACACACACAGGCATGCAATGAAGTGACACCATTGACAAAAAACATTATTAATGCACCCGAAGATTTGCACATTATAACTTGCACATTATACATTGCAAATTTATAATAGAGTATGCATAGTAATGAGTAGCTCTATGCCAGCCCCTCTGGCATTATGTTCATCTTTAGCACACTAAATGACTAAATATCTAATTTACACATTTATTTTCACCATTTGCTCCTTCTTAGATTTCCAGAATGTTGCAATAAAAACACTTTTATTGTGCTGTTACTGTTTTGCTATTATATTTCTCTTACATTTTAACAGAAACCATATTGCAGGCCCTGAGAAAGAAGCTACATTAATGAAGCCTAAAATCTATGCAGTAGTGTAATAGTTTCACTTAAACCATCTCATTACACAGTCATAGTGCTTTGGGACTTTAAAAGTAGTGCACTGCTAAAAAACCTACAATTATTTACAATAAACCTAAATACCACAACCTGTGTTCAGAGTGTCAGATGGTATATTTTTGGCTTTTCATTATAATGAGAGACTATTTGAGCATCTTACCAATGATGGCGTTGTTTCCTCCAAGCTCTAGCAACTGGCGACCTTTTCAGAAAACACGGTTATTTGCAAATATAAAAATTAGCTTGAGAGATCAACAACTTGAGAAACACCTTCAAAATGCAACCAAGAAGCTGACCTGTGATGTTACCCTACGTTCACATGGGACGCATTAAAGCAACAACGAGTCATTCATTTTCTGTGTGAGCCGGCCTTGTTTTCTTTGTGGCTCCTTTTATAAAATGTTTGCGAAACCAAGCATTCTGAACAGACACAGCCACCTATTTCATCTATGCCTGGACGTTCAGTATCTGACAGCATCGTAGGCAGAGCAGCCAAAGCTGAGGAGAAATATTGTCAGCATGCTCCTGGTGTGAACGTGGGGTAAGAACAAGTAAACATAATGTGCTGACCAATACAGGTCACTCACCAAACCTCTCCTGCACCATCAGAGATACCAGTTTGCCCACGTGAGTGCTGCCAGTGAAGGACACCAGGTCCACCCGCTCGTCTTTAGCCATCGCTGCGCTGCAGACAGATTACACAAACCATTCAACTTGAACCATGAATACAGACACAAACGAGATCATCAGGAGCCTCACATCTGCATGATATGTGAGAAATATGGAACAATTACACTAACTGGAAAGTGGCTTTATCACCAAAACCCTCAAACCAGCAGGAAAACAAAAAAAAAAAAAAAGTATACAAGCCTGGTTTCAACAAATAAGCTTGTCAGTATCTGTTGATTTTTAGAGACATTACAGAAGTACTGAACATTACTTCCTTGTTGTACCTCTTGCTTATCTGTTCAAATATACATAGAAATGCGAAATAATTGACAAAACATTGACTCTGAAACAGGTGCACGCACCTTTTAAATGCAGGCTCGAGCACACGGCCTTGACAATGTACTGTTACTGGGTCACTTCCAAAGTGGTGCATCAAGTCCAAAGTGCAGGGGCTCAGAGCCCAAACTACATAAAAGTGTCTCTTTCCAAAAGAAGCTCACTGAACACTCTGTTGGGAAACAGCAGTGCTGCACTTACCCAATGTCGGCCCCTCCACACGTCATGGAGCAGATAGCACCAGGGAGGTTATTCTGCTCCAGCACCTCAGCAACGATCCTGAATGTAAAAGTAAAAAGAAATAAAACAAAGAAAATGACAATTCGAATGGTTACAGCATACTGGTTTTAATAGGCCGTTTTCACACTCCATGTTTGTCCACAGCAGTAGCGGTCATTAAAAATGAGAAAATAGAGGACTTTCACTTCCTCAATAAGACATTTATCTAGGCTTTTCTCATAAGACACTGTTCATTTGGTTGAGCAGTTTTCTTTTCAGTGAAGATCAGGCTAAAGTAAAAAGACAGCTGGTGACTGCGTCGGACTGGGACTGTGATATTGTCTAGAATTAAAATTAGATATCGCACTGTAACCCAGTGTTGGGTAGCTGTGGACTGGCTGCAAGGTTGTGTGTGATGACGGTTGATCAGCATGGCTAGTTTTAACACTTTTGCATGACCTTAATGTTAGTGCTGCTTCTAAACAAACATCAAGTCATATCATGTTCGTTCGCTTAAAAACTCTAATTACAACCTGTTCATTTTTTAACGACTGACACTTTACAAAACAACTTTAAATGTTAGGCATGGGGAAAGTGAAGAAACGTGAAGATAAATCAGATAATACAACTAAAAGACCATAACTTCTGTTATCCTTAGCCTACAGTCATGCAGGTAATTACCGAAGAAAAGATCAAGATTTTTTTTTCTCTGAAAATGAAAATTGCTTTCATGGAAAAATTTGAAAAAATTCTATTAGTATCCTGCTGAGGGCAAAAAATAAGAGACTCCTCTGCATTCCAAATCATATTCACCGCTAATATCTTCCCTACTATGTTGACTTTATTTGCATCTAACCAGGGAGTGTAAAAAGTGTCTATGGTCTATTCTAAGACATACTCACTTTGTAACTGCTACGCTGGTAAGGGGTGTGGTTGGAGCTCCTTTCCTACAAAGAAAAAACATTAAAGTAATTAAGAAAACAGAATAACTTTTATATGCAATGTCCTTGACGTCCAAGTTAAGTATCTTGCCTGCTTTATCCACAACCTAAAAATTATTCTGAGGTATAGAAGGCTCACCAAAGGCAGACGTTGCCACAGATGAGAGCAATAGCATTGTTCCATCCGTACACTGCCACAGGGAAGTTAAAGGCAGTGATGATGCCCACCAGGCCCACAGGGTTCCACTGCTCAATCAGGGCATGGCCTGGTCCTGAAATTACAGAACAAGGATGTTTAGTGACTTCCTTACAGATTCTTTCATAAGGGCTGCATGATATACAGCTCCGGGAAAAAAAAATAAGAGAGCACTGCAATTTATGTTTAAATCAGCATCTCTATGAGTATAACAACCATTCCATGCCAGTGTCTGTTCAATTCCTACACAAGCACCTCATTCTGCTTTATGATGTACGGATTAGTGATCACCTGAATCACATCTTATTTAATGAGGAAAACTATAAAAACACTGCTGTAATCAACACTCTCCTCTCACAATGAGACCAGTTGGATGGCAAAACACTAGTAGAAGTACATCAAAGGTAATTATTGCCATTTTGTTTGGTGAACGAGAGATTTGTTTTCTTTGCATTATTCCAGTTCTGTTAACGCTGCATCATTTCTCTTATTTTAATGTAGCCATTTCCATTAAAATTATGCTTTAAAGAAAAATATTTTTATTTGGAAATAAGGGGAGAAATATTGTCAGCAGTTCTTAAAAACTGTTCAGCTGTTCAGTTCATACTTGCACCTATAAAAGATGAAAAACCTGAGAAACTGAACCTTTTTGCAGTGATCTCTTGTTTTTTTCCAGAGCTCTATATTGTGTGTTAAATATTATCACAACATTTGCAATACTGGTTTCACAAAGGGCTACAAATGAGGCCTCCAGCCAGTCACAATGTTTCAGCCCTACTGTTGGGAGCATCCCAGCTAATCAAAACTTATCAACTATAAACTTATGACAAATCTGACCATGGATGATTCAACAAGGCTGACATACTTTCAGAGGGCAGAACAGGGCCGCCAATCATGCGAGACAGTCCAACGGCGTAGTCACACACATCAACGTACTCCTGCACCTCCCCAACACCCTCCACATAGATCTTCCCCATCTCCAGAGACACCTGTGGATGATGAGGCAAGAATCTTTTGCACCGAGCGCTCAAAATATTTAACTTAATTCAGAATTCCAATCACAATCCAATCTAATCTCACTAAATAATTCTGAAAGGTAACTGTACCAGGCTGCCAAGAACTTTGATCTTCTTCCTCAGAGCGTCTCCTATCTGTCTCACAATCTCACCTCTCTTCGGAGCGGGGATCTGTCACAAGGAGAAACAGACAAATGATTTAAAAAGGTAATACATGGATATAGAAGAAATAGACAATCATTTTCTGATGTGAATGACAATGTGGTTGACAGGAAGATAACATTATTATAATATTATTATATCTGGCAGACGCTTTTATCCAAAGCGACTAACAATATGAGAAAACATTCCAGTTTCAGGATAGTGGGAGAACCAGAGGACAGTACTAAGTGCTAAAATCAAGAATGCAAGAAGATATAGTGCATAAGGAGCTCGTGGTCAGCTTAGGCAGCTCATTCCTCTAGAAGGGAACCACAAAAGAGTTTGGTCTGGTTAAAACTTCACAGGTCCTCAAGTCTGTTACAACATAGGTCAGTTGTCTTGGTTGGGGTGCTATACTTACATCTGCCCACACTTTCCAGGCCTCTCGTGCTTTCTGTACCGTTTCCTCATATTCAGCCAGGGTGGCCTGGTTGAACAGTAACGGATGAATTAATATTTTATGATGATCAGAATTCAACAGTGTGGTGTAACAGAGGTTTACGGATTTGTTTATTTATTTACTCTGCTCCGGACATTCATCACACAATGAAAATATGTTATTAAAGTTTACTTAGGAACAGAAACACAGTGATGATTCTTCTGCAGTTTTTTTATGCACAGCAGTGTCTCAGTATGAAAAAGGAGTTTATTCCAAGCATTATAAACTGTCTATATCTGTATAACATAACTGGATATATTTTATGGACTCGTGGCTGTTACTGGTCCCACATTACATACAGAAGGCATCGTGTGAATATACATGGTACCCGCATGTAGTCAGAATTCTATTACCTGTCGCACTCTGGCAATGGGCTCATTGTTAGCAGGACAGTATGACGTGACCACCTAGGAGACAAAGAAGAGAAGATGTGGTTGTCATGTAAAACTGATCAAAAAGAGAACAAATAGTCCGTCACTGAAATATCTTTCATCAGAACAAGCGATCTGCAGTTTGACAGAATAAGAGTCATTCTTAAAACAGCATTCACCAACTGTTATAAGGCAACTTTGTCATCTCAGCTATATACATGTACATAGCAAAAGTAAGGTAGCAACTTGTAGTCATGTGTGAACACACCACAGCACAACACACAGTGTGAAATTATTTGTCTGTATTTAACCCATTAACCGAGTGAAGTAGCAGGCACCCAGGAATGCAGCACCTGGGAGCAGTGTGTGGTGCCACTAGCAGTCCTGGGATTCAAACCCACAACCTTCTGATCGCATGGGCAACTCCCAAACCACTAGGCTTTTATAGGATTTAAATATACTTTATATTTTATGTGCTTTATATGTGCAAATGATAAACAGCAGTTCAGTGTTAAGACATGGGCATGCACTGCTGAGGACTTTTACATGTGAGCACATGCAAAGTTTGACACATGGCAACTGGTCATCAGCTACGGATTTGGTTACAACAGGGCCTCTTTCTGGGACATCCACACTACTGAGATCCACAAGGTGTCACTGCTGCAAAGAGTGAGGAACTAGGCAGTTAGCCTCACAGCTAAAAAGCAAACGTGTTGAAGACATTTTTTTACGTGTTGCACATCCTAACCACTTGCCCTGACTAGACTGGACACAGTTCCAGTCTCTAACAGCTGGACTGCCTTGGACAAGAGGTGCAAGGTGCAGGCTTAGAATAGACAGGCAGGTAATTTATCAAGCCTTGCTAACTTGCTAACCACAAGATTTTTGAGCTAAGCCCTTTTATAAAGTATAAATGTTATGAATGTTATTATATGAACGGAAACATGTTTTACCTTACTGGAATTTCCTTGACAAGCAATGCATTTCAAACGGGTTACAGACTGACACCCTTGTTGCAGCAGCTACACTATGGCCAAAAGTATTGAGACACACCTGTTTTTCAGGGTTTGAGCTAACGTTAGGCCCCTTACTTCCAGTGAAGGGCAATCTTAATGCTTCAACATACCAAGAACATTTTGGACAACGCCATGCCTTTAACTTTGTGAACAGCTGGGGAGGAACCTTTACTATTATAGCATGACTGTTCCCCTGTACACAAAGCAAGGTCCACAAAGACATGGTTGGATGAGTTCGGTGAGGAAGAACTTGACTGGCCCACACAGAGCCCTGCCCCCAACCCCATCCAACACCTTTGGGATGAACTGGCACGGAGACTGCGAGATAGGCCTTCTCGTCCAACATCAGTGCCTGACCTCATAAATGCTCCACAGAATGAAGAGACACACATTTCCACAAAAACACTCCAAAATCTTGTGGAAAACTTCCAAACGAGTAGAAGCTGTTATAGCTGCAAAGGGGGGGACCAACTCCATAGTAAAGTCTATGTATTTGAATGCATTGTCATTAAAGTCCCTGTTGGTGTAGTGGTCAAGCGTCCCAATAGTTCTGTCCATAGTGTATACTGTTCTACAGAAAACTAGTTAATGCAATATCATAAGGTGAGGAAGAGCTGTATAGTGGTACCCCAGTCTTTTCTACAAAATACTTTTTATACAGAAATAATATTACAATGACGTACTAAAATATAGTACAGGACACTCTACAAGTATTATTGTTACATGACACTCTACAAGTATCATAGTTTGGAAGCTGTCCTAGCTGCAAAGGGTGACCAACTCCATATTAAAGTCTGTGTTTGAATGCAATATCAAAGTCCTTGTTCGTGTAATGGTCAGGCGTCCCAATACTTTTGTCCATATACATATTTTAACACAAAGAAACATTAGTTTCCAAAGACACAGATCTCAACAAACAGCACAAGACGTTTTATGCTTATGTAATAAAATATATTCCAATAATAAATCACAAACTAGACAAATGTAAAAGTAATAAATCGCAAAGCTAGTAATGTTGCACAACAGCAAGTTCAACGACAGCAGACTGGTCCTTCTGTTTTCCAGTAAGACATCCAGACAAAAATATGGACCTTAGAAGATCCATGCTGTGCAGATGTTGGTCCAGGTCTGTTATCAGGACCTTAGGACCATGCCTGCAAAACGCCACGTTCATAGAAAGGCCTTCACCACGTCAAAGCCTCTTTTTAACCCCTCATGTGTTTATATTTAGAAGTCTTGTGGCTGCCATGTGGTTTAATCTTGCAGACTTACCTCGCCCGTGCCTCCCCAGGTGCCGTTGTAAACTCCGTGGTTGTCTTCGCTCAGGCCCAGCTCTTTTAGCCAGGAGTATTTGGGCTGCTGGATGAGGAGTGTGGACATGGCTGCGGAGGGTTGGAAGTGTACAGAGCAGACTCGGGCTCTGAGAGCAGGGAGCCGGGCCGCTGTAAGAACGAGGACTCGCTGCATGCTGGAGGGAAGTGGAGCCGGGCCGTGGTGGGGGAGGGACTAGACCGTCAGACAAAAACGCCTCTGATTGGCTGAATCTCCTCTCCACCCCCCTACACACCTTCAACCAACCAAAGAATAAAGCATTCTACACCAGAATAATCAGTTCTTTAAAATAAAAAAATGAAAGCCTGAGAATGAATGGAAACTAAGTCAGTGTCAATCTCGAGTGGTCAACAGTTACTGAAACGTTAAGCATGTAACTGTTGTAAATTATAAGCAAGATAATATAAGACAAGATATCCAATTATTAATCCCACTGGTGGGAAATTAGCACTGTAACAGCAGCAAAGTGGACAAAACAAAAGAAGAAAGTAGAAGTTACAATCCTGAAAATTAAGTGTTAAAAGTGCTCAAATTAACGTTTAAAATCTCACCAGCAGTACCCAATCATTGTCAGCCTTGAGTAATAAATTACTGAGAATATTAAAATAATAAATAAAAATGATCTGTTAAATACTGTCAAGCTAAATTATTCTAGTCTATTCTGTCCTATTCTATTCTGTTCTATTCTATTATAAAACAATGCCATAATAAATTCGCTAATTACTTTATAATACAACAAAAATATATAAATAATAAATAAATAATGGTTTAAATCAGTTTACATTTTTTAGAGTCTTCTATTGACAGTCATGTAGCTTACATTTGAATCTGCAGGTTTTTAATTTGTTTTTGTCCCTTGATCTTTGTGTGCTTCTTGCAAAAGGAGGATGTAATCACTACAACGGTTAAAAAAATGTAAGAATGCAATTAGATGAGAAATGGCTCCTCAATAATGTACGATGTAACATTAAACCAAAAATAGATGATACAATGTATAACTTTGTAAAGGTATAAAAATAATCACTACAACAGTTACAAATGTAAAAATAAAATTAGTTTAAAATAGCTCCTAAATAATATATGATGTAAACCAAAATTAAACCATAAATGAATGATGCAGTTTAAAACTTCGGCGCTCGCGTTGCTGAAGTACAGTAGCATTCTTTTTGTACGACTGAGCCTCTTTTTCTGTCAGCAGCAGAGTGGCGCAGCGGAAGCGTGCTGGGCCCATAACCCAGAGGTCGATGGATCGAAACCATCCTCTGCTAGCGCTTTTGTTTCCTTTTACTTAATAATATACTGTCTGTTAATTTAGGCCTTCTTAGCGTATAATGGCATCTAGAACACTAAAAAGGAAGAATGTTCCTAAAGGAATGTTCTGTTTAAAGAAATACACTACACTGACAAATGTTTTGGGGCAAAACTATAATACTTGCAGAGTATCCTGTACAATAATACAGTAAGTAACTGTATATACCTTTAAATAGGTTTCCTGTAAAAATGACTGCGGTACCATTATACAGCTTGCCTTATTATATCGCAGTAAGTAGTTTCTTGCAGAAGAGTATACACTATGTGGACAAAAGTATTTTGACGCCTAACCATTACCCCAACAAGGACGTTAGTGTCATTGCATTCAAATACATAGACTTTAATTTGGAGTTGATTCTCCGTTTTGCAGCTATAACAGCGTCCACTGAAAAACAGAGGCCCTGAAAAACATGTGCCCCAATACTTTTGTCCATTATAGTGTACATGCAGTCTAAGGGGCAGAGGCTCTCGTGACGTCACTAGTGTGTAACTACGACAAACTTCCGAGTGGGAGAAATGGCGGGTGATCGCCACAGAGATACAATGGAGGATTTAGAGGATGGAGAGATCAGTGGATCCGACTCAGGGCCTGAAATGCAGGCGGCTTCAGACGAAAGACAACAGGTAACAACACACAAATGCGTGTGGTCCTCCAGGGCTGAGCTTTAGTGCCCTGAACCGGCCAGTGCTAGCTCGTCGTATTGCTAGCTTTCTGGTTTTCCCTGGTAAAGTTAGCCCTGTTCCATGTGCTGATGGATTTAAGATAATTTTTGCAGTTTTTTAAGAAGTAACGTTACACAACGATATTTTTTGTGTTTTTTGCACAGACGGTTCAACTGCAGTCTAATCTTGTCTAAAGATATTGAAGTCATGACCAAGCTGATTAGCCAGGTCCACTCTTCCAAACCTAACAGAATTTACTCCTGAATTGTGCAGGTTTCCTAATTAATCTTTCCTGCAGCAATACGTATTAGCTTCTTAGCTTTAAAGGCTCTCTGATGTCTTTGTAGAACGTGAACTCCATTATCCTATCATTTGCATGGTAGTGTACTGTACTCTACTCTACTCTTTCACATTATATGGACAAAAGTATTGGGACACACCTGTTTTCCAGGTGTTTTGGCCATCCCCTTAACTTCCAGTGAATGGGTTCATCTTAATCCATCAGCATGCCAAGACATTTTGAGCTACCAAAACATTTTACAACTTTGTGGACACCGTTTTAGGGAAGGCCTTTTCTATTCCAGCATGACTGTACCCCAGTGCCCAAATCAAGCTCCATAAAGACATGGTTGAATAAGTTTGGTGTAGAATAACTTGATTGGCCTGCACAGAACCCTGACCTTAACCCCATCCAACACCTTTGGGGTGAACTGGAACGGAGACTGTGGGCGAGGCCTTCTCAGTCCCTGATCTCATAAATGCTCCACAGAATGAATGAATAGGCACATATTCTCACAAAAACACTCAAAATCTTGTGGAACGTCTTCCAAAAAGACTGGAAGCTGTTTTAGCTGCAAAAGGGGATCAACTCCATAATAAAGTCTATCTATTTGAATGCAATGTCATTCAAGTCCCTGTTGGCGTAATGGTAAGGCGTCCCAATGCTTTTGGCCATGTTCCATACTAAATTACTTACTGCAGTATCACAAGACAAGGATAAGCTGTATAACGGTACCCTAGTCATTTCTACGGGATAATTATTAGAAAGTATATACAGTTACTAACTATAATACAGTACAAGATTCAAGTATTATAGTTTTGTTTTGTATGTATCATAAGATAAAATAAGAAAGAGGGAGGTCCATAGTATTCATGGTAAATGATCATACAAACATTTATATTAGTAGTACAATATACCCCTTTATTTGTTTAAATTTACAGTTAATCTGAGTGAGGGACCATTTAAAGAACCAAGCAACTGTTTTTAATCATCTTCATCTTTTATTTTTACAGGTGCCCTCTACAGGAAACTATGGAAGTCAGTTTTTCCAGAGCAGAGATGTAGCACAGAAAGCTCCATCTGTCAGCAGCTACCGCAGCTCCCTCAGGACCGACTCCAGCGACAGCAACTCCGACTCGGAGGAAGAGGCTGCTCTGTGGAGGCGAAAGCGTCAGAAGTGCTCCAATGTTCCGGCCCCTTTGCCTCCTGCTCCTTTCGGAGGCGCCGGAGGCGCGGCAGTGCCCGCAGGCCGTAAGGTGAACAACGTCTGGGGTTGTGTGGTGCAGGAGCAGACTCAGGAGGCTGTCGCCACTGAGCTTGGCATTCTGGGCATGGAGGGAGGGGTTAGTATGGACAGCCGTCAGAGCGAGACATACAACTACCACCTGGCACGCAAAATGATGGAAAAGGAGAAGCAGGAGCATGAGCAGGGCATGGAGGCCATGTTGGACAGCCAGATTGAGGATTATATGCAGCAAGAGAAAAACGACAGCCACCTCAAGAGGAAGCGATCGGCCAAGGAAAGACTGGGCCCTAGAGCTGAGATGGACTTTAAGGGGCGATATGAGATTACTCCAGACGACCCTGAAGACAAAGTGATTGATGAAATAGCGCATAGGTGAGGAAGGAGGCAGTCGATCCATTTTAGAGGGTGTCATCCATGCTGTCTGTGTGACAGCAAATGTCCTCTTTTATGAAATGACATTACATTACATTCATTTGGCAGACACATCTATTCAAAACAGTTTACAATATGAGGACGCATTCAAGGTTCAGGCCCGTGCAAGAACCAGAGGACAGTACTAAGTGCTAAAATCTTTATGTGAACTAAACTTCCTGCACTGTTATAAGTTATGTAGGAATTACAGTCTTTTTTATTTTATGTATGTTTGTGGTTCTTCAGGGACCCCAGACAGATTTACCCCTCTCTCCTCTCAAAAGTTGGGTTGGAATGAAAATCTGAACTGTCTTGGGCTCCCTGAAGTATTCTTTAAGAATCACTGTGTTACAGAACATTATATAGCAACTTTACTTAAAACATTATAGTAATTGCACCTTTGTGGTAACATTTTACTTTTTCAGTAACAATAATTGGACTTATAGTGTATTTTACTTTGTTCACTCACCATGCTGTATTTGATTTACCTGTCTTTTTTTGTATCTTTTTGAAAGGTTAATGGAGCCAAAGAAAGATTTAATAGAGCGTGTCGTGGCGGTGATTGGTGCAAAGAAAGCAATAGAGCTTCTGTCAGAAACTGCAACAATTGAGCAAGATGGGGGTCTTTATACTGTGGTAAGTGTTTTTTAATTTGAATAACTTTAGTAACTTTAGCTTTAGTAACCTTAATTTTGCAGCAAGGTTCATATAATATGTTACATTCAGTCGTGGATACATGAACGTTTTTAAAGCGATTAAACTCCGTTTGAGATTAGATTTATTACATTACACTGCAGGCAAGTCGTTTTTGCATGTGTTCCTTTCATTTCTACTAGTGTAGTTTCCAAAGAATTGCCACTAAGGGGCACCAGTGCACCTTGTTATACAAAAGCTGCTCGAATCCAGTCCTTATATGGTAGTTTTAACATGTAGACAGAAAAAAATAATAGTTTTCCTCCTCCAGGATGGCAGCAGAAGGCGAACTCCTGGAGGTGTGTATCTGAACCTCCTGAAGAACACTCCCAGTGTTTCTCATGACCAGATCAAGGTATGTTCATGTCGTATGGACAGCAAAACAGGATATTAAAGTACAATAGCGATTTTCTTAGTCCCCTGGAATAAGATCTGATTGTATCTATAATGGTTTATTAAATTTTGAAAGCAGGCTTGGTATAATATTAGGGTTGGCCCAAATAGCAATTCACAGTCTTGAATGCATGAATATTTCTGAATACCCATTCTCAAAATCACCCTTACAACACTAATATTTGATGCGCTTTTTATTCCTCGATCTAACACAACAGATATGCTTTCATTTAATCAGTATTTCAGTGATACAACAGTGAAGACCTATGACTGTGATTAAAGAAAAGGGGGATAATATTCTCGCCTAAAACAGCTGAGTTGGAGGCAGTGTTGCAACACTTATATAAATTAGATGTATCATCAAACTTATTATGGATCCATGATCTCTCATGTTTCTTATTGTCAGATATTTTGAATTGTTCCTAGTTCAGTTTTTGAGAGTTGGATGCGCTCTAAGGCAGCGCAGCAGATGCCTGCCGTCTGCCATAAAGTTACAATGCACTCGGCCAAACCAGGTATTATATTAAAGTTTCCGCACGTTTATATTTTAGATGCAAAACAGCGGTGCATCAGTGGCTACGCGCTCAAGCCAAAACATTTTTTGCTGATGGCATTAAAAATTGCATCGCAACGGAAGCTGACTGTGAAGAGAAATGATTCAATTTGTTTTCTAAATTCTTAAAAAAGTGTGGTAATGTTTTGAATGAGGATTTGAATTCATTTTATTTTTCCATTTATTAACACAACTTTCTCAATACAAAGACAATACCTGCTGAATACTAGATAAAGAAGTGAATGCCAGCATAACACTGTTCAAATACAGGTATTCAAATGATTCAAGCCAGCAGTTTATAACTGATACCATACAGCCTTATGTAAAAAATGAAGGAAGGTGAAAACACCGTATTTGTCTCTCTTTGTTTTGTAGGAAATATTTTATGAGGAGAACCAGAAAGACTATAACTGCAAAAAAGCGGCCAAGAAGCGACGGAAGCACATAGTTGCCAAGAAGATGAAACAAGCTCTCAACACTTTGAACCTACAGGAGCATGATGATGTGTCTCGGGAAACTTTTGCTAGCGACACCAACGAGGCTCTGGAGTCCTTAGAGGAGGTTCCGGAGGATGAGCCAGAGCCTGCACTGGGCACAGAGGACAGTCCAGTAGTTTATAACTCCAATGACTTGGAAGTCTTCTGATGCACGCTGCTGTGTCTCAAGAGTGACTGTTTGACACAGCAGAGCTGTGCTGTTGTGTTGTTTTCTGGTCAAAGTCCAGCCAAGATGATCGTTCATGACCAAACTGTACCATAAGAGTGAATGAAAACTAGTATCTCATTGAAATAAGTCTTCACAAATCAGACTACAAATCAGAAAACGTACGTTATATATTAACACATTCATCTTCTAGCCTTATACTTTATGGGTCCGTTTTTCATACAGGGATTGAGCCATGGACTATAAGAAGCTGCTGACAGATAGAGAATCTACTTGGCTTAATTTTTGCATTGGAAAACGTTCATATGTCATTTACTAACAGCCATTACAGAAATGCACTTGCTCTCTGATTCTATAAACCTAGTAGTATTAAATGGCTATAAACGTTCTTTACCCCGGTTAAGCCAAGTCACATTCATTTCAAGTCATTCTCTGCTGAAAACCATGCAGCTCTTAGAGTTGACTTAGTCAATATCTAGAAAACCTCTTAGCTTCTTAGAAATGTAAAGAATGCATCCAGAAAGCCTGTTTGGTGCGCTCTATACAAATAATTCATTCTCAAAGTTGTTTCTTTAAGTACTTTATGTAAGTGTTCGAGCAAAAAGGTTCTGCTGAGCGTAGTCTGAGCATCTGTCCTAATCCTAGTATTCAATTTGATGCTTGGAGAACATTGTACTTGCCTGCCTTCCTAATCTGTAATGCTAACGTGCATTTGAGTATTCATGTACACTAAGAACTCGGCGTACTCACTGTCAGGTGAGTGTTTTGATGAACGTGCCTCATAGGAGTGACACATTTGCTACAGATTCCTCATCCTTAGGTATAAAATTGCAAAATAAAAATGGTTTCACTAAAAATCCATTTTAAACCTTATTGACTCATTTACCGAACAGACTATACTTCAACTGGTGAGAATGTCGGTACTCAGAGTTTGCTCTTTACCATTGTTTCAGATTTAATGCATCCTTTTCACAGCTGCATGTCACGTTATGTTCTGTTGAGACGCAAGATCTTCGTGATCTGTCTCAGGTTCGTGATTCAGTCAATGGTTTCCTGTCTTTTGTGATGAAACTCTGACTCAGTCATCCCCCAGCCTTTCCTCGAACAGCATTGTTGCAAGGTCCATTTATAACTGACGCGTAGACGAGCCCATTTCAGCCAAGTAGGTTTTTTCTAGCTTATGAACAGAGACATTTCCTCCATTTAGAATCAGCACTAAAGCCTAATTATGTATTTTTATTTGACCTAACATGCACTGCCTGAAAAAACGAAATCTGTTTTGCGGACGTGTTTTACTCGAGTGTTATTATGACTGCCTCTCAAAGCTCCTCAGTCTGCCGGATGAGATTGAACCTCTTCACTGGTGGTTCAGGGACTTACCGATGCCAGAGAGCTCTGCAAGAGCAACTTTGAAAAGTTGTCATGGAGACATTTGGTGTAACACGTCCAAATTAGGATGCGTTATTGGATAGGATCTCTTCCAGTTACAGAAACCAAAGGTTGTGAGGGCAAAGATAGTCGTGACATAGCGCATGAACAAAAGGTGTCTCACAGAAATGGTATTCCATTACCACCTAACCCTCCTTAGACTTTTGGATGGGTCTTTATTATGGGAACGGCTTGACTTTTGCATTAGTGCTTTTAATCTGATAGTATTTCTGTGTTTTAATGACACTATGCTTGTAATTGTATATATCGACATTGTCTTTAAAGCCAAAAGAAGAACTGTCAGACTAGTCTAACATTAGCCATGATGAGTAACAGAGCCTGACATCTTGCTGCCTGTGGGTGTAGTTTTAGTGCAACATTCACAGGCCGAGAGAGCTGGCCTGTACTTCAGAGAAAATACATATGGAGATGTGTCTGAGTCATTTCCATGAGATGCGAACAAATGGAGTGCGATCTGTGTTGGAAAGCATCTCTCCACCCCCAGAAAGGGAGAACAGATTACATTTCAGTGCTGGTTAAAACACAGTTGGAGAACTGGACCACTTTAAACAATACATAGCACTTTCATTAAAAAAAAATCATTTCTATTATGTAGTTGTATTAATTTAAGGACCTGTGGTATATGTAATGAAATGTTTTCGAGACAATACTGAGATATGTCCAGTTATAAAATGAATGATTAAAAAGTGTAACTAAGAATATTTATATTTTCATAGAATGCTGAAGTCGTCTTCTAGCTATGATGGCATGAAAGCCTTTGCTCCCATCTGGACCGTAGGGAAGACGGAGGACCCCAGGTGGTAACGTGTCTCCGTTTAGCACCCTTTTTCCACTCGCCTGGCCGTGCTTGGAGGTCCCCTCTGAAGGTGGGCTTTGGACGGTGGCCAGCTTGCGCTTCTGCACCCAGGGGCTTCTGGAAGGAGATCTGCAGTCTGGTGTACGGTCCTGGAAGCTGCGACGTCCCAGTTCAGGACTTGTGTCTGGACTTCCCCACACTTCAGAGGCCAGGAGCGGTGACACCCGAGGGGTTGGCATGACCACGTGGGCAGATCTGGGGCTAGAGCGTGGGCTGCCCCAGGGGCTGGAGCACACCTGGCCAGATGCAAAGCGAGGCATGTGCTGAGGTGAGGAAGAGGCAAACTCCGACTCAGAGGAGCTACATGCTGAGGAGTCTTCACAACGGGACTGCAGCTGCTCCATGCGCCGGTTCAGGACAGAGACGCCTTTGCCATTCCTACTGTCTGTCTCCAAAACTTTCTTCTTGGATGCTTTCCCTACCAGGAGCACCCTTAAGCTGCCTTCAGCCTGGGACAGCTGGTGGTAGGCAGAGCCGGCACCTTCCATATCCTCAAACTCGACCAGGATGCTCTCCTGCTTGAGCAGCTCAGGGTACCTCTCTCCGTACCTCTGAATCTCCGGCGGAAGCTCCCTGCCAGGCCGGTTCAGCCGCACCGTAGTGATGCTGCCAAAAGGTTCCAGAATCGTGATGGCCACCTCCATCGAACTCTTGCGAGGCGTCTCCATGATCTCAGATAGGGCTGTGATGTTCCAGACCAGCAACATCTTGCTTGGCACCTGCGCGAGGACAGACTCCGGGACAGGCGCTGTTCTGCGCACCTTATTCCCTTCATCATTCACCTCCAGTTTGGATGAATGGCGTAAAGCATAAGCCGTGACCCGCCAGTCTTTTGTGAAGTGCTTCATCTAGAAACAGATCAAAAACAAGAGCCTACTTCATGAATTCATCCAAGTGCTTTTCACAGATGCAGCAACTTCTTGTTGGTAGTGACCATTTTCTTGTCTGCTTGTTTCATATCTTACTTATGAGTCTTATTTCCATTCAAAAATGTGTTAAATGTACACCTTAAATTGTAACTTTACAGGGGAAGGTGAACTTTAATGACCTTGTCATACAATCTCAGACAAAAAAACTGTTCTTTTTGCGTTAGAAATGCCATCACTGTGATTTGACACTCAAGGTTACTTCTTCAGTACTTTTAGTTAAGGAACATAATGGTCTTTTTCAGTTATATTTTGTGAGCTGTATTGATACTCTACACCTGGTCCAACTTTAGCCTTTTTATGCACTTTTTCTGTTTTATAAAGGTAAATTATACAAATATAATGGGCTTTAAGACCACAGTCAGTACATTTACTTTGTACCTAACATGCACAGCATCTTTTTTTTCTGACAGTGTATGAGAAGTCAGCTGAGGGTGGATGTTATAACCTCACATTGTTAATGTAAAATCAGCTTGAAGAAATCATCTCACCTTTTTAAAAGATGTAAGCAACTTGATGTTGACGTAGCCCATCTTATTTCTTCTGACATGCTTTAAAAGAAAAGCATCCTTGGCCAAATTCTCATCAGAGAGGTAATGTTCAATCAGTGAGACCATTTTTTGGATCAGATCAGCAGTCGGCGGTACCCAGTCTTCAGGGTCTATGTCTTCATCATTCTCATTAGGAAAAGAAAAAAATCTGAGGAATAGAGGAATGGTGTATTATACCACATTATAAAAGTATTTCACTTGCATTAGAACAAAGCTTGAAACAGTGTAGCTTACTTATTGTCGTTAATGCCGTCCATTCTGTCTCCTGGTTAAAGGGGAGTCTTTGTTCTCTGGCTCCTCAAAGCGGCTCTGTTTGTCCCTCTTCAATGACTGTCAGTTTGAAGATGCTTAAATATAATCCTGAAGCTTTCGAGTAGCCTTTACTCCACTCGTCTGTGTTCTCCCTCAGTGTTATAAATCCAGTGGTTACGCCCCCACCACTGCAACTGTTGTGCAGCATCGGACCAATCAAAAGCGTTTAGGAGGACAATGCTGCAACATGACATTTCCATTTGAGGATATTTCAACTCACTGACATCAAAAGAGGCCCAAATATTGCTCATCTTTTGCATGACAAAGACAGACTTTGCCCAACATGCAGATTTTTTCAACCATCCTCAGAACAGAGATATTTCAGTCCTTCTAAGTACGAGCAGTGTAAATGGACATTTAAAGCTACACCAGGGTCCCATTGTGTATCTTAAATGAGTTTCTTTAAGTACTTTAAAAAAAAAGCCACATTCCTTTTCCTAGAGATGTATACCTTTTCATATTTAACTTTTTTTCAGTAGAAAACTGGACTGAATCAATGCAGCTTAAAATAACATACATCCAATAGAACTTTAGAATCAGAATCAGAAAACTTTATTGATCCTGAAGGAAATTGTTTGGGTTCTGACTGCACAGACACACAGAGAAAAGTACAATAGAAAATATAATGTCTAAATAAATCCAATAAAATGCAGAAAAAAAACATGAAATACACCATGCTGTATAACAAACACTGGGGTGTTAATACTATAGACAGTAAGTACTACTATTACTATTACTATTACTGTCAATTAAATTACTAATAACACAAAAGGTGTTTAGGAGTAAGATATTGCACATAATGAAATGATTTAGCACCCAATAAAAACACTTCACATATTGTACATGGCAAGAATATTGCACATAAGGTATTACACACAATGATACTGTTACAATAATGTTCCATAACAGAAGGTGCTGAAAACGTCCCGTTGAGGGCATCACCCTAACCATGGAAAGGACAAATAAAAGAAGAAAATCGTGAGATGGAAAGACAATAGAGTTTCCTGCAGCTCAGACATTTCTCCTGAGCAAATGACCTCAGTAATCTCATTTTATGCCTTTTCAGTTTTTGTAGCGATCAGATTTTGCTCAGATTTTCCAAACAAATAAGCTTTAACCTCAATTGTGCTGCTATTTCTCATAAGGAATGCTAAGAAGATCACCACTGAATCTCCCGAGCCATCAAATGATCACTTTTCTTCTAGAAAATGACTTTTTTTCTTAAAGTATAGCTTGCTTCTTATTTTTACTAATGATTATAAATGACCACAATTCGTTTTCTTCCACTTTTAACATCAGCCAAGAAGCTTTGGTTAGTTTTATACTGGAGATACAAGACTAATGTAACTAAGCTTGTACCCCACCAAATTAGCACCATGTAAACTGCATATCTACTATCACAAATTTGACTCAGATTTTACATTTATTCAATCAGCAATCATGTTGTGTTCCTCAGTATTAAAGTAAAGTAAAGTGGCCCACTTATATTCACACATGAACACACCACAGCACAGCACACACTGTGAACAATGTCAAATTCTTTCTCTGCATTTAATGGATTCACCAAGTGAAGCAGAGGGCTGCCAAAAATGGGTGGTGGCCGGAGAGTAGTTTGTAGGGACAGTACCTTGCTCAAGGGTACCTCAGTAGTGACACTAGCAGTCCTGGGATTCAAACCCACTGCCTTCTGATTGCAGGGGCAACTCCCACTTCGCCAACAGCTGCCCCATAACCAGATTTGCTTATGTGGTTTCTAACATGATTTTACATACTGATATCAATCAAAACGGACACTGGTACGTTAAAAAGGATCAGTATAGATGGGTTTAAAACCTACTTCTGCCTGTATGTGTGTCCATTTTACAGAAAGCAAATTATGACATACCAGTGCCAGTCACAACAACTTGCTGTGATGGTCCTTCAGAGCTACAGTCTTCAGGAAGCTGAAGTGTGATTCTCAAATCAGAAAACACAATCTAGCTCTCCTCCCCTCAGGTGCTTTAGTTAAAACAGGGAGACCCCGGAAAAGATCCTTGCTTGTTAGACTCATGTAAATTGACTGCAGGGAAGTGTTTCAGTACTATTTTGTCTGACTGATGAATTCAGATAAACTTGTGTGTGCATAGATCCTTGGTCAATAAAATCCTATTCTGATTATTCACATTTTCTTGATAAGTGTATAGATGATCTTGACTTTGGAGTCATGAGTAATTGGCAAATATGATGCAGTGAGTGTAGAAACTCAAGGTCTTCCCCTAATTCACAACCCTCTAAGAGACTGCATGTCTCAGCACTATGTAACATTCCACAGTTCCTGCTTACTAGAGGATTCCTTCAGTATTTTTAAAACCAAGAGTGAGATAATCTTAGACTTTGTTCTTATCTCTGGATATGGATATTTTCAAGTGGCATAGTGAAAAAAAAGCTCACAGTGGCTGAGTGGGCTATAGGGTTACACATAAGGGGCTGGACCTTGTTTGAAGCTTGAATGGTAGAATGACTATGATGGTGGTCCTGCTTACTCTAAATATAGACCAGCCAACACGTTTGCCTTCCAAAGTTTGCTTTCTTGAGCTTGCATGGTATGTACAAGGCAAATAAGCTCCCAAGTAATTCAGTTCAATTCAATTCAGTTCAATAACTGAATATTCAATTCAATAATATTCAATTCAATAACTGAATATTATATCCCTCCAGCTAGTTTTGTGCATGTCATAATTGCACACTTGCATCAAAAGACGTTTGTCTATACTTTGTCTTTATAGGTCTTGTGCAAAACTAAAGAAGCCACTTTCAGACAGCAAACATTTGGTTGAACCAAAAAATTAAATGTACACAATTTTCTGCTTGCTCCAAATTAGCCAGGATATGTTTGGTGTCTGAAAGTGGCTTCTTTAATTTTAGCTAGCTTGTGTTTTCTGATTTTAGAATCCCACTTCAGCCGTCCTGAAGCCTATAGAATTAACCAAAAATTAAATTAACACTGGTTAAACTGGTCCATTTTTAAAACTAGACCAGTACTGCTGTGCCACTGAGCTTGGTGATCCAAGGATGCAACACACGACAGAATCTATATCTTTCTTCTTTTAAACAGTAGGTCCTAAAAAAGAGCTGATACGTTTTCTAATATGTAAAACGTTAACAAATATTTGGGATTTGTTTTTTGCTGTTCCTTCCAAAGGCATGATTGGCTTTTTCAAATCACAAGTTACATCACAAACACGCCCGTAAACATGTGTTTTTTTTTTACAAGTGAGAACATTTTGCTCCAGGCAAGAACAATGAGAAAAGTTTTTTGGTTTCATAAGTGGCAGTTAAGAGGTTCAATCTGGCGCGGGCTATTGTACGACATTTTTGCAATGCAAACACGTCACATTCCAAATGGCTGTGCTCTGTTTGTTTGTTGTGCTCACCATAAACGTATCAGGCAATTGGCTTATCTGGCTTAAAGAGACGTATCTTAACCAAACAACAAGTACCAGCAGCTCACTGAGCCCAAATGTAAACAGAGTTGCGTAGTACGTAGTAATTACTCAGGATTGATAGGTATGCAGGCTTGGGCCGAGAGCAGGTGGAGATCATAGAGACACCAAAGGATGTGTTACAAACGCTGCTCAACTTAGAGAACGGCTTATCACACTCATATACGATATCAGGGGTCAGGAGTTCCAGTGGAGGGCCGGTGTCCAGAATAGTTTGGAGAATTCCCTGCACAGATACACCTGTTTAAAATTATCATTGGCCAGTTTAGTAAGTAGTAGGGCCAGTTCACATTATTAACACGGTCACAGACACTGATCAGGCATTACCACTGAATTCCAGTGTGTCTGTCATTCTGTCATTCTCATCAAGATTCCTATTACCCACCTGCTAATTAAAATATCTTTTCATTAAAATGCTAAATAAAATACCAGTGCAAAGAGTAGTATGAACAAAGTTACTAATGAACAAAGTTACTGATTTAAAATGTTAAACACAAGAATGCTGAATATGCTTTAGACTATTACACCCGAGGCAAAAGATCTCAGTTTGAGGAACTTAATGCTTGTATTCCTCAAAGCAGATGTCTGAATTCCACAAAGATCACTGCATGTTATTTACACACTGTAATGATGGCCTACGCATACTGAACCAGCCATAAGTTGAGCATTTTGTCTGTACTTTCATGTAGAAAAATGCCAAAGCTACTTATATATTCACTGGATATTTATTTTGTCCTAAACCAAAAGGAATGGAGAAACACCATTAAGTGTGACAGTGAGAGTCCAAAGGCTTAATCTGTGGAAAATCTATCCTGTCTGGTTTGTCATGCTTGATGTCACAAGGCATGAAGGCTTTATTTGGAAGATTTGTAATTGTTTAAGCTTTATGGCATTACAAGCGCTTAACGTATTGCCTCAAGCGTGTAGCAGTCGAACAATGACAGTTTAGCATGTGTTACCTGATAATGATCATGCAAAGTGATCCACTCCATGGACAAAAGTATTGGGACACCTGGCCATTACACCAACAGGGAATCTAATGACACTGCATTCAAATACATAAACTTTAATATGGAGTTGGTCCCCCTTTAGAGCTGTAACAGCTTCCACTCTTCTTGGAAGGCTTTCCACAAGATTTTGGAGTTTCTAAGGGAATTTGTGCCCATTTATTCATTCTGTAGAGCATTTATGAGGTCAGGCACTGATGTTGGACAAGAAGGCCTGATTTGCAATCTCCATTCCAGTTCATCTGAAAGGTGTTGGATGGGGTCGAGGTCAGGGCTCTGTGCAGCCAGTCAAGTTCTTCCACACCGAACTCATCCAACCATGTCTTTATGGACCTTGTTTTGTGAACTTCGGCAGTCGTGCTGGAATAGAAGAAAATTGCCTTCCCAAAAAACTGTGTCCACAAAGTTGTAAGCATGGTGCTTTCTAAAATGTTTTGAAACATTAAGATTGTCCTCCACTCGAAGTAAGAGGCCAAGTCCAAGCCCTAAATTATTAGGCGTGTCCCGATACTTCTACGTCTAGAAATAAGTGCAGTGAGATACAACTGGGGGGAATAAAATGTACTTTTCAGTTGATTGTACCCCCAAACAGGTCAACATAATTACAAATCAGTAATATGTGCAGAGAAGAGGGGCAGACGTGTGTGTGAAGGGTGTGTTTCTCTCCTGTTGTGCTGTGATGTGAACTGTTGGCCACATTCCGCTTGTTTTGAATTTTGTCTCTTCTCTTCGGTTGAAGATCGTCTCGTCCCTTCTCGACCCTTATTGGTCGAGCGGAATCACGTGACCTTTCCGCGGCGCCCGGCGGCGGCCATATTAGTCAATGCTCGTTTTTCTTTCATTCGGTTAGGAAGACAAAAAAAGTGAGAGCTTTTGTGGTTTTTGTGGCTCTTTTTTCCTCCTTCTTTTGTGGGTTTTTGGCCTCTTTTAACTCCGATCTTTAATGTAGAATGCACTTAAAATTAAACGCGTACTTCCACGTAATTATTTAAGGCCAATTACTTCGGGAAAGGCCCTTATTTTGAAATAAGGGATCATTTTTAACCGCTTTTTTTCCCTAAGAGTCTTTTTGGGGGTGATAGTACAAACTCGAGCGGCTTATTCAATATCAGGACGGTCCGTAAACTTCAACGGAGACCTGCAGATACGGGTTTTCTTGCATTGGAGCTTTTTTTTAGAAACAAAAATTAGCTTTTTTCCACCTTAACAATGGCGACTGCACCTTCCACACCGGCCGGGCAGAGGCTGAGCAGTACTCCTCTGAGCCCCACGAGGATCACCCGGCTGCAGGAGAAAGAGGAGCTCAGCCATCTCAACGACCGTCTGGCTGCTTACATCGATAAAGTCCGGAGCCTGGAGTCCGAGAATAGCGTGCTGCACCTGCAGATAGCGGAGAAGGAGGATGTAAGGAGCCGGGAGCTCACGGGCTTGAAGACGCTGTACGAGACCGAGCTGGCGGACGCTCGGAGGTCCTTGGACGACACGGCCAAGGACCGGGCCAGGCTCCAGATAGAGCTGGGCAAGATTAAGACCGAGCACGAACAGCTGCTGCAGAGGTGCCAGAACCTTTATTTATTATTTTTATGCTAACCCACATGGCGCTACTGATTGGTATTCCCTATAATCCAATCTAAATCATACCATTTACAGACAGCAGTGTCAGTGTTGCGCTGGTATTTGCTAGACGAATGTGCTGCTACTCTGGTGTCTTGCACTATTGCTTATATTCTTTTTCTTTTTTTCTGTTGTCTTCGTCTTTTATTCCTTCTTTTTGCACTGAGACATACCCGTGTCAGACAATACCAGTGTTAATGTTATTTGCTACACTAATGTGTTGCACTATTCTAATAATGTGCTTGTCTTTTAATTTTTAGTATCTTTTATTCTTTCTTGTTGCACTAAGCATGCTAAAGACACATAAGTGGTATACCCTATAGTCTAAACTTTTACCTACAGCAGTGTCAGTATTACAATAATGTGTTGCACTATTGTTTGTAAATCTTTTGATTTGTTTTATTGTCTTTTATTCATTCTTGCACTGAGCATGCTTTTGACACAAGAGTGACATTTCTATAGTCTTTACGGTGTTACACTGGTATTTGCTACACTAATTTGATTGTCTTTTTCTCAGTTATTAATGCTCATCCCAATTCTCATTCCTCTGCTATATCTATACACAGCAGTGTCAGTGTTACACTGATATTTGCTACACTGTGTTGCACTACTGTTTGTCTGTCGTTTTTTATTATCTTTTATTGTTTCTTGTTGTACTAAGCATACCATTGACCCTCAGGATAAAGTTTTATCTTATCTTTATAGGGAGAGGTGTGTGAGGACTGTAAAAGATTTGGCTGCACCTTGAACCTGAAAATGAGGTTACAGTACTTGTTAGCAATTTAAGAATTAATGTCAATTCTTTTTGCGATATAATCAATACACTGTTGCCTTAGCATTTTGGTTCCTGTGTTCATCCAGAGAAAGACAATGTAATAGAGAACCTTCTGTATCCTGATGGAAAATTAATGTCATTAGCATTCTCAGTACAACAAGAAAGAATGAAAAAAGACAACAAAACAGTGAAAATATAGACAACGACAGAAACGTTAGTGTAACAAGTAACAGTGTAACTGACATTGCTGTATGTAAAGACTGAGCATAGGACAATGGGAATTAGGATGTGCCTGATTCAGATTATCTGTTATGTTCTATCACTGGCTGGCCATTTTGTGGCCCAGATTCTCAAGTAACATGATGGTGTTTTAACTTCACTGAAGAATGAAAATTCACACATAGGTGCTATTACAATCTAAACATGTGGATAGTGGTAGCCAGCCTCTCAGAAAACGAGGTTGCAGAAATGCTCGGTAAAATTGCAGCTGTGTGGGTTGTTTGTGGGATCGGAGATCCAGATTTTTTTTTTCTCTGCTCTGTTTACGTTTCAAAATGTCCCGCCAAATGTGGCCTATCAAGAAGAGAGCAGCAACAGACAGTATGAAAGCCTGTGGTGTGGTGCCACACTTACTGCCGTGATTAACATTCATTCAAGTGTCCGAAATGAAACACCCACTGTGTGCCAGCATTGAGTCATTGGTGAAGAAATGCTTTATTCAGCACAAGCGTTGGAAATAACTTGCAAAATAACTCTGCCTCCGTGCTTGAAGTTTTTCCTTTTCCAAGTGCCACACCTTTTCAGACCCGAGGGGGGAGGGGCAGCTATCTTCATCCTTCAGCCGTTTTGAATGGATACCAAGTCTCACACGAAAACAGTGTGGCTTTTATATTTGACCACATGCTTCTGTTTTTATGTCCTTAAGTTTTTCTGTAGATAGTCGATTTTTTTACCTGTGGTGCTTTTAATCAGGACCTTTTCACAACCTTGTCATAATGTTTTTTTTATTTAAGGAAAAGTTCTCATAATTCTATCCTCTGGCCTTCCAGGACATTTATCTTATCCTACACATTCTTTTGTGATGGTTATTTAAGATGGAACTGATTGGATCTTATTTCCCACCTAACGTCAGTGTGTTATTGCTTTGGGTTTGGTTCCTATAGTTTTCCACTCCCCAGCTTCCTGTCCAGGTCCTTTCACACATTTCTGGCTACAGTTCAGTTCAGTGCATTTACGGTCACACGGAGAGAACAATATATCATGAATTTCTAAGTTTGCGTTCCTCACAGGCACAGTTTCCTGATTCATGAAGATCATTAATGTATTTGAAGTCATGAAATTTCAGGTGGTGTCTTTGTAAAGAAACTGCATTGAACTAATTCACAATAGTGTATGAACCAAAAATATCCAGTCGATAGTAGTCTTGTGGTCACATTGAGGTTAAGGTTTTGAAAGTAAAGCCAAATGTTAACAAAAAAAACTTCGAAGTAAAGAGTTAGGTTAGCTGGTTAGGGAAATGAGGGTCTTAATAGTCTTAATTCATGCCTTTTTTTTGTTTGGACTAATTATTTTGTGGTTATTTTTAGTTTGTAAACCCCTTAAGCATTGACTAGAAGTATGAAAAGGGGTTGATTTTGATTTTATAATTGTGCAGCGATCCTGTATTAGCAATACCATACAATACACAGTGAATTAGACTCGTTACGCAGATTTTAAAAATGGATGGGACAGTATAAGATGCAGCTCTTAAGAACATGCACATGGCTTCTTTAGTAGTGCTAAAGTTGACTTGTGTAAATTGGGCTGAGAACTGGTTCCAGACCACATACTTTACACCAGAACCTGCAGCAAATTAGAGGGAGCGAGTCATTTGATGTTAACAGGATGTTTCTGGATGCCTGGTTACCTTTCGTTCGCTTTTAATGATGGGCCTTTACCCGGTCATTTTGTAGTTGAATAAAGTCATGCAAGATACCTCCTTCTGTTTATTAAAGAGTCCCTTGCGCTAGATAGCTCTATGTCGACCCGTCAGCATGGCTTCAGGCAAAGCTGCCTGAAAATGTCTTGTTTCAACAGGGCACTGATGGCTGAGGATTTAAGGATTAGCCCTCTACCACTCTTTAATTAACAACCTCTGATAATCTCTAATGGCTGTATAAGTCTTAAAATTTGCTATTGAATTCCATGGAGTTTTTGATGATAGTAATTTGGTTAGTATCATTAACATGGAGTTTCGATACACATAAGGACTTATGAGGGCCCTTGCTTGAGCTTTATTTACCTAATGACTGCTTTTAACTTTACAAGTTACACAACCCCTTATATTTCTACCGATTTTGTTGCTGTAACTCATCATTGTTTGTATGGAACAGAGATTAGTTAAATTCATTTTACCTGATGGGTTATCAGCTGCCATGCAAGAATAAATAGGAATAAATACTGTGAACTCATAAGTTATTCTGAATGGAAGGCAGAATCACACTTTTGTTCTTGGTATATTTTTTTCTAATGAAGCGTTGTCAAGTCATATTGGGGAATCTCAATTGGGGAATTTTGGAAACTATTTTCCAAAAACAGAACGCCCTGTTTAGTGAATAGTTCTCGGGTCACAGAGAAAGAATTCAGAGGCAGAATTCCAGCGTCTATGTCGTGAAGATGCATGCAGATTGCTCCGCCCTTTATTAAACTCCATTCCATTCACGAGACCATTCGTTCAGAGATTTAACAAATGTCTGTAGATGAACCCGAATGACATGTAGATTAGATGTCTTCCTGTGTGGTTTGATTGTCTGTCTGTCTCCTGACTTCCTCTGTTAAAGGCTTTATTGGAGACCCATGGCTTTTAATCACTTGGTTGCCATCTGTAGTCTCTAATGGCTTGGAAGACTAAATGTCTTCACATTTCATACACTTAATGCTTAGCTTATGTTAAAGTGAGTGGTGAAGAGTAGGATTGGTGGGGTTTTGTGGTAGTAGAGATTCACCATGAGCTGTAGCTTCTTTTCCATATGTTTTTAATAGAAAGTAAAGGATACAGCCTTGGGGGAAGGGACTGATGCTGTACCGCAGTTATGCACACATTCATCCTCAAGCTATTACTATTGGACTTAAGACAGGTAATTCCATGTGAAAACTTTCAAAACAGAGTCGTTGAAAGAATTCAGAAAATTCCAGCCCTTTGAATGGCCATTTTGTTTTAATCTGCTTTGACTCTGCTGTAGTATAACAGTGGCCTAACATGGACCATCCTAAAGATGCGAGTCACTTGATTGACTTAAGCAGAAAACGCACACTTGCCACCTGTTCCGAAGTTGAACAGACCCCCTTGTTGTAGCACCTGTCTCTGTGTACTGTTGCCGTGTGTGTGTGTGTGTGTGTGTGTGTGTGTGTGTGTGTGTGTGTGTGTGTGTGTGTGTGTGTGTGTGTGT
>JBBPCY010000035.1:5825019-5869194 GCA_037974405.1 Brachyalestes nurse
TGTGTGTGTGTGTGTGTGTGTGTGTGTGTGCGTGCGTGCGTGCGCGTGTGCGTGCGTGTGCGTGCGCGTGCGCGTGCGTGTGCGTGCGCGCGCGCGTGCGGCCTCTAAACATCATCATTCAATTAGGTTTGTATTAATAACCAGAAGATACTGTACAAGATGCTAATTGTCTGGTGGATAAAAAAACATATATTAATTTTCTGCTACTATAGTAACTAAACAGGGACTTTTACTATATGGCCTGAGCAGCTTGTTGGGTTGTAATTGGGGAAATTGTTTATCCAGCTTTGCCTTTATGGTATTGATTGTTTTTATATGGGTAATTGGATGCGTGAGGCAGCCTCTTAAACTGTAGGTTTGAGTGACATGACAGATGTTTGTGTAGGTCTCCTTACTGGTACAGCTGTTCATTTTCCCTCTGAAAAGTGTTCCATTGTCCTTACTCTTTAGAGTGAAGACATGCCTGCTCCAGAATCATTTCAGACTTAATGATTGTCACATGCTACCAAAAGGGAGCTGTCATATATAAACACTTGTGACCGTTTTAGAAAAAAACAGCACTGGCAATATGTGGGCTTTTTTTAATGTTCTTTTTTTGTTTTTTTTAAATGTGTATATATATGTTGTATAATCTGTTTAGTTACATTGGTTCAACTTATTTCTCCCGTTTTTATATCTGAACACAGGGTTGACCCAGCGTGCCGATCCAAAATCTGTGCTCTGTGAAGGCACTTGTGTTTCATAGTAATAAAATACATGCAGTAAAGGCTGATGTATAAATTCTGTTCTCAAAGTTTGATAAAATGCTCAGTGGTGCTGGTTTGATCACACCTGAACCATTAAATACGTCTCGGTACAGATACCAGTTCAATATATCAGAACAGAACATCACCATAACTTTTGAAAGCTTTGTTGTTTTTTAGGTTAAATTAGTTAGAAGTGACACAAAGACATGATGGTGAATAGTCAGCTTTGTATTCTGTGTTATCTTCTTTCCTTTCAGTTGAGTGTGGAATGCTTCACATTCCTCCAGCATGCCGTGCATTTTATTTTCTACCTAGATGTTGCTCTTACCCGTCTGCACCTCAGGACCCCACCTCTCTTTCGTGTTCAGTCACACGAGTTTGGGGCCCCTTTCCAGCTCTAAAACTTTCACTAAGACCAAAACAATCCTGTTATATATATAATGAGCACATGTGTATGGATGCCTATGGTGGGCCTTGATCTTTCTGTCACAGAAAAGCTGTGGTGTAGCCAGATATTTGTGCAGTCATGTGTCTGCAGCTTTTAGGGTTCTTGTGGATATTTCTTATGATGAGAACTCCTGCTTTAAACTGTGCAGTCATGCGGTGGTGGTCCCACCCCCTCACTCCACCCCCTCTAAGTTGCATTCCAGACACACATATGTAATAGATAGTGCAACTACCGAAAGTTACTTTTGGGGTTAGAAAAATATATTAGTTTAAATGTTTTCACTTGGTGGTAATGGAATGGTTTTTGGGTTGGTGGCAAAAATGACTGCTTTTCACAAAACACAATTTCACAATTTGTGTTTTTAGCTTAACAGGGTTAATAATGCTCTGTTTGTAGTGAAACATACAGTTAGTCAGTGGCATTTGAATACTGATAACACTTTTACTCAAACATAACTTGAAAAGTCAGTAAAGTGTCAGTAAGTTAGCTGTCACACATCCCTCTGGAGCCTTTGCCTGTTATTCCGTCATGTTATTTGGACACAGCTGCACCGCCTGTGCTCTGGGTCCCAGTGAAAGGTCCCAGTGTGTTCATATAGACAGTTCAGAGGTGGAAACAGTTGTTCGTAGAACTCCCACTATTATAAAAACTGTTCTATGACCTGTTTGAGTGATTAGAGAAAGGAGAAGGAACAGCGTTGTTTATTTCCTGTTTCATTCCTGATTTTATTACTAGAGTTGTTTAAAAATATTGTACTTTACCTGAAGGATGCCAACTTATTGCCTAAACTTTAAGGGTTTTTTTTATATGTAAGTGAATAGTGCTTTAAAACAAAACATTTACAGTCTTTGTGTCTGTGGCGAGCTTAGGAACAGGATTCCATTGACTGACTTGATTGTGCGTAAGATAGTGGTGCTCCACCCATTTCTGCTCCGTGATGAAGATCTGGGTTGATAACATTGAGTGTGGCAGCCTGAAGAATGTCCGGATATAATCTGGTTTCAGGGAGTCTCATTCCCATCACTTCCCTTTGATCAAGCATGAATTCACTGTTATTGCCCTGGCCGTATGTGTCACTGTAATCATTGATCAACTCTTAACACAATCATCTATTTATTAACATATGAATGTCTCATTGTTTTGCATCTTTAAAACCCAGACATGCAGCTGCTCCTGTTTTTCATTCTCACCTGGATGCAGAAACATGCACATGCCCTCAAGTCTTTAGATGCCAATTATGGGTTTTGTTTCTGGTTGCAGCTACGCTAAGAAAGACGCTGACCTGGCCAGTTCTCAGGCCCGGCTGAAGGATGTGGAGGCACTGCTGAACACTAAGGAGGCAAGTCTTGCCACCGCCCTGTCTGAGAAGAAGTCCCTCGAAGGCACTCTGGCTGACCTGCAAGCCCAGCTCCGAGAGGTACCACCAAATTGTTATTGTTTGATAGGTTTGTGGTGTCTAACTTTTTTTTTTTTTTGGTGCTTTTTGTGATTTTAAAAAAGTTGCTTAAGTTATGCTGTACAAACATAACTTTACTCCACTGTTGTATTCAGCTTGAGGCAGGTTTGGCTTCAGCTAAGAAACAGCTAGGAGATGAGACTCTGCTGAGAGTGGACTTGGAAAACCGCTGCCAGAGCCTCATGGAGGAGCTTGAGTTCCGCAAGAACATGTTTGAGGAGGTAAATAACCAAATTTTTTGGGCTTTTAGGGGTCAATTTTCCTTTCAGTACTGTATCATGTAGCATGTGTGCAAACCACATCACTTTCATTACTTAAGTATTGTACCTTTTGGGCCATGTGCCAAGTTGGTGTTGAACTTAAGCCAATGAAGTAATCAGATAAGGGTCCTGCCAAACCAGAAATGTAACAAATATTACAGAAGCTAGTTCAGTCTAACTTGGAATTTATTTGTAGTGTATTGTTGATCATTGAACAGCCCTCGGTATGTGCTGTACTACAGACGGATAGTATTGACAATGTTCCATTGACAGAACTTCACATACTGTAACCATTCCCTGAGGACAGAGTCTCACAGCGCTGAGCGCGGTCTGATTGGGTCGATTGCATGACGGTACACTTACTGACCTGAAAGGAATCATGCTGTGGTGGCAGCAAAAGGGAAATATGTTGGTATAAAAGTTTTCACTGTAATATTGAAAGAGCTGGTCTATTTGCTGCAATGTTAATTTTCCATAATAAGAATAAGCAGGGTTTTTCACCTTTAGGGAAGGAGGGACTATTTGGCTTGGTTTGTGACACTCCAACGATTTTGAAGCAAGTGCATATACTTGTTGGATTAAAAGGGAAGAGTTTTGTGATCGCCTTTTACTGAGAATTTCAGGTTCAACTGTCATTTAATGATAATAGTTCCACATAATACAATCCTGATCATTTCAGGTTTGAACATGAAACCTGCTACACACACACTGAACATTGTTTGGCAGCACCATAAGCTACTTTATACCCAGCAGATCTAGTTATGTTGCTCCACTGTAAAGTGTGACTCATGCTAAATGAATGTGTAAGCTTTTAAAATTCAAATAAAATAGTAACACACACAAAAGTGGCTTTGAACTGAATTTCACTACCTTTGTTACAAACAGCTGCACACTTTGAGAGGTCATGTTTAGACGCAATTATTCTTTTTGGCCTGTCTGCTATCGCTTCATTGTTTCTCACCTTTCTCCAACCCCAGTTTTGTTGACTCTTGGTGTGGCATTCGCCTACATGCAAGAGGTGTAGACACAGACCTTTGAGCAAGAGCTGTTAAATACAAGCATATTGTGTGTTGGCCACTCATCACTCTGTTCATCTGACTCACAGGAGATCAAGGACACCCGTCGCAGACATGAGACCAGGATGGTGGAGGTGGACTCAGGCCGCCAGATGGAGTACGAGTTCAAGCTGGCCCAGGCCCTGTCTGATATTAGACAGCAGCACGATGACCAGGTCAAACTCTACAAGGAAGAGATGGAGCAGACGTACCTGGCCAAGGTGACTGAAAAAACAGGAATGGAGTGTTTGCTGTTTCCCTATCATTCCTCATAAATGGTTTTATGCCAGCTGAAACCTATAGGCTCAGGCGTGAGATGTTAAACTATGTCACAGTATGCTTTTTTTTTAGGACACATTTTGGGTATCCTTAGCATTTTAGAACACTAAACAGAGTTGGACTAGTCATAAAGAGCTTGTGAAGAGTTTTTTTTTTAAACATTCACTTAGACTAATAGTTTCGTGAGTGAATTTTTTATCAATTTTTTACATTTATAAAACTCAAACACTAAATATTTATGCATATTGAGCACCTGGAAAATGTGTTCGGTTATCACTGTTTTGATTTTTTGTTTTTTTCCTGATCAGATGCTTACAAAAGTTACATTTCACCAAATGGTGAGGAATATTAAATTTGACATAGAAAACACTTGGAGAAAACTTTTGGTATACTTATAAAATGTGAAAGTGTGATTTTATAACAAAATTTTTAAAGTGTTTATAGCATCAAGGGAACATTCCATTTTTAAATAGACTGATATGTGGGCAGTATATAATGTAAAAAAAAAAAAAATAGCATTGTTATATAAAACCTCTCAATGCTCACTGACCTGCATTATTTAATCCTTATATACATGCTGTCATTTCTACATCTTTTTTCAACTCGTGCCTTTGTTTATCACCTCTGTTGATCAAAATCTCTTGTAAAGAGAAAGCTAATTTATACTAATGGGAAAGATATTTTGTATGATTTCATAATTGTGCTAACATTGGAGTCCCCCAACCTTAAAAACCTGAGGTCAGTGTCTAAAGCTCAAGACTGGCAACAGTGTTTATCTTGTATATTCCATTTTTACAGTGATTCATTTAGTAAATATTTCATTTTAACCTGAACAAAGAACCTGGTTGACAACTACTAGGCTAGTAGATGATAAATTTGGTATGCTTTCTTGCTTTTTACTTTACTTATAGTTTGACTGTAAACATACATGTACTCGTGTGACTATGCATTTTTCCTTCGTTGTGCTTAGTCAATGTTTAAAAAAAAAAAAAACTGAGATCTGTCTGCACCTCCTACGGTTTCAGAACTGAATGTTTGCAAGCTCAGCTCGGAGGAAAGACAGTATCACATGAGCGGGCCTGTATCTTAATCTCCAGTGAAACGGCATTGAGTGTGTGCATGAAGGAGATGAACTTGTGTGCATGGCTGGGTTTTGTCATGTGAAAGTATGATTCTCTGCAAACTGAAAGTCTGCATCAGGTGATCCAGTGTGCTGAAACATTCACTTTCGCAGAAGTCAAAATATGCTGCAAAAGCGTTTCGTGTGCATGCATAATGAATGATTTTTATTTCAGCTTCTATATATTTTGAGTAGTGTCTGACGTTTGCATCAGAAAAAGGATCTGTAGATCAATATATTGGCATGGTTGCAAATAATGATGCATATGCAGTGGAGGTTGCTCATGGATAATGTCATTTGCAGGTGATTTTTTTTCCCATCAGCTGGATCTTTGTTTGCAGAGATATGCTCACACCCTCAGATTTCTGATGTACCCTTTACACCTCTCTCTCACCATCTGCACTTTTGTTGCACTTCCTTCCAGTCTCTGTGCAGAAACTGTGCTTCAGTTCCTCTCTGTGGTAGTGTGTTGAATTTAAGCTTCTTCAGAGGACTGTCATACTGAGTCTTCTGCTGTGTGTTTCAGCTGGAGAACGTGCGTCTATCATCCGAGATGAACAGCAGTTCAGCCAGCATGGCTCGTGAGGAGTTGAGGGAGTCTGCGCTGAGAGTTGACAGTCTGACAGCTCAGCTGGCCAGCCTGCAGAAGGAGGTATACATCACCACTGTCACACCTTTACTCACTTCTACTGACTCTGTAGTCTACTTATTGTTGGGGTGGGAATTCTGTGAAAATAATTTTGTTTTAGCCAAATAACTTAAGCCCAAAGTTTAGGATCGCTGAATAGGTGTGTCCTTCAGCTCCTTTCCTGTTGACCAGGCTTGACTTTAGGCTTAGGTTTTGAGGCCTTGTGTGATACCCTCCAAGTGTGTGTTCTTAGTTGTGCATGTTTTTGTGCTACGCAATAGATACAAGCCTTTAATTTGTAAATTTCACACCCATGGGAAAGGGTTATCTTATCTGAATTATATGATTGGAAAATGCTTAATTCAAGCGAAAGGCTCATACTATTGGAAAGATTGTGTTCAAACTCTCTCATTAATTTGGAAAGGGCGTAACACTGTCTTGCCTAACTAATGCAAAAGCTTGAGTAACTGGGAACTTCCTGTTTTGTATCTATGTGTTGACTGTTTATGGTCCTCAGTTTGACATTCAGTACCTTTCATGTAAGTATGTTCAGGGACCACTTGTTTTATTCACTCAATGCAAAAAAAAAAAAATCTAAAATGTATGGTTTTTAGAACCTGTATTTCAATTAGCTGTAATAGTCTTTCAAGTTCATCTCTACCAGCCCTGTTGGGTTTTTCCACTAATAAACCGTGACCCCCCAACTTATGATGAGAGAACAGCTTGTTAACTGTGTCCTCTTGTTGAGCGTATGAGTGTAACATAATCTTGCAACTGCCAAATATACTTTTTTCTTGTGCTCCAATTTTGGCTCATGTGGGTAGCCAAATATCAGACTCTCAGAATGGTGGCTGTAGTGTGCTTTAGCAGTGTAGGGTTTACTATATTTGACAGGAAGGAGAGACATGTTGAACAGAGGCAGCAGAAGCACAGGAGGAAGGGAGGGACAGGAGCAGGTAAACAAGAAAGCAGAAATAGAAGAGTGGAGAGAAGGAGAACTGGATGGGTAAGGTAGACAGATTAAAGAGGTAGACAGATTAACCAGGTTAAGGACAAAGTATTTGGTCGTGCTTTGAAATCAGAAAAAGTGGGCCACTTTTCTTTTGCTGTGTTTCTGACCGACTTCCTCTGTGTGAGGTAGGCACGAGGCTGGCAGGACCGTATCAATGAGCTGGAGGCTGCTCTGGCACAAGAGAAGGACCTGAGCCGTAGGATGCTGGCAGAAAAAGAGCGTGAGATCGCTGAGATCCGAGCCAAAATGCAGCTGCAGCTGGAAGAATATGAGCAGCTGCTGGATGTCAAACTGGCCCTAGACATGGAGATCAATGCCTACAGGAAACTGCTTGAAGGAGAGGAGGAGAGGTCAGACTCAAACTAATTTTCAGATTTTTTTTAGGTTACTTTCCTAAAATGTGCAGTAATTTTCATAGCCTTAAACACAGAGCCACACAAAGTTAGAGGATACTGTTGGGCTGTCTTTAAAATATGTAAATTACTTGTTAACTTACAAATGCAAATGTGCCTCGCCACTGAAAGTTAAAGTGTTGATAAAGTGTTGCTTCCTCTATGACTATCCTGTAAATGGAGGGCTGTTCACTGAAATACTAATACTTAAATGATAGAAACTGAACATGATTTGTGCTGATACTGGTCTTTTTAAACATCACTAGTGCAGCTTCCTTTCTTGTATTATCCATTCTTTGTGTTTAATTTTTTTTCTCTCTCTCTCTCCCTCCATTAGGCTGAAGCTGTCTCCCAGCCCGTCGTCTCGTGTAACGGTGTCCCGGGCCTCATCCAGCCGCAGTGTTCGGACTACGCGTGGGAAGAGGAAGCGTGTAGATGTAGAGGAGTCGGAGGCCAGCAGCAGCGTCAGTATTGCCCACTCTGCCTCTGCCACTGGCAATGTCTGCATCGACGAGCTAGACGTGGACGGCAAGTTCATCCGGCTGCACAACACGTCCGATCAGGTCAGAGCCGATGAAGAGGGTCATCTTCCTAAATGTTTTGTCATAAATCTCTTCTTGAAAGCATTGTTAGTGTGCTGAAGTTTACATACATTTGCTGTGTGATTCTAATGGAATGTGTGGCCATTTGTAGGACCAGCCAATGGTAGGATTTGAGATGACCAGGACTATTGGAGATACTTCAGCTACATACAAGTTTACACCCAAATATGTCCTCAAGGCTGGACAGAAAGTCACTGTAAGTCTTGCCTACACCTGCTGATTTACATGATTGCTGAATCACTTCTGTGACTTGTAGAGGATTTATACTTCAGTCTTGCAACACAATAACATGACTTTGTGCTACGTGAGTTGTGACAAAGCTTTGTGTTTCATTAGCATTCTATTAATTATGCCAAGCATGTGTGAAAAGTCAGCAACAATGTTCTTGTCACAGGCCACACTCCTGCCACATCCAGTCTCATTACATTTTGCAACAAATATGAAAACATGGTCGTTCTGTTTTCAAAACTGTAAAATGTTGGGCAGATTGTGCAATTCTACTCTCATTAAATGGTTGCAGAGAAAATTCATATTTGGCAGACATGAATCTAAGCTTCTTTTTACTGACAGCTGTGTGTGTGTGTAAAATGCACAGGCTGCTATTCTTTTCTGAACTATTGCAGTGTGAGCTGTGTAAAAAAAACAAAACAAAAAACAAATGCCTCCATATGTGTTGAGTGCAGTAGTGTTTGTACAGCAGCTTTTCTATGTGCTGTATTCCAGCAGCTTCACTCCTGATTCAGTTTTTGATGAGATGAAACCGCTCACACATGTGCACACTTAACATTACTATTTTAATTGTTGCAATTGTAAAATAATGTAACATTTCCAAGGTGTAATAAATTATTCATAGGTATTATTTTTAAACATTTTGTTTGGAATTTTGAATCAAGTGTGGTGTATAAAACTATAGTGATATGCACATTTTACACAGACACTCCCACAAATTACGAAAGCAAAAACCTGGGGGAAAATGTTTTTTTGCCATGGCTGTGTATATATAAAATTTGTGGGATTTTTTTGGTTTGTGTGTTTGAAGGTTTGGGCATCCAATGCTGGCGTGAGCTCCAGCCCTCCCACTGATCTCATCTGGAAGAACCAGAGCTCCTGGGGCACTGGAGAGAACGTGAAAGTAGTTTTGACCAACGCAGAGGGAGAGGTAAGAACCAATGCCTTATTAGTTGCACTGTGTCTTCTGTCCAGTTCCGTTTCATTTTCAGTTGAGAGCCGCATTTGGCAAGGCTGCAAGTTGCAGCAGTTGTGCTTATGTTTTAGATGTAGTTCCTTTGGTGTCCAGCAGGTGTCAGCATGGATGTGCTTGGATGTGACTGTACTTATTTATTTATTTGTTTGTTTCACAGGAAGTTGCTGTAAGAAGTACAGTGTTCAAAACTGCAATAGTAGAGGAGGAAGAGGAAGATGACGAGGGCGTGGAGGTCGTTGAGGAACATCTTTTCCACCAGCAGGTTAGATGCCGCACCTTACAATAATATTAGCTATAACACTGACTGCGGTGAGACATGTGCTTGCAAAAAATTGGGTGTGAAAAAATTTTTTTAGGCTGTTTGTGGTGAACTGCAGCCACTGTTGGCTTAAAACAGCCTTGTAGCATTTGTTCAGTTTTTAACCAGTTTGTCCAGTAGTGCTGCCTTTCACTGGAAATTATGTAGAGGAATCTTGCCCCCTGGTATTTCCTCGAACTCGAGATGTGTCGCCTCTTTCCTCTGTGTAGTAATTCAGTATGAAGGAAGGTAAATACTCATGTTTTATTTTGCAGGGAGATCCACGTGCTGCCAAGAGAGGCTGCTCAATCATGTGATCACAGCAACACTACACTTCCACTACAACCAGTTTCAGCTGCCAATACTTTAACCACCTCAGAACTATTTTTGTATCACTAGTGTATTATAAACTGCGTGAATTTTTTTTTGTTTGTTTAGTTTAAAATGATTGTAATCCTTTTTGGTACACTTCTGTTTTTATTTTGTATGTGCATGCATACGTGCAGAAGTATGCATCACAACCTGCTTTGTATAAACCAAATTTGTGATCAGTGGGGACCGAGAGCTCTGACAGTTCAGGCAGCTTTTGCAAAATCGCCCGGTCCTCCAGGTGCTGTGATCTTACTTTTTTTTAAAATGTGTATCTCTGTTTTTTTTAAGGATAGCATTTTAAAGGCCTCTTTATAGAAAAGTTATAATTTTATACTAGCTTTCTAGTTTTTAGCTGGAGAGGTTGTTACATATAATGGAATGTAGACTAGCTCGAGACAAGTGGGAGTTGAAATGGAGTGCCAGTTCGGAAGTCACTCTTGAAAAGCAAGCTGCCAGGTGGGTTCACATAGTTTGGTGTTAAATCCTGAGGACTGTCACTCATGCAGAAGTCGAAGCACCACATGGTGTCAGTGTAGAGTTAAAGAAAAGTTGAAACCAAGACACTTCTTAGGTCGTCATGATTGTATGGTTGGTTGCGAGGGTGTGTGGTTGGTCGCACCCCCCCCCCCCCCCAAAAAAAAATGATTGAGTAACAAACTAACGATTTCTTTATTTAAATCATTATATGCTATTCTTGAAGGTCTTTAAATCACTGAACATGCCAGTATACACTGCAAATAACTCCCTACAGATACAATCAGTTGAGCCATTATAACGTGGAAGCTAGCATCACTTTTTGAGCTACTGTACTTTACCAGCAATTATGTATGCACTCCGTTCATTGACTACACAGTATCTAGCTCATTTTGCTTAGACATTCGCATATACTAATGCAGCCAACATATAAATAATTACCTCTTGTAACTGCCTGAGATTGAATTTGCTTACTTTATGCCCTTTTGTCGGTCTTACCAAACTGACAGTAGTTTTATGCCTACCTTTCAATTTTGTCTTTACCATTATTAGGATTGTGGGTTGTCATGTCACTTGCATGCTTTTTTGCTGTAACCTTTACTGTTTGAAAGGTTAATAAATTTTGTTGTATTTTCTATCTAGTGTCTCTCGTGAAGGGTTTTTTCTTGTTACGTATTTACTCCTTTCTTTTTTCATGAAACCCTCAGTGGGGCTATTTGTCCCCTAGAATTTTAGTAACAGTTTGTCTAAGACCTTGTTCTCTGTGATCACCTCTTGTTGAATGTAGGTTTATTTTTCATGACTTCAGGAGTCATGAAAAAGGAGCACTTCAGGAAAATTAAAAATTCCATCATTTTAGATGTAGCTCAGATGTAGTCAATCAGCTAATGTGTTTGGGGTCTAATTCCTTCAGTTTAGCACTGGAAATATGACTTGGCAATATAGTTGGCTAATACAAGCAGTGTTAATCTACTCAATTTTTGTTAGTTTATATTTCATATGGTCATAAACCCCTTTGAGAACTGCATGACCATAAAGAAGTTTTAGCCATATTTTACAGAAAGGTTTGGGTGCCTGTTGACTTCATATGTTTGGCACATCAGCACTGTTGCTCCAACAGTGAAAGTATGAACCAAAATTATAAAGGACTTAATTTCTGCAAGAGCACAGTCAAGTCAAATCTAGGTCTGGAATTCATGTTGCCCCACTCTTGTATATTCATGAGGAAAAGAACCCATTCTTTAGTTTTTAGCTCTTAACTATTAAGTCCTTTGTTTCCGTTGTTTTTATGTTTATGGCTGCACCTGCCCTGCTTTGCAATTGGTCACACCTCTTGAATGAAAAATGCTTTGAAAAGGACAGCAAAAAAGTTCTTGTTATCGTTTCTGTAAGCAGCTCCATGCTGTAGTTATTTGGTACATTTGTGCATCTACTCATTTGGTAAATTGCTGTTTTGATTCAACTGCCGATTCAATCGTTGTCACTAAGTGAAATCCTGCCAGTGGTATGAATTTTACAGTGATCATGTGAACAAGCAAGTGGAGCCGATGTTGAAAATAGAGGAAAAACTGAACAAGGCTCGCAGACATTCCAACCTTTTTAACGATGGTCAAGCAGAACAATGGTTGAGAGTTAGTTGCAAATCCATTTTGAAGAATAAAGTCGTGCATTATTCATGCAGTTGTTACTGGAACACCCTTCAGGCAAAGACATGGAGCCAACATGATGTTTAAAGTGTTTTTTATTACATTTACAAAAAGAAAACACTTTCATGGTAAACTCGAGGGGAAAAACGGGTTGAGAATTCAAAACTTGGGAGCAAATATTCTCAGTGTCTGCCTAGTTTGCAAGCCCTTTCATCAGAATAAGAAAAGCAAACGTTAACTAGCTACACATCACAGTGCGGATAAAAGAACTGGACCTGTATTCATAACCATCTCAAAGTGGGAATACTGATCTTGTATTAAATCCCCATTTTATTTATTAAGCTTACATCTAGAAACAGATCCAAGATCAGCGCTCCGACCCCGAGCAGCTTCATGAATAGGGGCCTTGAAAATAGTAATGGCAGTGGAGCTGTTGAGCAGACCACATGGCTTTTAGCTGAACCTTCGCTAAAATCAGAGGGAGTCATTTGACTTGATTACATGTTTGGAGTTCCTCTTCACGGTTTGTTGGACAGAATTCAGTCCAGTGCGCACCACAGAAGAGTCATTATCTTAAGGCCAAAGGCTTGGAGCGAATGTCTCATGGTGGCATGCTCATCTATTACAGAGCTTGAAGTCACCCACAACAAAACGTCCAGCAACACATGACAGCATTCACTGAAATGAATTACTTGTAAGATCTCAGTGAAACAAAAAGACTTGTAATATTACTATTTCCATGTACAGGGACCCTTATTGGAACCACATTATGCATCACACTGCAATTAAGAACTTAATTTCCCTTTCTGTTAGACGTGGGCCACAGTTTCCAAAGTGTCATGGGGACGGGGGAAAACCAGACTGATGGTCTACTTGGAATTCAGCAGACCAGCATTTGTGTTTTAGTTCTCTCAGTATTCAGCCCTGTTTTCTCAGGCATCCTCTGTTTTCAAAAGGTTTAGAGACATTTGCTCGTCCAACATTTCTTCTGAAATCAGGGGTATTAATAGGGAGTTTGCCCCTCCTTCGCTTCAGTAACAGCCTCTGCTCTTCTGGGACGTCTCACACTAGATGCTGGAACGTTGCTGTGCAAACTTGATTGTTAGGCCACTAACCATTAGTAAGGTATCGATGTTAATTGGTTCTGGGTCATAAATGCCGCTCCAACTGGCCCCTATAGATTGGAGTCCCACTTCAGAGAGCTGGAGAGCTTTATACCGTTCATTCATCAAGTTTGGTGACCTTAGGCTCATATGTGGCTGTTCCGGCATGTCCTATTCTACTGGGCATGCGTTTCTGTGCAAATACACTGTATGGACAAATGTATTGGGACACATCTGGACTAGGCTCATTTCTTCCGGAGACCTGTTTCTACTCCAGCTGACTGTGCACAAATGCGAGCTCCATAAAGACATGATTGGTTGTGTTGGGTGTGGAAGAACTTGACTGGCCCATACAAAGTCCTGACCTCAACCCAATCCAACACCTTTGGCATGAACTGGAACAGAGATTGTGAGCCAGTGCCATAAATGCTCATAAATGAATGAGCACAATTCCCACAGAAACTCCAAAATCTCATAGAAAGCCTTCCTAGAAGAGTGGAAACTGCTATAGCTGCAGGGGGACCAACTCCATATTAAAGTCTATGTGTCTGAATGCAATGTCATTAAAGTCCCTGTTGATGAAATGGTCAGGTGTCCCAATACTTTTGTCCATACGGAGTAGGTGCACTTTAAAGTATCTGAACTCACTAATCAGAAGGGGTGTCAGAATACATTAGGACCTAGAAGGCTGGTCTCCTGGACAAGCATTAACACTAGTCCTGGACTACACTGCGAACAGAGATGTTCCTTTAAAAGAAAAATGTAGTCCAGGACTAGGCTTAATCTGTGCATAGGAAACAGACAAATAGTGTATTAAAGAAAGCTGGCAAAACTATTACAATGTATGTTTGGCACAACTTCCTCTATGGACTGGATATATATTGGCACCCTTCACCTTGTTACACCAAGTATGAGTCCAGCAGAAAATGAAAAAGAGATTCTTGTAGATCCATGCTGATGGTGACCAAACATCAACACCCAGAAAGAAACTATTCAGTCTAAAAGCCGGGCTAGAAAACGCTTATTGATCCACGTCGCTTAATGTTTCCTGGGCTCAACAAAAAGCAGTGACGGAGACATAGCTTACACCTAATGTTAGCATCATGCTAACACTATCAAAGAAAAGATCTTAGCCAACAGCTGGCTTTCCCCAAAGCTCTGAAACGCCAATCCACAGCCTCACGCTTCTTCAGAAGTCTTTGTCTTTTCAGAGTTAAACAGGAGCAACAGCATCGCCAGTGTGTCTGCAAGTCCAGTATCAGCTGGACTGACTTGCTTCTGTCTAATTCAGGCTCAGGCCGTTCATCTGTGTCCATGCTTTCAGAAGTCAGAGTCACACTATGGTTTCTTTGGATGGTCGTTTGGCCCGTGGCAGTCCAGGCAGAGACGGGTTGCCCAGTGACTCTCCATGTGATTTAGGGAGAAGAAGCACCACCCGCTGATTGGTCTGACGCCATTCATTATACAGACGGCAGTGATACCTGAGGGACACCTGTAGAAAGATACAGCAAGAATTGTTCAGGAGCATTGTAATATTATTTAATAATAATTATATCTATCTAAATATCTACATATCTCTCCCTCTCTCGTCACTCACAGTTGCGTTCATAATTTGTAAACCGACTCGTTCAGTTCGGCGTTCACAAAAAATAGGAACATGTTCAATGAACGCCGTTCATTGAACGCGTTCAGGCACAACACTGTATATATATATATATACGCACATCCACACTATATTATACTACTGAATATACAGTATATATGTAGACTGAATAATATAATTTACACTACTTAGTTCTCTCCTTTGTTTTAGTCTTTTCCTTATGTTCTGCACCAAAGCTATGAGGCTAATTTAGCTGAAAACATCACTCCAACATTCCAAAGTTTCCCAAGATATTAGCCTCATAGCCGGATACTTGGGTGAACCATTTCTTTTAACTGTTTGTTGTGAACTGCACTTTTGGTGTGATTTGCACTTCAGGGCCACCGTACATTTGTTTTAGATGAACATGCCATCATTCATACAGACAGTGCAGTGAGCATAATACAAAACTCTAAAGATCAAACCTGATAAAAACACAAGACATCTCAAATTTAAGGCTGTTTTACAAAGCCCATAAAATCAAACATAGCAAAACCTGACAAAACAAAAGTGAACACTGCAGTAAATATAAGCAGGAACAACAGATGGAGACGATAACTATAAAGTAAAATAAGAATTGGAATAAGGAGCTCCGATTTAATGACATTTTTACTGTTGTTTTGCTACACTATTTTAACATATCTATGCAATATATGATTATTTACATGGTAAGTTTCAGAAGGACTAACATTTATATTCATTTTACCATCTGTGTCAGCAGTTTTGGGTCTGCACAGACTTTTTTCTGTTTATGACAAATAATAATGGAAAAGCATACACACACGCATCATATTTTTTCAGCAAATTCAAATCAGAATAAAATACCATCTATTTTACTTGAAGAGCTGCAGTAATGGATTGAAGGTTTAAAATCTGGACTTTCTATAGGATTTTACCACTTATTTCATGAAGCTCAAAGTGAGACTTGTTGGAAATAGCAGTGGGAAAGCTGCAATAGACAGATCATAGAGACTTTGAGGGTGTACGTTCCAAACTTTGAGAGCAAACTACACTAAACACGCTGCCTCCCACTGAGGACAATCTGAAACGAGGCACATCCAGAAAAGCTCTGTGGAGACTCCCTGCCTAGAGGGGAGTGTACTGCAGCATGTCGTGTTTCATTCTATTCATGTGACATATGCTTTCATAAAAAAATGCATCTCAACAAACCTTTAAGGGACACTTTGCCTTAACAGCCACAACCAGCAATCAGTAAACATCAGTAAACAGCTGTACTGCAGTTTGTTTAGTTGCAGATCAATAAGCGCAAGTAAACAACATCTCATTTTCAGGGACATTTGGACTTGCTGGCTGCACGTCTGGGAATTTCTCTCAGAGGCTCCTGAACATCTGACTGCAGTTTAAATCCATTTGCACAACCGACACTTCAGTATTGCACGCTTTGGCTTTGTCTCTGCAGCAGCACAGTCGTCACATGCCAGGGTTATAATTAGATATTAAAAACCCTATACATTTCCCCTGCATTTCATATTTTCCCTTCAAGTAGATGTCAATGTATTAAAAGGACTTCATTTTGATTTGACAGTTTTTTAATTGATGTTTAAACGTTTCCTCCACATCTTAACTCGGCTACATTCTGCTATAAATGACGGGCAGATGGAAGTGTACTCATGGTTGTGACACCACAACCACAATGAATTAAAACATGATGTTTCAAGACAATGTTTAAAGTAAAATAAAGTGAAGGTAAAGTGGTCCTGACTTGTGAACACACCACACTGTTTAACCCAGTGTTTCCCAAACTGGGGGGCGCAGAGGTATTGCAAAGGAGCACACAAATGGGATAACCTGTGTAGTTTGAATTGTGGGGGTGGTTCTTATCTAGAAAAGGGGGGCCCTGCAGACGAAGTTTGGGAACCACTGGTTTAACCCATTCACCAAGTGAAGCAGTGGGCAGACAGGAACACAGCGCTTGGGGAGCGGAGTGGGGGAGGGTATTTTGCTCAAGGGTACCTCAGTGGTGCCACTGGCAGTCCTGGGATTTGAACCCATGACCTTCCGATCTCAGAGGCAACTCTCAAACTAGCAGGCCCCCAACTGCACTAAGACATAGTTTACTACATTTCAGTTTTTCATGAAGTGGTCTGGGGGTTGGGGATCATAAGGTCATGGGTTCAAATCCCAGGACTGCCACTTAGCTACACCACACACTGCTCCCGGGTGCTGCATCGCTGGCTGCCCGCTGCTTCACTTGGTGAATGGGTTAAACACAGAGGAAGAATTTCACACTGTTCACACTGTGTGCTGCGTTCACATGTGACAAACTGCTGCTTAACACACTTACACTTAATGACAACAGGACCAAAGTTATCATCTTATCCTGTGTTTTCCAGCCTTAGTCTTTAACTGATTATTCACAAAACATGCTGTGAGCTGGGCTACAAGATGGGTGTTACTAACCAGGGTCCAGAAGAGGTAAATGGTGAAGAGTGCTACAGTGAGAGCGATCAGGCCCACGGCTTCCAGTCTGCTGGAGAAGTGAAGGTGGTCCACGGCCCCCCGCAGACACAGCCAGCCTGAGATGGTGGCCAATGGCGTGATGAGCAGGAAACACACCATGTCTCCAAACAACGTCCGCTTCTCCTGACGCAGCCCAGGGTTACGCAACCACTAGAGAAGAACACAGTGGTCGGTGATTAAAAAAACTGTAATTTCAGAAATACATACAAATAAAAAAACACATTTCAGAAATACATTTTTAAAAAAAGCATTTCAGAAATCCATAACTAATTCTTTATGTAGTTGATTCGTTTAGTCTGTTTACACACTGGATTGTTCATGGTACTACTTTACAATAAGACTATCCTAATAAAGGGTATATGAATGATGTATAACCACATTGTTCATTAGGTATTAGACAGTTCATAAAGCATTAATAAGCAGTTATAAACATTTCAGTTATAACATTAATGCAGCCTCACTATTTAGCAAGATCTGGTGTTTTAATGGTAGTAGCAAGTTAACAGATACCTGATGAAGTTATATTGAGCATGACAACTGTTATAACTGTTCATAATTGCTTATTAATGATGTATAAACGGTTACCAATCTGATTATTAATCAGTTATAAACCCTTTATAAGGGTAGTCTTATTGTGTAACCTTGCTAATTTAAACTGTTTATTCTCTTGACTTTGTGCATTTCTTGTGAAGCACTCTGTGTTCTTGCAGAAGGTGCTTCATAAATACGGGGGATTATTTTTATCATCCCACTAAAGAAATAAGCAAGTACCAACATGTCACTTCCTTTACCAAGAATAGTGTTGGACATTAGTGCTGGACATCTGTAAGGTTAAAGACACCAATTGAGGGATTATTTGTTAAGAGCAGAACTAACATTGATAGGTTTGCTCTGTATTTGTGGAGAGTTTAGTAATCAACAGATACTTCTTCACGGTTGACGTTCTATAAGCCTAATTAGTTTCCAGGCTGCGCATAAAGAGGAAGCAACAGACATTATGCTGTCAACACCATTTGAAGGTGATGTATGGGGATGCAGGGTGTAATTTCATTATCGGGTGCCGCTTACTCTAAGATGGAGCCAGTCTGGTCTTGGCCTGGATCACATTATCGTAAATTAGCATATTAGTTTCTTCGGGAGCCAGCGCCACAACAGCTTAAGAGGAGTAGCCTCTTAACACACACTAACGCTGAGATATATCCACCAACAAGTGGTGCAGTGCTTCACAAACCTCTTTTCAGGAAAGGTCAGTTTTTTCCCCATTACATATTTTATCTACTCAGTCTTTCATTAAAGTAAACCAGGTGCTGCTGATGGACCCGAACAAATCTATGCAATCTCTAGACTACACCAAGGATCAAACATGTGTTCTTCTAACTGTATTCAAGTTCTTGCAACCACATTTCCAAAAAAAAAAGTGGCATACTGTGTAAACAAGAGCAAACAAGAACTTTTTAGGAACCAGGGTTATAATAACTTATAAATACATTTTTCCATTTTACTATTTTAATGTCTATACTACTTCTGTCTATGCAATGTTTCTGTTATGTAGTGTCTTTACAGGCAAACACACTTTTACTTCAGAGATTCATTGTTTAAAATACATTTCCATAGCTTATAGACTAAAAAGCAGAAAAACACAAGCCCCGCCCACTTCCCCACCCACTTTACTCTGATAGGATGCACCAGATGTCCACTGTTGATAACTGACAGTGGTTCCATGAGTGACACTAAATGAGACCCTCAAAAAAGACTGAGGTGTATATTAGAGATAAATGTTAATATACCAATTTTACTGTTTTTTCTGTATTAAAATCATCACATCTTCAGTAATAACTAATTCCGCATCGTCTTCCATGCAGTCGTGACTCTTAAGAGGTTGGCATGCGGGTTAATTGTAAAATAGGTTTTAGTCGTACACAGAAAGACTCTCGGTGGGTGAAAAATGGTTGGGTACTTGAAAAGATGTAAGTGTAAGTGTGGAGCCTGATGTTGCCAGTTCAGAAATGAGCATTTCTGCAGAGCATTGCTGTGGGTCTTGCTCCGTCACTGGGGGTGTAATTAGCACCATGCGAACATGCAGGGATGAGTAAGTGGATGGTGAATAAACAGGCCGAGCTGTACTGCAATTATGCTGCAACATACACACACACACAGGCACACACAGCAAGCTAGCCTGAGCTATCAGCATGGGGCTTTCATCCGGCTGCCGGTCTTCTCACCCCACATAAACGAAAATGGGAATCTAATGAGTGCATTATATGCTCAGATTAGGAGGGCCAGCCGTTTTTTTATCTCTGTGTTTAAATCCTTATCACTGGGATGTTAATCAGGATGTTTAGGCTACTCGTCTCCCGGGGAATCTGTCTGAAGCAGCTTCAATCATTTACAGACTTCAGGAAGGAAATCATGCTGCACTACTGCTACAGGAGCACCATCAGATCAGAAGAGATCACGTTTAAGGGGCAAATCTATTCAGAAGTTTTTCATGACTTCTTCGCTGATGCACTGCAGTTGGTGTTTTTCATTAGCGTTTTTGCCCTCAGCTCTCTGCTCACATAGCCATCACATTCCATCTGTGCACGACAGAGCCTCCAAAGCGCGCACACACACACACACACACACACACACACACACACACACACACAAACACTGTTTTCTTTTATGCCTCTCCAACTCACACACAGACACACACACTTCCACAGTCAGACCCTAATGGTGAAATTCACTGAGGGACAAAAACATATTTAACTGTCCTATGCAGTTATAAGTTATAAATAATTGGATATAGATTTAGTGATACTTAAATAACATGAATTCATCATCATCCCACATCATGTTACAAACTTAGCAAGCAATTAGTTAAGTAGCTCATGTTTTTCATCTGTTATTGTCAAAAAAACGTGTTATGCTGATGGTAGAGGATAAAAACACAGACAAACAAGTGGAAACCCCTAAAACTTGTTGTTTTATGGCAAGTATAGAGTAGTCCTTTTATTCATACGCAGTTGTTTACAGTATGTAAGTGTTGAAAGTAGCTATAATATAGCTTAAATGTTTTTATCGTGCGTTAATTCATAACATCTTCCGAGTTAGTGGTCCTCAGTTAATTTACGATTGATTGATTGTCATAAAATATTGAAGTAGTCACTTCTTGTTTTCAGTTTTCCTTATGCAGAAATTTGATAGCATCACTAAAAGTTTAAAGTTAAAAAGTTGAAAGTAATTACACTGAGTGAGGGGAATAAACAGTATCTGTTTAATCAACTGAAAGTATTTGCCTGTCTTGATCATCTATATTATGAAATGCATATATTTATAAATCTGCAGCTAATTTCAAACAAACTTCGGTCCTGTGATTTTATACAGAAATAACCCTCTATTGGATAAAAAAATAGAAATTATTAGGGTACATCGCACTGAGCAACACTTAAGTCTTTATAGGAAAGTATAGAGCAGCAGAATCCCTCTCTATCTTCAAAAACCTCCTGAAGATGCATCTCCTCTCCTGATGCTCCTCTATCATCGTATATCATCATAGTATTTAGAACGCTCCTCTGGTTCTCACACTGTCCTGAAACTTGAATGTTTCCTCATATTGTAAGTCACTGTGGACAAAAGTGTCTGCAAAATGAATGTAATGTCATGTAATATAATGTAATGAACGTCTCTATTCAGCCTCAGACAGTTTCCAAACATTCAAGACAGTTAAACCTGAAACCAAAAGTAATGAATCATATTAATAATGAATTACTGCCAATAACCGTTGCCTCTATAAATCGTTTACTTTTATGTACAGTGCCAGGAGTGGGCTTTACAAATTAATGAAATACTAGTGTTATTATATTAATGCTATATTATATTAATATACATTTTATCAAAGACATAATGAATTGATAAACATTTATAGTGCTTAGTTCATCTAATAGGTCCTTCATTAAATTAAATGACTAACAGAACCGAACAAGTAAATGCAGTGTCCAGGGAACCAAGCCTGTGTTCTAATTGTAGTCTTCTAACCAGAATATTAACTTTTTACTTTTGATTGCCTTACTCTATTGTATTCCGTTTTGGAAAATCTGACAATAATCTTTCCTCTCTTTTTTCTCTCTCCATCCCCTTCTCTTTCTGTTTCCGGCTACACTCTTTGTGTTTCGAGCTGGTAACCACAAGCCTCACAAGGCCGTGTTTTCTCACGAAGCGAGAGCGCGGCTGTAGTCACTGTACCTCCAGTAAAGGCCGTGCTTTGCGCTGAACGCTGAACTGGAAGTGGCAGAGCTCACAGAAGCTGGTGCTGGAGGCCGACAGCCAGTGCTCCAGGCAGCTGCGGTGGATGGTGCCCAGGGTCCCCGCACACTCACACGGGGACAGCAGCTCCTCCTGCCCGCCTCCGTCGTGACAGATCCTGCACATGGGCCGCTCCACTAATGGACTGGAGGGAAAGAGAGAGAGAAGGAAGACGCTTTGAAACAGCAGAGATTCATAATGTGAATATAACGCAGAAAAAAATCCTAGAAGTGCGAGCCTGCTGCAAGCATGTTATGACTGCGCTGTATTTTAGTGCTTTATTTATTTCATATATTTTCATATATTTTCAGACATTTTTTTTTCCTACAGATTTTTTTTAATTGGATTTAGTTGGAGTTTAGCTGGTGGTCTGGTTGTAGGGAATTGCCCCTGTGGTCAGAAAGTCATAGGCTTGAATCCCAGGGATGCTAGCAAGGTCCCGTGACCACACACTGCTCCCCGCGCACCCCTGTTGGTGGCAGCCCCCTGCTTCACCTGGTGAATGGGTTAAATGCAGAGGAAGAATTTCATACTGTGTGCTGTGCTGTGTTCACATGTGACTATAGTAGGATACTTTAATTTCCTTTCCTTTGCTGTCCTCCGGGATCAGTAAAGTCTTCTGATTCTGATAAATAAATCTATTAAAGATAAAATGCTTCCTGTTTTAGGCACACGCTTTGAATGATACTAACTGGTAATTGCTCTGTAGCTCCAGTGCAAAACTAACAAAGCAGAAAGACCAAAGTCTTGGTAAGGGGAAGCTCCAGAACTTATAAGGTCGTGGTGACTAGCTCTGTGTGGTTGGTGTTACATGAGGGTACAACTGCCCCCCACCCCCCAACTGCCCCCCAGTAGGGTCTTTACCCCTCAAGCCTGGGCCTGGACCCCACACTATAGCATTAAGAATCTATGGGCATGACTCCTAGTGCTACATTCACCCTACATCTGTAACATGATTGTTTGAAAGACCTTTTGTTCAGTATTTTTCTCATATTCTATAATCTGGAAAAAATAAACAGTGTCTATTGTCTTCTTGTTCAAATGAAACCCATGAAATGACCCACAGTTGTTATTGCTTTGGGTGTATCATACAAAAGAATAACACAGTCAGTACAAAGGTGATTTGTGTTTTCATTTACTATATGCATGCTGAGCTCCGATTAATCACTGCCCTATATGACATTAATCTTCTTAGATTAGGTTGAGTTGCTGCGCTCAGTGTTTTGATAAACAGTGAGCGTTGAGAAATGCCTCTGAAATGTCATAAACAACAGGACTGTCGGATGAACAACAGGGACAGTTATCCTGCACCAAAACAATCGCTCAGGACCAAAAAAATGATGAAAAAGAAACACACACTGCAGTACCAGACAAGATAATCCTCCTGGACTGAAACGATAAATGGGTGATTCACAAATCCCTCAGTATTAGGCATCAAAGGAATGATGATGTCGGCTATAAAATAAAACAGAAAAACTATTATGCCCAACAACAGGACGGTTCCAAACTGTTTGTTGTGTGAATTTTATCTTAGAAAGGACAGAGACATTTCATAGGTTTAACAATGATTTAACAATGAACAAAGTAAAAAAAACTGGTAGGATATTTAATGTATCACCATGTTTCTGGAGTTAACATTAAATGCTGGCTTAATCTCTTGTTTATATGTTGACATTTGTACCATGTAGGTAAAAGGAACTGGGTCTTCATGGGTTAAAACCCCTTAAATGACAAAGATCTGCTTCTGTTATGAAGTTCTTTAACTTAAGAGCTCTCTGCAGACAGATGGTGGTCCATGATTACTGAAAACTAAGCCTTAGGGTGTAATAATACTGGAGTTCAAGGAGATGATGAAGGTTAAACAAATGAATAGAAAGTTAATGGAGGTTTTACTACCATTAACGTTCTATTGATGAAGGTCAAAGAAATGGATAAAAAGTTAATGGAGGTTTTCCCACCAAAACAACTGGCTTGAATTTACTGACCCTTCAAAGCCTACAACTTTAATTCAAGGGTATCAAAATCCACTACAGAATTGATTCATGGTGTTAGTAAACAAGTTTCATTACGTGTTCTATTACTCGTTTCATAATAGTGTTCTAAATTGAACGAATTACTGTTACTTTAATTTAAAGGTCCCTATGTCAGTTTAAAGTTGTTTACTTCCTAAACCACCGTATGTTATCTTGCCAATCATGACATGAGCTGTTTATACTTGTGTCGGTAGTCTTCGAAAAAAAAAGGTTATCATAAAATCTGAAGGTGAGGATACAGGTGAATAGCTCAGTTTCATGTATAAAATTAGAGCTTGCGAACGTGAAATCTGAACTACAAAAATTGAAATACTCTTCCTCTTTTGGGGGGATTTTGTTGATCTAGTCCTGCAGAAAGTCATTACTCTAGTGAGACGCTGTCTCCCTGTTTTGCCTCCCTTCTCACCACAACTGAACTGCAAATGAAGCTTTATTGCAGGAATTTCGCCAATTGAAAAAAATGAAGTCTATCAATCAATCCAGTGACTGCTTTATTTACTGCTTGCGCTCTGACTTATAATTACAAAGTTGGAAAACGACAAACATCTCGACCCTGCCCACAGGGTGTGTCTGCTGACACAAAGTCAATTTTCTGGGCTGGAGGAACGTCCGAGCTTCGCTGGAAATGAGCCGCCGGCTCTCTCTCTCTCTGCACGAGTGCAGCTGTGGCAGCTGTCGCCCAGCTAAAGCGCTCTTTTGTGAGGAGCAGCCTGGCGGGGGTTGGTGGGGGGCTGGGGTGCTCAGGCCTGGTCTTTGACACACAGAACAACCTCAAAGCTGTCATGCACGCGCTAATCAAAGCGCTAAATTTAGCGCTCACACTGGGGCTCCCTCAGCAGAGCTCAGTAGTTGGGCTTCCATGGTCACATATCTCACAGCTTTGAATGCTCAAACTGCCAAAGTCTAACTGGAGCTCAAACTGGAGCTCGACTGATAATAAAACAGACTGTTTTATGAGTATATATATATATTTTTTTTTCAAAACTGTGGTGACATCTGGTGAACTTGGTCAGCTATTATCAATGAGAATCATTCAGTTGGACTGCACTGAATTTACCATCAGGGATCACAAAAAGGCCATCAATTTATCCATCCATCCGTTCATCACTTGTACAGTTATGAAACCAAAACCAGATCTTCAGAGTCATTCCATAAAAGCTTTTGCTGCATTTTCCAAAGAAACACCTTTAAAGAAACTCATAAAAGGTACATTTCCATACCAATTAGATGTCTTCAATTATAATTGTAAATCCAAGCCACGAAACATTTAGGGACCTTTAATGGATGGTAATAGTGAAATAAACATTTTCTTGGATTTCGTCTTACTGAGGAATAGTTGTGGGGTTTTTGTCCCACCACTTTTATGTCAGAAACCTCAGACTAAATTGCATTGCCAATGGTATTTCATTAAAGGTTATTTTGGCTACGCTTAGGTTTACTATGAGTCTGGAAAACTGACCATACTCTGATATCCTCAAAACAACACATTTTCACAGCAGGAGAAGACATGCACTGTATAGAGAAGTGTTATCATTTTCATAACTGTTTATGTTTTAGTCCATACCTCTGTTTGGTAAAGGCTACATTGTTTGGAAACGGTCCATCCTTTTGCTTGCAGTACTGTGGCTCCTCGTTCGCTGGACTGGTGTCCATGGCTTTTCCCGGGAGGGCGGGGTCAGAGCAGTCCAGGCTCCCCCCTGGAGCGGACTCCTGTCCATTAGATCTCCTCAAAAGCGCAGCATCAGAGTGATCCGTCAACACTTCAGGTAACTGGTTGCAGCAACTGGTTGTCATGGCAGCAGACAGATGATGCCAAGTGGGCCTATAGGGCATTTCCCATCTGGACCAAAGGGGAGACATGGGACATGATTCACAGAAAGTGCATGGCTTTGAATAGTGGCTTTCTGTTGCAGCAGACTGACGTGTTATACACAGCATTAAAACAGAGACTGTTATTCTGGCTTTGTAATGATTCAGACATTCAGTTTGCACAATACGTTTCCATTACTTCTGTAATTCTTGTTATGATTTCCTCATTTTGATCCACCTGACCCAACGGGAGCTTGTTAGTTATATCGTGTGTTAAACGCAGAGAAGATGTAAAACCAAGAAATGTGAATAGTGTAGTATATGCCCTTAGGACTTCTTAGAACGGATTGAACATCCCAATCTGTGGGTGGTGCTTTTCTATAGAGATTATAGAACCTGTGTGTGCATTTGAATACACCATGACAGCAATGGGTGTGCCTCAAAGAAGCTGAGTTCACTAATTAGAAGGTGTATCTAATACTGGAGAGATAGTCTAGGTTTGCCTTTATGGAGAAGTAGGGGTACTAATCTTGTGAGTGGATATTTCATTTACAGTTTGTTTATGTTTTTTTCCGTTTCTGCCATTTCATCGGGCTGTTCTCATGGGTGTGTGGGTTTCAGAGTTCCTAATAGCTTTGTAGTGAGGGTGCTTCAGCCCATCTCTTGGTTGCAGTAGCAATGGTCACAGAGGGAGATATGAGAAATGCATGGACTTGGCACCTGATGACAGTTTTTAAAATAGCAGCTCAGTTTTGCCACTGCTGGAATCAATATTCAACCACTGGGATCAACCAAAAGAGCCACTAAAATCAATCTGACAGCAGTATTACATAAGATTTACCGTTCCTGTTCAGCACAGCACCGATCCAATACTGAGATTATCAGCAGAAATTGCATCAGATACAGGAGGGGAAAAATGAATTAATGATCTAATCCTGTGAATGTAGTCTGAAGTACAACATACTCTCACTATGTGATGTCAATTATGTTAGTAATCTATAGCCCCTTTCACATACACAGCAACCCTGAAATTTCCTAGACGTTACATGGAGGTGCAGTATCTGTGAACACAAATCTCAGTCAGACTGAACGTTAAACTGACTTCACCCTTCCAGCCCCAAGTACAAAGTCTGTGTAAGAATAGAGCAGAGCTTTTTCCAAGGAATTCATAGTGAGCGAGTGGAAGTGTTGGTGACATTATCATATGACTGGCACAAAACCAGGAAAACAAACATCCAAGGATAAGGAAGGGTTATTTAAACAAAGATGGCAACAAAAATGTCTAACTGCAGAGATTGAGACATTTCTGAAGGGCCGACGCTGTAATTGTCAGACAGTGGAGTGTTTGAGTACGATATCTGCTTGTAAATGCACATCTTCAGTTAGAAATAACTCAATCACGCCTCGTTTTTTTTTTTTAATCAATATTGGTATATTGCTCATTATCAGCCAGTGTGGTTTCAATATCAGTACTGTAAAAGAAAAAAGTGGTATCAAATCATCACTAATTCCTGTGTATCCTCATCAGGGTTCAGGGTGAGAGCTGAACAGCACTCAGAAACCACTGCATTTTTTTACACCCAGTATGCAGTTCAGCAACAGGTCGTCAAGAACGACACAAATGAATTGGGGATCACAATGTTTCCATTATGGTCAGTCCACTGACAGTGTCTCCATTGTGTCCACACTTGTTCATAGAGGGCAAAAGACGTCTCCTTTAACTTCCCAAGGCAGTGCGAGAGAATGAGGTCAGCAGCGAGTCAGTAAGCTCCATTGTGGTGAGTTCACAGTGCACTACAGAGGATCAAAACTAACCCAGTGCTTTGCACCGATTCTTCCCATCAAGCACCCAGACGATGCGGCACAAAGCCAGCTTTCAGCTCCGCGAATAATAGGGGCGGATGACACCAAGTCTTTTTCTTTTCGAGTAATACAAAGACTAATATCACGATACCAGTACTGGTTCATTCACACAAACGGTTAATGGTTGTGGTTACTACTGTGGATGATAATGTGAAAGAAGGTCTTCACATTAGGATTGATTAAGGTGTCCAGTCTAAGCTTACATGTGCCTGTTCATCAGACTACTTCTGATGAGTAGTACAGGAAGGAAGATCATCTGATGATGGAACACCAACATGCCAAGACAAGGTCTCTTTGGATAATTGCAGCGCCGGTTGTACAATACCCAAGGCCGAGGGTTGAGAGCGGGTAAAAATAACATAACCAGAGCTGGGGGAAGCAGGAGTGTCACAAGGACAGGAAAGAGCCGTCACTCAGCAGTGCATGACTGTACACACAGCAGGTGGGGCCTTCCTGACAGGCTCTGTACAATGAAACATGCTCCACAGCAACTCAAACACACTGCAGGGGCGGAGACAAAAAACATGAAGTTTCACTTCTGGATCTCGTATTGTACTGAATGAGAATACAGCGAGTTGTTTATCTGTTGGCTGCAGCTGTCAGGGGCCGGCGAAACGTGCTTCCTCTATCCCACCCGGCATTATTGCTGATAGGGCCGATAGGGTATACACTGTCTAAACAAATTGATTGGAAGAATTGGGGAATTGTTAAAGCTGGACAGCCTGCTCAGTTTACATTGTACACAGACATGAAGGTCACAATACTTACACTACACCTTCTACCCATCATGTTCTTCAATCTACCTGTTTGCACATGGCTGACGCAATCAGATCTTGCCCTTGCTTTTTATTTTTGAATAAAATAGGTTGTAATCGTCCTGTAAAAATGAGGGATAAAGAGGGACTGGAAAATAGTTACATAGAAATGAATTCGGACTATGTTTAATGCAGAAAACCACACAAACACTAAAAATGGATGAAAAATGTACAATGTGACTTTCAAGTCTTATCTAGTCAAGCATTTATAAATTCAAAGGTATCTAAATGAACAAAGAGGTCAGATTCACTAATATGCTGAGATGCAGCTGCTCTTGACTAACTAGCAGAACAATAAAAAGCATAGCTGTGCCTGCAGTTACGCACACATTAGTGCAAAGTCAAAGACTCTTCAGAACATCACAAGCATCACAAAGAAGGAGTTAAAGATGGGCATCAGTGTACACCAGCTGAAATGTAGTTAAGTAATCTGTATACTTAGCTGAAAGGGAAATTCAACTGATTTTTTCAAACTTTACAACTGTGTGTTTGAAAAAAAGCAAAGTCATTCTGACAGAGAAACTTAGAGTCGGAAACCTTCACAGTGGTGTGAATAGGAAGCTTGGCACTTCCCATTTTTTATACGAAATATTTCTTCCAATTTTTATTTAATTCATGAACAGGCTCCTCAGTGGCACAACTGTCTAAGCACTGTCCTTATAATGGACATGACTAGTGGTGGAAAACTATGAAAAAATGAAAACGAAATTTAAAAAATCTGTTAGTGGTGGAGAGGTATTGCAAGGCTAAAATGTACCCAAACGTGTCTATACACAAATACAACTGAAACTTATTTTTATCTACCACTAATTTATTATTATCAACATTACATATAAAGACATGTTGATTTGGTTAAAAAAGTAAAATGGATGTAAAATGTCATGACTCTTGGTTCTCATAACCTCCACTGTAAAGAAAATGAACCATTTTACCTGTGAATGGCTTTGTAAAGAATCGTTTAACTGTGTGGAAATCTAGCTAAACCCGTGTAAATCCCCTAAAAAGTACATTTAGTGTTTCAGTTTCCAAATACAAAACCACTGATGACTCGACCTGCTGAACTGGATACCGCCCAGGTGCCGTCACCAACACGACTGAACGGAACCAAACCCAAAACAGAACTGTTTTGATAGTAATTACTGAAAAATAAATCTAATAACTATTAACGGAACGTTAATCCTAGGCTTTTTGCAATTTGCAGTTTCTTGTCATTACAAATTACTGACAATTCTGCTTTTAAAGAAGTTGAAAAACAGCTTAAAACAAGTGTGGAGTGTCGAGAGTTAGCTTTAAGTCCTGAAGTGATGGCGTGAAGAGAAAGAAACAGTGATGTGAGCGTCAGGTGTGTTTACTCAGTCTCATGTAGACATAATCACACGGACAGCAGCCACATTTCTGTAAAGCTGCAGATTTAGTGCAAATGTGCTGGGAGATGAGTGACAGAATGAGTTTCTGTTTTTGACTGGAGAAAAAAGCTAAAAAAGAGCATGAGAGAGAGAGAGAGAGAGAAAAAGAGAGAGAGAGAGAGAGAGAGTAAGAATGTGAGAGAGAAAGAGAGAGAGAGGAAGAAAAGATCAAGAGAAAAAGAGTGACAGAGTGGAAGACTGTCTGCCTCAGATAAGATGCTTAGCCTGCTATGATAAACAGGGAGGGAGTTCTGCTGAAGCTCCATGCCCTTTAACTATTCCGTCACACACACACACACACACACACACACACATGGAGCTCCACTTTCACACCCACACACGTAAAAGCTGACAGTGCAAAATAAGGGTCCTGCAGCACTGTGGAGAGATTTGACCCTCTCCAATCAAACCCATTTATTGCATAATCCAGGCTGCGCTAATTGTCGGAGTCTGCTGAGAGTCCACACTCATTAGAGCGTCCACACCAATGGGCAGCAGAAATGTACAAATAGCTGAAACAGGCACACAGCTTGAACAAAACACAACTCCGTTTCTATTCATCACATCCAAGAACTGCAGAAAGGCATTTGGGGAAAAAGCATGTCTTATAAATACATGCTACAATAAATAAATATCATAAATACATATTATAATTCAAATGAATAGTTTAACCATGTTAATGCACAAGTTCTATCACTTGTTATTTATTTACTTATTTATGTTTTTGTTACAGTTATTTATTACGAGTTTGACACATTAAGAGCAAAATGAAGCAGTAAATATTAAATGTGCCTTTTTTCTACAGGTGACAGAGGTCACATGTCCCCTTCAATACGCCCCCTCTTCAAGTAATTCACTCTCAACACATCCAGACTTTCCTTTTTTTACACTGGACCACATAAAAAGATCATTTTATGTATATTCATTAAAACATTAACAAAACAGCACAAAGGATGGAGACCTATAAACATGCCTTTTTCTATTAAAAACTAAACTGTCCCGGTTTGTTACTCAGAAGGGAAGGGAAATATTAAGCCACTGTGGTTTAAATCATAAGGTGCCCTAATATTAGAGCTGTCACCATTCTCTGTGAGAAACATCTTGTCTAACTTTAGCTATCAGGGTGTATTTAGCCACAAAGGTCTGTCACATTAAACCACTGGTGATTCATGGTGGCAGTAAAACAATATACAATATTAAGACACTAAGGCACCATTTACACCTGGTCACTTTATGCATTTTGAGCATCAGACACATAAAAATGTAGGTGCAAAAACACCCAAGACGCCTTTAAAACAGATATACATCTGAGCGCTCAAACCACTTCAGGAGGTAGGTGAAGATTCATTTAAACCTCATGCTTTAAGAGTGTAAATACATCTGAGAACCAAAACCCCTCCTACAGCTGTTATGGCGAATCCCCCTGTAACACTGTTTACACAAGAGACCGCCCTTTGATACTCACTTCAGCACTGCTGCTCTTTCAGGTTCATTTATTTATTCCCTGGCCCACTTTGAAAGAACCAGTTGGCTCAGATAAAGCTCCAGTTTAGTTCAACTTTACCTTGCATTGTTGCTTTTCACTGTCTCACTACAATATACTGTGTTTTGATAAACATGGTTCAGGGCGGCGATGATGCAGGAGGATCATTATTCTTAATGGCGTCTTCTTGGAAATACTGACTGTGTTGTGGAAAATTGTGCTTTCCTTTAAACAGAACTGAAAAAGGAGAAGCAGGTGATTGGTTGTTGGTCGCCACATGGATTTCAGTCTGACTGACCAGAGAGACGCAGTTGACTACCACGTGACAATGCATGTGGCTAAAATCCGATCAGGATTCAATCCAGATACCAGGCCCATGAAAAGTTCAGATGTAAACGAGGTCTGAGTGGGACGGCACTGAGCTGCCAGTTTATTATTATTAATTAATCATTATTATTATTGATCTGATACACCAACTAACTTCATGCTAGGCGAAATCCTGTGACGTCACTATACTGACCTGCTATACAAATCTGTACAGAGAGTGACTGTTTTCAACCTCAGCTTTAACATTCACAGTTCTCCCTGTGAGAAGTGGGTCTTGTGAGAATTTCAGGTCAGGTTTTGACGGTGTGAACTATTTTTTGTTACGTCCTGCTTGACTTCTGCTGGAATGCGTTGCAATACTGGATTAGAACTGAGGCCATGTATCAGTTTTGAAGTCACAGTCACAAAGACAGAACTGTAAAAGGTAAAGAGAAAATAGTCATATTAAGATAATTAGTGACTCTTTTGATTCATAAACTCACAAATGTTTGATGAGAAAGGAAAGCTTTAAACATGACAAACATGTGTCTGTCGAAACTGAAGAAGCTGCAACTCCAATGTAAAAAAACTGCATATAATTTAAGTCCGGTCGGTAATTTACCGCAGTAGCTGTGGTACAAAGAGTGTGAGAGTGTGTGTGTGATAGCGTGTGAGGGGGTGTAAAGCTGTTGGGATGCCAGGGCCACATGCTTGTCACAGCTGTGAACTCCAGAGGGCCAACTGGCCAGCCGAAGCTCATCTAGCTCAAGCTTCTCTCTTTTCATCTGCTCAATGAGTGTCTGCCTGTGGGCAGCGTGGCACGGCTCATAAAAGCTGGGGACCAAAGGAAAAGCCACCAACCTAAAAAACATCTGAGAGATAACTGCGTGATCAGGAGAACCTCAGCGTAGGGTGGGGGTGGGCAATATTGCAGTATGAGGTCTTTATAGTGATGAAATCTTGTCACGATGTTATTTTGAGTAAAGCATGCACTGTTAAAAAGAAAGCTGCCATAAACATGGCATTGAAAAGACACTTTAGTTAACGAGATTGTCTCAGACACTTCATATCATTTAAAGATTCTATACCATTTCCTCCTAGAGCCATAATCAAATGTAGGGACTGTTATTTTTCATAATATGGATACGGTCAGTATTATAAACATTTTTTGCTCCCCCATCACTCAGGATGGTGCAAGCCAACACACCTGTCTGTAAGAAAATGGAAGAGAATAGGCTGTTAGGTCAAAGTGTGTATGTGTAAAGTGACCACTCTGTCATACGTGAACACACCACAGCACACAGTGTGAACAGTGTGAAACTCTTCCTCTGTATTTAACCCATTCACCAAGTGAAGCAGCAGGCAGTCAGGAAGACAGCGCCCAGGGAGCAGTGTGTGGGGACGGTACCTTACTCAGGAGTACCTCAGTGGTGCCACTAGCAGTCCTGGGATACGAACCCATGACTTCCAGATCGCAGAGCGAACACCCCAACCACTAGGCCACCAGCTGCGCCCCTGCAAGTGTGTTGAGCCGTGTAATGCTGATGTGTTTACACCAGCTTGAAAAGATGTGGTAGAGCTTCCCACGTCTCAGAGGAAGCACACGCCTAACCTGCCATCGTTTCAAACACGTTTCACTGAGCTTGATTAGCTACTGATTATTTAACTTACTTTACTTATCTCGGTCCAACTTATCTTACTAGAGTGTATCGGAAAGAGGTTACTGCAATGATCAGTCGGTTTAGAACCACACTCAGTAAAGAATGTGGTAACTCCTTCTTACAGCCATGCAACTAACCAAGACATAAAATATAATTTCAAAACAAACATGCAAGAGGAAGCAGCAAAATGTAACCCTAAAATAGAATGTTAACTAAAAACTCAAAATGTATGGACAATATACCCTATTGATATTTGTGCCACATTACCCACCATTTGCTATATAAGCCATATAAGTGCTATATAAGTGTTATAAGCCAGCAGAAAGTTTATTCCTTTAATAGTAAGCTTACATTCTCTTCTTGTGATGGCACAGGGGATACATAAAGGCAAGTCAAGCAGAAACCGATAAAACTGTGTTTTGTATACTGCTATTCTGATGCTCAGATAAGAAAAGTGCCCCCTGTAAAAGCACCCCCTGAGCCTTAAGTGGCCAATTAGTGCAAGCAATCGTGCAATCAAGGCTGAGATGACTTGTTTTTGTCCCCTATACTCTGTGGCTTTTAAGATAAAGCAGCAGGGCAGGAGAGACTGGATTTTCTCAAAGCAGTCACTTCTGTTTAGCCATTATCTGATGATGTCTGTCTCTATATTTAGAAGTGAACAAGATCACACACAATTACAATGTCAGCTTGTATAAACTTGTAGATCTAAAAAAGAACTGCACTGCCGTTCAGCTAAACGAATCCTCACAGGCAGCGTATCAATAACGTTTACATGAGGACGCGCCATATGGTGAGAATATAATACTGTAGTACTAAACGATATATTCATATTACACAATGCTATCGATTGTATGCAAAGGTTTGGCTAAATTACATATGTTGTCATTTTTTAAGTCAAAAGAGGCTGACACAACCTCTATAGCAACTACTACAAACCAATTCTGCAAGTATTAATGTAGTTTTTTTACATTTGTTTATGAATATATAGAAAATTAATAGTAATGTTGGCATGTGCAAAGGTTTCGATTGGCTGGTCCAGTATTAGCATTAGGATCATTATCATTATCATTTGTCTTTAGTTAATGGCAATTCCAGAGCATGGCACATTCTTTGATGTTTCAAACCGACCACTCACCACTCTATGGAGCTGGCAGAGGATCTGAAAATAAAGCCGACCGATGTCTACAAAGCTAGAAAATGCTATTTAAAGATACTGAAGCATTTCAACTTCCACTGTCTGCAGTGGCATTGAGAAACAGCAGTTAAGGTACAGTGGAAGTCAGGGCCGGATGAGGAAAACCAAGAAGACGCTCAGACAGAACTGCTCATGACAACAGACTTTTCCATTATGTAGACTCTTAACTTTCCAAAATCATTGAATAAGATATGGTTGAATAAGATTTCTGCCATTGTTCTGCAAAGCTTGTCCAACCTGTGCAACAGTAGCTAGTTGGTAGTGCACATGTGGGTGGGGAATGTATAGATCTATTATTTCCCCTCAAAAGAACAAAGTCTTCTAATATCTAATCCACTTGGAAGCCTCTTCTAAATCTTTTTTAATTAAACATGCAGTTGATCAGTATACTGGAAGCACTGTCACAAAAGTACTCACAAGAAAAATGTCCAGAAAAGTTAATTGTGTTAGAATTTACTGTGAATACAATATCTTTATTACATTGCAATATCATTGTTATATCGTCCACCCCTGCTCAGGCAAGGACATGGATCTGTATTGAGTCTATCATGTCTAACGCCGCTTGGTTCAGTCTGAGTTCCCCTTTTCACATTCCTGGCTTCTCAGCGGTGTGGGAAAAGACTAGAGGGGCTTAAAAATAGCAGCACCCCCACCCTGAGACGGGCCGTTTCCACAACCCCACTGACCACATCCAATAACCTTGGCCCAGTTCATTCGTCTGCTCTCATGACCCTGCCCACACCATCATCTGTTCTGAAGTGTTCACACTGGAAAACACCAAAGTACAGCATCATCTGAATATTTTCCAGGGACCAGACTTGATCCCTGTATGATCTTATTATGCCACTGGCCCAAAATAGAACTCCACTGAACGCTCACTCACTGTGCAGTGTGACAGTGTGTATATGCTAGTGGCGCGCTGAATCATGGTAGACAGCAGGATGATGACTCCAGCTCAAAATGAAATCCCGATTTCATAATTTCCAAACTGCTACCCTAAATTACACTGAAGACTGGACCAACTATTTACATAGTAGTTCATTTCTGAATGTTTGTTTCAGGCAAGAAATTTGCAGAGTTTATAATTGGGAACATTATTACAATTGTATACAGGGGGTCCTCGACACAGATCTGTTCCTTCAACGGTGATGTAACCCGAATTTTGCTGTAAGTCGAAACACACCTTAGCCTAAGTCACTTACTGATCCTAACACAGCTGTAAAATAAAAAAAACACAACTAAGCCACAGAAAAAGGAAAAGAGAAACACCCTCACTAATACGTTGGGTTACTGTGTATTCTTCCACCTCACGCAACCTAACTAGTTCACCCACGTGGTCCGTACATATGAGGCTAACAGTGTAAGCTGAGTGGGAGTGAGAATAAGAGTCGTAAACTCGAAACGTCGTATGTCAAGACTGTTGTAACCCGAGGACCCCCTGTAGCAATCATTACTATGTTATTCTGATCATTTATTGTTATAATTATCATTGTATTACAATATCACACTATTGTTATCAAAGTGTCTATTGCAATCAGTTCCAAAATCACCTTCACAATGCATCGATGCTTTCGTATTACATTATTACGGTATCTGCTCGAAATAGTGAACTGCATGACGAGCAATTTATAACAGTTTAATGCACCAAATACTGCCAGCTTTTTCGCCTACTGTTATGCAAGTTGGAGGATGTTCTTATCCAACTGAATTATGTTGCAGAAATGTAGCGTTAGGAGTCTTGCCCCAGGACTGTTATTGCTATAGCATGGTGTGCTTGCCCAGAAGAGGAATTAAATCTGTCTGCTGCATGGAGAACCGCATCACCCACTACGCTACACCAACTGCTAAATCTTTCATGGCAGCAGTGGTATATAAACCCACACCAAGAGAGACGGCAGTTATAACAACTGCAAATAAAAAGGGTACATTTTCTCACACGCAACCAGTTGCTTTCAAAAAATGGCAAAACATGCCTTCAGCATTTTCCATCAAGTCCCCACAGCTATCCACCCTAATGACTGCGATCTGGCCTACCCGGTAAACATTCGCCCTTTATGGCCGCAAGCCTGTAGCTAAAGCATTGTTGATATGAGCTAAGTCGTGCCAGCTGTTCTGGTATGGTTCATCTGTGGTAATTATGCAGATATAAATATGTCCTGAATGGAGCCAGTGAGAGGAGGGCAGAATGGGCGAGCGTGGGCTGGGCTGGTAGATGGAGTGTATGGTGCCTGCTGGGTTATAATCAGGTCAGAATGGAGGATTTCTGTCTTTTGTTTCGGAGCTTGTCTCTCTTTTGAACACCAACAAACTACTCTAATCCTCTCAGAATGTTTTAATGCCTGGATGCCAGCGCTTTGGATAATTACTGCTTTCACCATTAACTTCCATCCATTACAGTCGAAAACGTCTGCTCATGAAATGACTACATCCACAAAAGCGTGTAAACACAAACACCTCTGAGAGCGCAGGGTGGCGTTCTTATTTTTTCGGATAAATAAAAAAATACCCTATCATGCAAACAGCATTGTGCTTTCAAAGAGGTTCATCACACCAGACTAATTCTGACAATAGCTTAAGCAGGGAGTATGAAAATCAGCTGATAGATGAAACAAGATATCTGTTTTAGGAAAATTGGACCTTTGTAATAAGCAATGTCCAATGTCTAATACCTTACTATTATGAAATGAATCATCTACAATTATGTTTAACCTAAATAAATAACTGTATTGGTCCAGTAAATTGTATTTGACTGTAACAGCCACACCACACGTGGGCATACTACACATTATCTTGAAGGAGAGACAAAATCATTATTGGCGGTTAAACTTGATAATGGTGTAAAGGTCTGAAAATAATCTCAAGCTCATTTTTACTCCACTTGACCCGCATGCAGTTGTTTTTGCATGATGACATTAAATGTTAAGCTTTTCAATGCATGATATTGAGGCGATAAACAGAAATCCATTGCTTTTTACATTTCTTCTAAGAGTAAAAACATAACATGTCAGAACTATGGGCAAGCTCCTTTCCGGGGTGAGATTAGCATCAGTGAAGAGAGGATAATACTATACAACCCAACCCATTCGCCGCACTTTGTATAGCTTTAAAGCTCCAGAAGATTATAGCAGCTTGAGATAAGTGGTCTGACAATATGTTTGCACCATTTCGAGCACATAAGCAGGGATAAGTCAGGCCATGAAAAACATCATGGTTGTTTATCTTTGATATTATGACATCACTAAGACCCAGCAGGGCATCTCAAACAAAGACCCTCTACTGTGGAAAATGGTCTGCAATTTAAGGTTATTGTTGAACTTGATTACTGAAGCTATTTGCAGGAAATAAGGTGGAAATCGAAGTGGAAAGCAATATTAAATATTAATCAAACTCGTCAGTAAACAAAATACTATCTATCAGACATGTTGTGAACTCCTAAGAAGAATGTACACAGATCAAGATCATATATCAACGCTCCACAGTGATATGACATATGATACATTCAGTAATTCCGATGTTATGCTGGTGGGAAAAACATTTTACTAGGCGTACTACAAACACTCTACTATCACCTTACTGCTACCACTTGGAGACAATAGCTGCCACATCTACTTCGCCTCAAGACAGAGCTGGTCTCCCGAGCTCCCAAAACGCTAAAAAAAATTGATTTAACAGTAGCAGGAGCTGCTAAATCTGTTCAGCCTCCTGGAGCTGCTGTCAGTGTCCCCAACCGTCCTAGTGGAGCTTCATTTTCGCCCCTGTTCAATTCAGACCGCTGCCAGTTGTGTCTGGCCCTGTTACGGCTCTGGTTTAAATGATCTGTTGTAGGTTCTAACTCAACATCCACTCCTGGAGGGCTGGAGTCCAACCCAGTTTGGTGATTTCCTTGCTATCAGGGGTGTTTGTGGAGGGAAATCCCCAAACAATGTTATATTACAGGCCTCCAGGACTGTTGCTCAAGGCTCCTGGTCTACAGCCTAGCTCAGGTGCTAGTATTTTTATAGATCTTGACTGAAGAGCACCCAGCACCCAATGACAAAGATGAGCTAGCAAAACAATCTGAGGATGCTTCCTCATGCTTCAAGTTTTTGCCACGAGTGTGAGGGTATTATCTTTAGGTGCACATTGTTTAGTCCTCCATAAAGGCCCAACTGCAGACATCCTACCTAAGGGGATTTTTCAAAAATTCCACATAATCCAAAAGTGTAAACAAACCCTCAGAGGGCTTTGATGTAAAATGTATACTGACACGTAAAGAGTCAGAATTTTTCACAGTGATGGTGAAAGGAACAAGAAGGCCATTGTAAGAAATGGCAACAAATATTCCAACTGATGCTTGAGACAATTAAAACAATCCACATTTTAAAATACAAAAATACAAAAGAATTCATCAAAAATAAAATACTGCATATTCTCATAGTGTGTTTTTCCCTTTTCATCTTTTTGCTTCTGGTTCCACTGACTAAAGTGAATACTGTTTGAGTCCTTGAACCGTAAAACTGACAGGGAAGTTTCACATCTTTCCTCTTGCGTAAGACTCCTGAACAGTACTCTGGTGCTCGCTGTACTTGTCGCCATTGTGTACGGCCCTTTGCAGGCTCTGTGCCCAACCCATCCATGACACAACGCTCGCCAACAAACATATCAATTTCACGGCAAAGTCTATGATTATGTATCAAAAGATGTTTGCCAAAAGGCTTTCGGTCTGAGCATTCTCTAAACGCCCCCTCAGGAGAAAACAGCCCGCTCATTTGAGAAGCCTGAGCTCGACATTGGGACGTGCGTGTGGACTTGGTTTCTTGCAGAGAAGCGCAGGAAGCATGAATAACAACAAAAGAGAGGAAGAAAGAGGAAGAGGCACTGTGTAGGATGAGTGCACACAGAAAAAAACACCCAATCCACTATTGTGGAACTCTTCAGCTATCACTCTAAATCAGAGAAATACAACAAAAACGGTTTTACAGAGGAGTTGCAGGTCACCGACTCAGCATAAAAACACAATTCTCCGCCTTTACTTAACACTTACTTGATTTACCAGGCTCAAGCTGGCCTGTTTCATTCACCACCTTCTTATGCAATTTCTCCATTCCTTAAATAGTGCTGCAGGAAATTAGAGTAAAAGGCGTTTAAATTACAAGTCAGCTCCAACATTGGGAAATATTTCAAGCGACAAATGTATAAAATGGTGCCCCGCCCAGTGTGAGTCCCTGCCTCACGCCCGTTGACCCCCAGATAGGCTCCAGGTACCGCAAACCTAGTGTGGATTAAGCGGTTACAGGAAATGAATGAATGAACGAATGTATAAAATGGTGAAACCTGTATACTATTACACTTCACTTGTCAATCAGCCTCTTTCTGGTCTGATATATTGGGCGTATCATTAACAAAAAATTGCACAAAGACTACAGATTATACTTTCCCAGTCTCTTTTAATCTAAAAAATCTTGCAGAAAACACACAACACACATTACAGGCTACATTGTTACTAGAGTTATTAGTAGGCATGTAATGATCATGATATTTCAGTAGACAACTGACAAATGCCTCCAATTAATCATTTTATTGCCGTTTTTCTTGTCTGTTTTCACCCATTATTTAAAGAGCCGTGACTGATTATCTTGGTTTCTATGGGGCTTTAACTAACAGTGGCTTGTACTGGTGTGAAGTGATAATCTGTCAATTCCCTCACTTTTATCTTTCCCACAAGGCTTACCCTTAAAACTTATCTTTGAGACTCTTGAGCTTGTGCAACTAGAAGCCAAAAAAGACAGGCTAACAATAAATACACAAACATTCACCTATAAATCATATAAGTTAGATTTGTTTTGCCTTTTAAGATCTATGTATTAACAAGTGCATTTTCAAAGTCTGTTCATTGCATTCATGTCCCTTAATCCTTGAACTGATAAAACTGCACAGAATGTATAAGTGTGGGAAATGATCAGAATCGACTTAATTGCAATGAGCTCAAATAGCTGCGATCAGGTTATGTTGACTGATGGCTAATTATGAATTATTAGGTATGGTGATATCAATACTGAGTACTGGACATCATTTAACACTGCCAATTATTACCACTTTTTTACCAAAACGTACAGGATAGCCAATGCATGCAGGTGTGTTATGCTTTATATCACTCTTAAATGTCTCAAAATGCCCATTTGCAAAAAGTGATATAGGATGAAGTTAATATGGCATCACAGTATTGATTGCACCAGTTGGCATTACAGACAGCCATAGAGAACTACTGAAACAGTAACTGCACTTCTGCTATTGTTCCAAATTACTTATAATTTACTGTCAACTCCCTCGTCCCACTGGGGGTGGCTGTTATTGCAGTTTCATAGTGTCTTCCATGCTCCCACACTAGAGCCTTTTAGACAAGAATATTAGACTCATAACTGAAAGATTAGTACAGAACTATAGCTGTTCTCTTCGCAGCTTTATTTTTTACTGTTATTTGTTGTTTCAGCGTTTGTCAGAGATTGGGTCGATCTTATCTTACTGCTTCCTATCAGCCACAGGCATCTCTGATGCCCCTGAAATAAGAGATCTATTCTAATATACAGAAATGCAACGTGAACTTCCGTTCGAATCCACCTCATTTTGCCAAATGAAGCATCTGATATAACTCCCTGAAAGCAAATGTAGAACAAGAACCAAGAGAACAACAGGATGACAAGTGGCAACGAGTTACCACAGTCAGCAGTTCACAGGAAACCAGGCTGAAGCTGAAGACGTCTCAAGTTCTTCACTTTTAACAGTAACGTTACTGAGAGCACAGCACAGCGAGGTGGGTCCACTGCTCTGGAAGAATACCTCTCTTTTAGCCCAACACTGGCTCAGAACATGCATATCCAGGTCTTAATATGCAGACCTGTGAGGTGGGACGTCCAATCCCTTTTGTGACTTTTACTTACTGAGTACTGTAGGTCAGGTCTTATTGAGATTTTGCATTAGAGTTAGGGGGGCTGCCTCGGTGGTCCTCAGCTGATCAGGGAAATGCAGGAGCAGCTGAGAGAGCAGGAGGAATGCCCTCAATCAAGCTACCTCCACACACGAATTAGCAGCCAGATTTGAAACACTTAAAGGCTATGAACTTATTATACTATCAGTATCCTCAACCACAGCGGACACATTCAACTGTCCAAAATTAATGAATTGAATAAGGGATGACACATTTCTGTATAATGCTGAGTGATGCAGTGATGTTCCCTGTTCGTCAGAAGGAAAGCTTTTCGTTTGAGTAGAGCTTCAGTTATTTCTAAGGGCATCACACACCAGTCCTTCCTGCCAGGTTATTTCAGGTGAAAGCGAAAGTGATGCAATCCTGAAATAAACGGTGGAGATGGGGTGTAACTCACCTCAACAGCCTGGCAGAACGCTCCAACGATGTCGAGGTTATGCTGTCGTGGAGGAAAAGTCCAGATCCAGCAGCTTTGCTCGTGAAATGCGTAGTGATCGTGTGTTTTCCCACTCAGCTGTTGCACGCCTGCCTGCCTGCCTGCCTTACCAATGGCACTGTTTATATGACTGCGCACATCAGCCAATCAGAGGCCAGCCCATGCAAACCAGAAACCAATAGGAGGCCGAAGCAAAGTGCGCATCCTGCTGGCCGCTCCAGCCACAGGACTACACTGTGTACTCTGGGACCCGACACTTTTTACATCAGCTGGCACCTAAACAGTGTGAACACAGCCTATAAAACGCAGAGGATAATAACTATTCATATCTACTCAGTCTTGTTTAGGGTGGAAAACAGCTGAGTAAGTGCAGCACTTTCTGTCAATGTCTGCAGCTACCAGTCTGTCTCTATATCCATCTATCAATCTCTCTCTCTCTCTCTCTCTCTCTATATATATATATATATAAATATATAAATATATGTAGTATTTGTTTAGTGTACATTTTATATTACACTGTTGTGTTGGATAGACTTTATTTTCTTGGCTGTGATGCTCTTACTTTTGTAATGTTCACTTGGTGCCATAACAATGCAAATGTCCCACATGTGGGACTAATAAAGGTTATCTTATCTTCTCTCTCTTTTAAAAGCCCCATACCCTACACCTCTCTTGTGTTTTTAGTTCCCCTTCACTTCTCATTTGTGAGGAAATTCACGTCATATTGGCCCTTTGCACTATTATCCAATATAAAGTCCAATACTCATACTTATAAAAACCATGCCTTTTACTTGTTACATTTTTTACATTACATATACCTTACAATACACACAATATGGACAAATGTATTAGGACACACCTGTTTTTCCGGGTTTGGGCTAGACCCCTTACTTCCAGTGAAGGACAATCTTAATGCTTCAGCAGACCAAGACATTTTGGACAACGCCATGCCTGCAACTTTCTGGACACAGTTTGAGGAAGAACCTTTTCTATTTCAGCATGACTGTGTCCCAGCGCACTCAGCAAGCTCCATAAAGACATGGCTGGAGGAGTTCAGTGTGGAAGAACATGACTGGCTGCACACAGCTCTGACCTCAACCCCATCCAGCACCTTTGGGATGAACTGGAACGGAGATTGCGAGCCAAGACTACAGCTAACAGGCTGTACCGACCATTCTACTCTACTGTCAAACTTTTTTATGTTTTAGTTGCTAAAAAGAACAATGCTGTTGTGAAATATAACATTAGCATGATCTGTCTGCCAGATACATTCCTCAACATTGAAAACATTGAAATCTAAACTCATAACTGCAACCAGTTCACTAAAATGGTTGTTCCCCTCCCTATGGCGCTTTTCACTGGAACAAGGAACCGTGCCGTACTGCAAACAAATGTTTTTCCATGACAAATAAAGTGCCTCAGACACATGCCGTAACAGCTCTGCTCAACGGCAGGGCCGAAAGCGAGCCGCCGCTGAGCTTTCTGATTGGTCGAAATGTTGTCTTCACATTATGGAAAAAGGCCACTGTTTTTTTACTCTCTCTGGGCAAAAAAACAACAACAATGGAGATACAAACTAGCAACTGGGATTTCAAGTACAAGTGCAAGCACTAAAGATGACGATAAATTTGAGTGGGAGTGTTCTATGATGCTAACAAATGTACCTTAGTTAGGTGGGTTAGGTTTTCATCACACAGCTAAAGAATGGCAAGAAAAATGATGTAAAACTCAAACAAGACTGAAACTGACAGGAGACCAAAATAACAAAAGCAGCTCTGAAAGAAAAACTTTCTCCTAGTTCGACTCCATGGAGGCAGTTAACGATTGGCCATGAACTGTGCTGCGAGTATTACGCTGCCAGGGCATTAGAAACACCATTACTGGGCTGAGATACACAGGAAAATCAAAACGTGCTGCAAGTTCCACGCCATCACAGTACAGATTAGGTACAGCACGGTTCTTGTATGCCTATGGAAAAGTGCCTAGTCAGTACACTCATATGTGTTGTTACTATGGCAACCAATTTCATAAATGAGTAAATGCAGCAACAGCCTGAGCATACAAACCAGATCTGTTCTCTGAACAATCTAACAATCAGATTTTTGAAACAAACCTGATTTGGTCTGCAATGTGAACAAATCCCTTTATTCATTTCTTTGTACATCCTTACGTCTGCCTAAATGACTCCGATCTGTTGGTTCACTAACCATGAGCTTGGTGGAATCAGTGTCATTTCAGGTTGTGATCACACCCACAATGATGATGACAGAGCAGTGAAAACACCCTGAGCGATGAGCATCCTTGTGGCCTTTAATCCTGATACTTGCTTTTGATTTTCTCCTGTCAGTGATAGAGCGATACAGCATGAAACACTTTAGCTGAATTCAGTCTTACTTATAGAATGTAATCAATCTTAGTGTGAGAGTACATAGTCTACAGGTTAGGCTCTACTGTACTAAGATACTTTGGTAACTCCCAAATGTCAAGATATTGATGAGTACAGTATAGAACTGAAACCTAATGTTAATCTAACATTACAGTTTTAAAACATATACTCTTAAGTAACTATACTCTTATACAGAACTCTATTACTGAAGCACACTACTGTAACACTACTATAATACATTACTGTATTACTGAAGCACACTACAGTAACAATACTATAATACATTACTATATTACTGAAACACACTACT